>OX246749.1:5471978-5606978 GCA_945910005.1 Isoperla grammatica | reverse complement strand
TAGCTGATTATACTTCAGATCATCACACTTACTTCTAAAAAGCTCGTAGTGCAGCAGGTTGACGCATGACAGAGTTGTGGTCAAAGAGCAGAGTTTACAGACAAACTCTTCGAGTTTTTTTGATGACATCGATAGAAACTCTCCAGTCCTGACCCATCTTGCTTAGCTTGACACAGAAATGCGAGTTTTTTCTCATGATATTCAAAGTTCTATTTTTCCCTTTACCACTGAATGAGCTCACTCAGGTTGGAACTCATAGTCGTCCCCTACACCTATAGATGCGCCCGTTGTTAACAAGGTAACAGTTTCATACATGTCATTTCCCATATAGAAAACATATCCATAGCAACATTGGGTGCCTCTAGGTGAAGTGGCCGACTATGAATTCCAACCTTTGTCACAACCAGTGCATGGAGGTCAGGGAGGGTATTACATACTTCGAATCCCAACGAACTCGCTAGTTTTTACACATCTTCGAAGTGTGTTTGATTTTTGGTAGTCAAGCGTCAACCAGCTGCCCTACGAGCTTTTTAAAAGTAAATGTGATGATATTAAGTCTAATCAGCTACCACCTTGAAACGATTGTCTACTGCTTCAAATCCTGCGGCTGCGAGCTAACCACCAAACAGCGGTCTGGATACGTTGTTTGGACGCCAACCCTGATGTTCCTGATCCGCGTGGCTATGGATGGGAAACTACGGCAGAAGGAGATCTGAGCAACGAGTGTATGATTGGAACTCCAGTACCTTTGACCGTTATGCATCTCCTAGTCTGTAACTGTTGCCGTGTTTGCAAGATGCCGACATGTGAGTGTTTGGCCAATCAATAAAAGTGTACCCACGCTTCACGCTTGTAAGCTGAAGGATTGTACAAATACCAGTACCAGTATCAGTAGCCAGCATGAGAATTCCAGTGAGTCAGAAGGTGATTAATCTGACAACTTGGACAGTGACTGCTAAGGTAGATATAACATAATACTAGTATCATATCACGTATCTCAGCATGGTCATGCTCTTTTCTAAAAATGTATTTTGTTGCAGTTGCACACCCATTTAAGAATACCCTGATGTCTGAGGACATTAATTAGAAATTCAGTAACAATCTTAAGTAGTTTATAAGTTATATGATGATTACATCCTCTTACGATTAAAACATGATATTATTATTCGTTATTGTAATTGCAGTTAAAATTCTGCGTCTTTAGAGTACCCACAAGTAATATTTTAGTTACTAGACCTAGTTTGACGATACTTACCTATTGACCTTTGACCGCCATTTTGAATGAATACCGTAAAAACAATGTGATAACAATAAGAACTATTCATGTTAACGTATTTATGAGTAAGTACGTTGATATAATGAATATTGGCCTATAAATCGAAGAAAAGTTTAGAAATTACCCATTTTGAGGAAATTGACCCCAATCAAGGTCAAAAAAGGTAAGTAGGAAAAAAGTTTTTTTTTCATAAACTTTATACATTTATCTTACTAAATGAGTATTTTTAAACTTACAAACATTTTTCATTATTTAATTAAAAATTATTTAAAAAATTACAAATTTGACCTTTGACCCTGATTTTGACATAGAAAGCTGGATTTGCCAGAGGTATATCATGGTTTTTTGAAAAGCACTTGTTTCAAGCTTTCATTTGATATATGTCATCCTTTGACCCAAATTTTATACCGACCAGGCCTTTTTCGAGCGTTATGCAAAGGACTATTTGGATCATTCTAAGCTTCAGTAATACGCGTTGAAGAGCTATACGAAAAAAAAATGGAAAAATTTCAAGAGGTATTTCCAACTTATCTTCACAACCGTACGTTTTATAGTAAAATTTGAAAAAAAAATGACAAAAATAATTTTCTTGTCAAATTTTACACAAAAGATATTTTGGTATTTTTCAAAGACGTATATTGTTAACGCAGAAATTTGAGTTTTTTTGTGATAATCTGAACTCAACTGTTCAAACTTTGGCTCCCCTGGGCTACTTTGAAGAAGCAAGTATGGACAATGAGAGTGGGTTCAATCTCTTCCTTTCAACCTATAGAAATAAAATCTAGGGGCGCGGTAGCGCGCCGGGCCAAGCCATGTGCGAGCTTCCACTACGCGACTCTTACTGCATCTAGGGGCGTGGTAGCGCGCCGGGCCAAGCCATGTGCGAGCTTCCACTACGCGACTCTTACTGCATCTAGGCGCGGGGTAGCGCGCCGGGCCAAGCCATGTGCGAGCTTCCACTACGCGACTCTTACTGCATCTAGGGGCGCGCGGTAGCGCGCCGGGCCAAGCCATGTGCGAGCTTCCACTACGCGACTCTTACTGCATCTAGGGGCGGGGTAGCGCGCCGGGCCAAGCCATGTGCGAGCTACCACTACGCGACTCTTACCGCATCTAGGGGCGGGGTAGCGCGCCGGGCCAAGCCATGTGCGAGCTTCCACTACGCGACTCTTACTGCATCTAGGCGCGGGGTAGCGCGCCGGGCCAAGCCATGTGCGAGCTTCCACTACGCGACTCTTACTGCATCTAGGGGCGCGGTAGCGCGCCGGGCCAAGCCATGTGCGAGCTTCCACTACGCGACTCTTACTGCATCTAGGGGCGGGGTAGCGCGCCGGGCCAAGCCATGTGCGAGCTACCACTACGCGACTCTTACTGCATCTAGGCGCGGGGTAGCGCGCCGGGCCAAGCCATGTGCGAGCTTCCACTACGCGACTCTTACTGCATCTAGGGGCGCGCGGTAGCGCGCCGGGCCAAGCCATGTGCGAGCTTCCACTACGCGACTCTTACTGCATCTAGGGGCGGGGTAGCGCGCCGGGCCAAGCCATGTGCGAGCTTCCACTACGCGACTCTTACTGCATCTAGGGGCGGGGTAGCGCGCCGGGCCAAGCCATGTGCGAGCTTCCACTACGCGACTCTTACTGCATCTAGGCGCGGGGTAGCGCGCCGGGCCAAGCCATGTGCGAGCTTCCACTACGCGACTCTTACTGCATCTAGGCGCGGGGTAGCGCGCCGGGCCAAGCCATGTGCGAGCTGCCACTACGCGACTCTTACTGCATCTAGGCGCGGGGTAGCGCGCCGGGCCAAGCCATGTGCGAGCTACCACTACGCGACTCTTACTGCATCTAGGCGCGGGGTAGCGCGCCGGGCCAAGCCATGTGCGAGCTACCACTACGCGACTCTTACTGCATCTAGGCGCGGGGTAGCGCGCCGGGCCAAGCCATGTGCGAGCTGCCACTACGCGACTCTTACTGCATCTAGGCGCGGGGTAGCGCGCCGGGCCAAGCCATGTGCGAGCTACCACTACGCGACTCTTACTGCATCTAGGCGCGGGGTAGCGCGCCGGGCCAAGCCATGTGCGAGCTACCACTACGCGACTCTTACTGCATCTAGGCGCGGGGTAGCGCGCCGGGCCAAGCCATGTGCGAGCTACCACTACGCGACTCTTACTGCATCTAGGCGCGGGGTAGCGCGCCGGGCCAAGCCATGTGCGAGCTTCCACTACGCGACTCTTACTGCATCTAGGGGCGCGGGGTAGCGCGCCGGGCCAAGCCATGTGCGAGCTACCACTACGCGACTCTTACTGCATCTAGGCGCGGGGTAGCGCGCCGGGCCAAGCCATGTGCGAGCTACCACTACGCGACTCTTACTGCATCTAGGGGCGCGGTAGCGCGCCGGGCCAAGCCATGTGCGAGCTACCACTACGCGACTCTTACTGCATCTAGGCGCGCGGTAGCGCGCCGGGCCAAGCCATGTGCGAGCTACCACTACGCGACTCTTACTGCATCTAGGCGCGGGGTAGCGCGCCGGGCCAAGCCATGTGCGAGCTACCACTACGCGACTCTTACTGCATCTAGGGGCGGGGTAGCGCGCCGGGCCAAGCCATGTGCGAGCTTCCACTACGCGACTCTTACTGCATCTAGGGGCGGGGTAGCGCGCCGGGCCGAGCCATGTGCGAGCTACCACTACGCGACTCTTACTGCATCTAGGCGCGGGGTAGCGCGCCGGGCCAAGCCATGTGCGAGCTTCCACTACGCGACTCTTACTGCATCTAGGCGCGGGGTAGCGCGCCGGGCCAAGCCATGTGCGAGCTTCCACTACGCGACTCTTACTGCATCTAGGCGCGGGGTAGCGCGCCGGGCCAAGCCATGTGCGAGCTTCCACTACGCGACTCTTACTGCATCTAGGCGCGGGGTAGCGCGCCGGGCCAAGCCATGTGCGAGCTACCACTACGCGACTCTTACTGCATCTAGGGGCGGGGTAGCGCGCCGGGCCAAGCCATGTGCGAGCTTCCACTACGCGACTCTTACTGCATCTAGGGGCGGGGTAGCGCGCCGGGCCAAGCCATGTGCGAGCTTCCACTACGCGACTCTTACTGCATCTAGGGGCGCGGTAGCGCGCCGGGCCAAGCCATGTGCGAGCTACCACTACGCGACTCTTACTGCATCTAGGCGCGGGGTAGCGCGCCGGGCCAAGCCATGTGCGAGCTACCACTACGCGACTCTTACTGCATCTAGGGGCGGGGTAGCGCGCCGGGCCAAGCCATGTGCGAGCTACCACTACGCGACTCTTACTGCATCTAGGCGCGGGGTAGCGCGCCGGGCCAAGCCATGTGCGAGCTTCCACTACGCGACTCTTACTGCATCTAGGCGCGGGGTAGCGCGCCGGGCCAAGCCATGTGCGAGCTACCACTACGCGACTCTTACTGCATCTAGGGGCGCGGGGTAGCGCGCCGGGCCAAGCCATGTGCGAGCTTCCACTACGCGACTCTTACTGCATCTAGGCGCGGGGTAGCGCGCCGGGCCAAGCCATGTGCGAGCTGCCACTACGCGACTCTTACTGCATCTAGGCGCGGGGTAGCGCGCCGGGCCAAGCCATGTGCGAGCTACCACTACGCGACTCTTACTGCATCTAGGGGCGCGGGGTAGCGCGCCGGGCCAAGCCATGTGCGAGCTTCCACTACGCGACTCTTACTGCATCTAGGCGCGGGGTAGCGCGCCGGGCCAAGCCATGTGCGAGCTACCACTACGCGACTCTTACTGCATCTAGGGGCGCAGGAGCGCGCCGGGCCAAGCCATGTGCGAGCTGCCACTACGCGACTCTTACTGCATCTAGGGGCGCGGTAGCGCGCCGGGCCAAGCCATGTGCGAGCTACCACTACGCGACTCTTACTGCATCTAGGGGCGGGGTAGCGCGCCGGGCCAAGCCATGTGCGAGCTACCACTACGCGACTCTTACTGCATCTAGGGGCGGGGTAGCGCGCCGGGCCAAGCCATGTGCGAGCTACCACTACGCGACTCTTACTGCATCTAGGCGCGGGGTAGCGCGCCGGGCCAAGCCATGTGCGAGCTACCACTACGCGACTCTTACTGCATCTAGGGGCGGGGTAGCGCGCCGGGCCAAGCCATGTGCGAGCTACCACTACGCGACTCTTACTGCATCTAGGCGCGGGGTAGCGCGCCGGGCCAAGCCATGTGCGAGCTACCACTACGCGACTCTTACTGCATCTAGGGGCGGGGTAGCGCGCCGGGCCAAGCCATGTGCGAGCTTCCACTACGCGACTCTTACTGCATCTAGGGGCGTGGTAGCGCGCCGGGCCAAGCCATGTGCGAGCTACCACTACGCGACTCTTACTGCATCTAGGGGCGGGGTAGCGCGCCGGGCCAAGCCATGTGCGAGCTTCCACTACGCGACTCTTACTGCATCTAGGGGCGGGGTAGCGCGCCGGGCCAAGCCATGTGCGAGCTACCACTACGCGACTCTTACTGCATCTAGGGGCGGGGTAGCGCGCCGGGCCAAGCCATGTGCGAGCTACCACTACGCGACTCTTACTGCATCTAGGGGCGCGGGGTAGCGCGCCGGGCCAAGCCATGTGCGAGCTTCCACTACGCGACTCTTACTGCATCTAGGGGCGTGGTAGCGCGCCGGGCCAAGCCATGTGCGAGCTACCACTACGCGACTCTTACTGCATCTAGGCGCGGGGTAGCGCGCCGGGCCAAGCCATGTGCGAGCTACCACTACGCGACTCTTACTGCATCTAGGCGCGGGGTAGCGCGCCGGGCCAAGCCATGTGCGAGCTACCACTACGCGTCTCTTACTGCATCTAGGCGCGGGGTAGCGCGCCGGGCCAAGCCATGTGCGAGCTACCACTACGCGACTCTTACTGCATCTAGGCGCGGGGTAGCGCGCCGGGCCAAGCCATGTGCGAGCTTCCACTACGCGACTCTTACTGCATCTAGGCGCGGGGTAGCGCGCCGGGCCAAGCCATGTGCGAGCTTCCACTACGCGACTCTTACTGCATCTAGGCGCGGGGTAGCGCGCCGGGCCAAGCCATGTGCGAGCTTCCACTACGCGACTCTTACTGCATCTAGGCGCGGGGTAGCGCGCCGGGCCAAGCCATGTGCGAGCTTCCACTACGCGACTCTTACTGCATCTAGGCGCGGGGTAGCGCGCCGGGCCAAGCCATGTGCGAGCTTCCACTACGCGACTCTTACTGCATCTAGGGGCGGGGTAGCGCGCCGGGCCAAGCCATGTGCGAGCTACCACTACGCGACTCTTACTGCATCTAGGCGCGGGGTAGCGCGCCGGGCCAAGCCATGTGCGAGCTTCCACTACGCGACTCTTACTGCATCTAGGGGCGCGGTAGCGCGCCGGGCCAAGCCATGTGCGAGCTTCCACTACGCGACTCTTACTGCATCTAGGCGCGGGGTAGCGCGCCGGGCCAAGCCATGTGCGAGCTTCCACTACGCGACTCTTACTGCATCTAGGGGCGGGGTAGCGCGCCGGGCCAAGCCATGTGCGAGCTTCCACTACGCGACTCTTACTGCATCTAGGGGCGGGGTAGCGCGCCGGGCCAAGCCATGTGCGAGCTTCCACTACGCGACTCTTACTGCATCTAGGCGCGGGGTAGCGCGCCGGGCCAAGCCATGTGCGAGCTACCACTACGCGACTCTTACTGCATCTAGGGGCGGGGTAGCGCGCCGGGCCAAGCCATGTGCGAGCTACCACTACGCGACTCTTACTGCATCTAGGCGCGGGGTAGCGCGCCGGGCCAAGCCATGTGCGAGCTACCACTACGCGACTCTTACTGCATCTAGGGGCGGGGTAGCGCGCCGGGCCAAGCCATGTGCGAGCTTCCACTACGCGACTCTTACTGCATCTAGGGGCGCGGGGTAGCGCGCCGGGCCAAGCCATGTGCGAGCTTCCACTACGCGACTCTTACTGCATCTAGGGGCGGGGTAGCGCGCCGGGCCAAGCCATGTGCGAGCTTCCACTACGCGACTCTTACTGCATCTAGGGGCGCGGGGTAGCGCGCCGGGCCAAGCCATGTGCGAGCTTCCACTACGCGACTCTTACTGCATCTAGGGGCGCGGGGTAGCGCGCCGGGCCAAGCCATGTGCGAGCTTCCACTACGCGACTCTTACTGCATCTAGGCGCGGGGTAGCGCGCCGGGCCAAGCCATGTGCGAGCTACCACTACGCGACTCTTACTGCATCTAGGGGCGCGGGGTAGCGCGCCGGGCCAAGCCATGTGCGAGCTTCCACTACGCGACTCTTACTGCATCTAGGGGCGCGGGGTAGCGCGCCGGGCCAAGCCATGTGCGAGCTACCACTACGCGACTCTTACTGCATCTAGGGGCGCGGGGTAGCGCGCCGGGCCAAGCCATGTGCGAGCTTCCACTACGCGACTCTTACTGCATCTAGGCGCGGGGTAGCGCGCCGGGCCAAGCCATGTGCGAGCTTCCACTACGCGACTCTTACTGCATCTAGGGGCGGGGTAGCGCGCCGGGCCAAGCCATGTGCGAGCTACCACTACGCGACTCTTACTGCATCTAGGCGCGGGGTAGCGCGCCGGGCCAAGCCATGTGCGAGCTACCACTACGCGACTCTTACTGCATCTAGGCGCGGGGTAGCGCGCCGGGCCAAGCCATGTGCGAGCTTCCACTACGCGACTCTTACTGCATCTAGGGGCGCGGGGTAGCGCGCCGGGCCAAGCCATGTGCGAGCTTCCACTACGCGACTCTTACTGCATCTAGGGGCGGGGTAGCGCGCCGGGCCAAGCCATGTGCGAGCTACCACTACGCGACTCTTACTGCATCTAGGCGCGGGGTAGCGCGCCGGGCCAAGCCATGTGCGAGCTTCCACTACGCGACTCTTACTGCATCTAGGGGCGGGGTAGCGCGCCGGGCCAAGCCATGTGCGAGCTTCCACTACGCGACTCTTACTGCATCTAGGCGCGGGGTAGCGCGCCGGGCCAAGCCATGTGCGAGCTTCCACTACGCGACTCTTACTGCATCTAGGCGCGGGGTAGCGCGCCGGGCCAAGCCATGTGCGAGCTTCCACTACGCGACTCTTACTGCATCTAGGCGCGGGGTAGCGCGCCGGGCCAAGCCATGTGCGAGCTACCACTACGCGACTCTTACTGCATCTAGGGGCGGGGTAGCGCGCCGGGCCAAGCCATGTGCGAGCTACCACTACGCGACTCTTACTGCATCTAGGCGCGGGGTAGCGCGCCGGGCCAAGCCATGTGCGAGCTACCACTACGCGACTCTTACTGCATCTAGGCGCGGGGTAGCGCGCCGGGCCAAGCCATGTGCGAGCTTCCACTACGCGACTCTTACTGCATCTAGGGGCGGGGTAGCGCGCCGGGCCAAGCCATGTGCGAGCTTCCACTACGCGACTCTTACTGCATCTAGGCGCGGGGTAGCGCGCCGGGCCAAGCCATGTGCGAGCTACCACTACGCGACTCTTACTGCATCTAGGCGCGGGGTAGCGCGCCGGGCCAAGCCATGTGCGAGCTACCACTACGCGACTCTTACTGCATCTAGGCGCGGGGTAGCGCGCCGGGCCAAGCCATGTGCGAGCTTCCACTACGCGACTCTTACTGCATCTAGGGGCGCGGTAGCGCGCCGGGCCAAGCCATGTGCGAGCTTCCACTACGCGACTCTTACTGCATCTAGGCGCGGGGTAGCGCGCCGGGCCAAGCCATGTGCGAGCTTCCACTACGCGACTCTTACTGCATCTAGGGGCGCGGTAGCGCGCCGGGCCAAGCCATGTGCGAGCTTCCACTACGCGACTCTTACTGCATCTAGGGGCGCGGTAGCGCGCCGGGCCAAGCCATGTGCGAGCTTCCACTACGCGACTCTTACTGCATCTAGGGGCGCGGTAGCGCGCCGGGCCAAGCCATGTGCGAGCTTCCACTACGCGACTCTTACTGCATCTAGGGGCGCGGTAGCGCGCCGGGCCAAGCCATGTGCGAGCTTCCACTACGCGACTCTTACTGCATCTAGGGGCGCGGTAGCGCGCCGGGCCAAGCCATGTGCGAGCTTCCACTACGCGACTCTTACTGCATCTAGGCGCGGGGTAGCGCGCCGGGCCAAGCCATGTGCGAGCTTCCACTACGCGACTCTTACTGCATCTAGGCGCGGGGTAGCGCGCCGGGCCAAGCCATGTGCGAGCTACCACTACGCGACTCTTACTGCATCTAGGGGCGGGGTAGCGCGCCGGGCCAAGCCATGTGCGAGCTACCACTACGCGACTCTTACTGCATCTAGGGGCGGGGTAGCGCGCCGGGCCAAGCCATGTGCGAGCTTCCACTACGCGACTCTTACTGCATCTAGGGGCGCGGGGTAGCGCGCCGGGCCAAGCCATGTGCGAGCTTCCACTACGCGACTCTTACTGCATCTAGGGGCGCGGGGTAGCGCGCCGGGCCAAGCCATGTGCGAGCTACCACTACGCGACTCTTACTGTATCTAGGGGCGCGGTAGCGCGCCGGGCCAAGCCATGTGCGAGCTACCACTACGCGACTCTTACTGCATCTAGGGGCGCGGTAGCGCGCCGGGCCAAGCCATGTGCGAGCTGCCACTACGCGACTCTTACTGCATCTAGGCGCGGGGTAGCGCGCCGGGCCAAGCCATGTGCGAGCTGCCACTACGCGACTCTTACTGCATCTAGGCGCGGGGTAGCGCGCCGGGCCAAGCCATGTGCGAGCTACCACTACGCGACTCTTACTGCATCTAGGGGCGCGGTAGCGCGCCGGGCCAAGCCATGTGCGAGCTGCCACTACGCGACTCTTACTGCATCTAGGCGCGGGGTAGCGCGCCGGGCCAAGCCATGTGCGAGCTGCCACTACGCGACTCTTACTGCATCTAGGCGCGGGGTAGCGCGCCGGGCCAAGCCATGTGCGAGCTACCACTACGCGACTCTTACTGCATCTAGGGGCGCGGTAGCGCGCCGGGCCAAGCCATGTGCGAGCTGCCACTACGCGACTCTTACTGCATCTAGGCGCGGGGTAGCGCGCCGGGCCAAGCCATGTGCGAGCTACCACTACGCGACTCTTACTGCATCTAGGGGCGCGGTAGCGCGCCGGGCCAAGCCATGTGCGAGCTACCACTACGCGACTCTTACTGCATCTAGGCGCGGGGTAGCGCGCCGGGCCAAGCCATGTGCGAGCTGCCACTACGCGACTCTTACTGCATCTAGGCGCGGGGTAGCGCGCCGGGCCAAGCCATGTGCGAGCTACCACTACGCGACTCTTACTGCATCTAGGGGCGCGGTAGCGCGCCGGGCCAAGCCATGTGCGAGCTGCCACTACGCGACTCTTACTGCATCTAGGCGCGGGGTAGCGCGCCGGGCCAAGCCATGTGCGAGCTACCACTACGCGACTCTTACTGCATCTAGGCGCGGGGTAGCGCGCCGGGCCAAGCCATGTGCGAGCTACCACTACGCGACTCTTACTGCATCTAGGGGCGCGGTAGCGCGCCGGGCCAAGCCATGTGCGAGCTACCACTACGCGACTCTTACTGCATCTAGGGGCGCGGGGTAGCGCGCCGGGCCAAGCCATGTGCGAGCTGCCACTACGCGACTCTTACTGCATCTAGGGGCGGGGTAGCGCGCCGGGCCAAGCCATGTGCGAGCTTCCACTACGCGACTCTTACTGCATCTAGGCGCGGGGTAGCGCGCCGGGCCAAGCCATGTGCGAGCTGCCACTACGCGACTCTTACTGCATCTAGGGGCGGGGTAGCGCGCCGGGCCAAGCCATGTGCGAGCTTCCACTACGCGACTCTTACTGCATCTAGGGGCGGGGTAGCGCGCCGGGCCAAGCCATGTGCGAGCTTCCACTACGCGACTCTTACTGCATCTAGGGGCGGGGTAGCGCGCCGGGCCAAGCCATGTGCGAGCTGCCACTACGCGACTCTTACTGCATCTAGGGGCGGGGTAGCGCGCCGGGCCAAGCCATGTGCGAGCTTCCACTACGCGACTCTTACTGCATCTAGGGGCGCGGGGTAGCGCGCCGGGCCAAGCCATGTGCGAGCTACCACTACTCGACTCTTACTGCATCTAGGGGCGCGGGGTAGCGCGCCGGGCCAAGCCATGTGCGAGCTACCACTACGCGACTCTTACTGCATCTAGGGGCGCGGTAGCGCGCCGGGCCAAGCCATGTGCGAGCTGCCACTACGCGACTCTTACTGCATCTAGGCGCGGGGTAGCGCGCCGGGCCAAGCCATGTGCGAGCTACCACTACGCGACTCTTACTGCATCTAGGGGCGCGGGGTAGCGCGCCGGGCCAAGCCATGTGCGAGCTTCCACTACGCGACTCTTACTGCATCTAGGCGCGGGGTAGCGCGCCGGGCCAAGCCATGTGCGAGCTACCACTACGCGACTCTTACTGCATCTAGGGGCGGGGTAGCGCGCCGGGCCAAGCCATGTGCGAGCTACCACTACGCGACTCTTACTGCATCTAGGGGCGCGGTAGCGCGCCGGGCCAAGCCATGTGCGAGCTACCACTACGCGACTCTTACTGCATCTAGGCGCGGGGTAGCGCGCCGGGCCAAGCCATGTGCGAGCTTCCACTACGCGACTCTTACTGCATCTAGGCGCGGGGTAGCGCGCCGGGCCAAGCCATGTGCGAGCTTCCACTACGCGACTCTTACTGCATCTAGGGGCGGGGTAGCGCGCCGGGCCAAGCCATGTGCGAGCTACCACTACGCGACTCTTACTGCATCTAGGGGCGGGGTAGCGTGCCGGGCCAAGCCATGTGCGAGCTTCCACTACGCGACTCTTACTGCATCTAGGCGCGGGGTAGCGCGCCGGGCCAAGCCATGTGCGAGCTACCACTACGCGACTCTTACTGCATCTAGGGGCGCGGTAGCGCGCCGGGCCAAGCCATGTGCGAGCTACCACTACGCGACTCTTACTGCATCTAGGCGCGGGGTAGCGCGCCGGGCCAAGCCATGTGCGAGCTTCCACTACGCGACTCTTACTGCATCTAGGCGCGGGGTAGCGCGCCGGGCCAAGCCATGTGCGAGCTTCCACTACGCGACTCTTACTGCATCTAGGGGCGCGGTAGCGCGCCGGGCCAAGCCATGTGCGAGCTACCACTACGCGACTCTTACTGCATCTAGGGGCGCGGTAGCGCGCCGGGCCAAGCCATGTGCGAGCTACCACTACGCGACTCTTACTGCATCTAGGGGCGCGGTAGCGCGCCGGGCCAAGCCATGTGCGAGCTTCCACTACGCGACTCTTACTGCATTTAGGCGCGGGGTAGCGCGCCGGGCCAAGCCATGTGCGAGCTTCCACTACGCGACTCTTACTGCATCTAGGGGCGCGGTAGCGCGCCGGGCCAAGCCATGTGCGAGCTTCCACTACGCGACTCTTACTGCATCTAGGCGCGGGGTAGCGCGCCGGGCCAAGCCATGTGCGAGCTACCACTACGCGACTCTTACTGCATCTAGGGGCGGGGTAGCGCGCCGGGCCAAGCCATGTGCGAGCTTCCACTACGCGACTCTTACTGCATCTAGGGGCGGGGTAGCGCGCCGGGCCAAGCCATGTGCGAGCTACCACTACGCGACTCTTACTGCATCTAGGGGCGCGGGGTAGCGCGCCGGGCCAAGCCATGTGCGAGCTACCACTACGCGACTCTTACTGCATCTAGGCGCGGGGTAGCGCGCCGGGCCAAGCCATGTGCGAGCTTCCACTACGCGACTCTTACTGCATCTAGGCGCGGGGTAGCGCGCCGGGCCAAGCCATGTGCGAGCTTCCACTACGCGACTCTTACTGCATCTAGGGGCGCGGGGTAGCGCGCCGGGCCAAGCCATGTGCGAGCTACCACTACGCGAC
Organism: Isoperla grammatica; assembly: GCA_945910005.1. Taxonomy (NCBI): domain Eukaryota; kingdom Metazoa; phylum Arthropoda; class Insecta; order Plecoptera; family Perlodidae; genus Isoperla; species Isoperla grammatica. The sequence continues at coordinate 5,593,868 of OX246749.1, read as the reverse complement.
TCTTACTGCATCTAGGGGCGGGGTAGCGCGCCGGGCCAAGCCATGTGCGAGCTTCCACTACGCGACTCTTACTGCATCTAGGCGCGGGGTAGCGCGCCGGGCCAAGCCATGTGCGAGCTTCCACTACGCGACTCTTACTGCATCTAGGCGCGGGGTAGCGCGCCGGGCCAAGCCATGTGCGAGCTTCCACTACGCGACTCTTACTGCATCTAGGCGCGGGGTAGCGCGCCGGGCCAAGCCATGTGCGAGCTTCCACTACGCGACTCTTACTGCATCTAGGCGCGTGGTAGCGCGCCGGGCCAAGCCATGTGCGAGCTACCACTACGCGACTCTTACTGCATCTAGGGGCGGGGTAGCGCGCCGGGCCAAGCCATGTGCGAGCTACCACTACGCGACTCTTACTGCATCTAGGCGCGGGGTAGCGCGCCGGGCCAAGCCATGTGCGAGCTTCCACTACGCGACTCTTACTGCATCTAGGCGCGGGGTAGCGCGCCGGGCCAAGCCATGTGCGAGCTTCCACTACGCGACTCTTACTGCATCTAGGCGCGGGGTAGCGCGCCGGGCCAAGCCATGTGCGAGCTTCCACTACGCGACTCTTACTGCATCTAGGCGCGGGGTAGCGCGCCGGGCCAAGCCATGTGCGAGCTTCCACTACGCGACTCTTACTGCATCTAGGCGCGGGGTAGCGCGCCGGGCCAAGCCATGTGCGAGCTACCACTACGCGACTCTTACTGCATCTAGGCGCGGGGTAGCGCGCCGGGCCAAGCCATGTGCGAGCTACCACTACGCGACTCTTACTGCATCTAGGCGCGGGGTAGCGCGCCGGGCCAAGCCATGTGCGAGCTACCACTACGCGACTCTTACTGCATCTAGGCGCGGGGTAGCGCGCCGGGCCAAGCCATGTGCGAGCTACCACTACGCGACTCTTACTGCATCTAGGCGCGGGGTAGCGCGCCGGGCCAAGCCATGTGCGAGCTTCCACTACGCGACTCTTACTGCATCTAGGGGCGCGGTAGCGCGCCGGGCCAAGCCATGTGCGAGCTTCCACTACGCGACTCTTACTGCATCTAGGCGCGGGGTAGCGCGCCGGGCCAAGCCATGTGCGAGCTACCACTACGCGACTCTTACTGCATCTAGGCGCGGGGTAGCGCGCCGGGCCAAGCCATGTGCGAGCTACCACTACGCGACTCTTACCGCATCTAGGGGCGCGGTAGCGCGCCGGGCCAAGCCATGTGCGAGCTTCCACTACGCGACTCTTACCGCATCTAGGCGCGGGGTAGCGCGCCGGGCCAAGCCATGTGCGAGCTTCCACTACGCGACTCTTACTGCATCTAGGCGCGGGGTAGCGCGCCGGGCCAAGCCATGTGCGAGCTTCCACTACGCGACTCTTACTGCATCTAGGGGCGGGGTAGCGCGCCGGGCCAAGCCATGTGCGAGCTACCACTACGCGACTCTTACTGCATCTAGGCGCGGGGTAGCGCGCCGGGCCAAGCCATGTGCGAGCTACCACTACGCGACTCTTACTGCATCTAGGGGCGGGGTAGCGCGCCGGGACAAGCCATGTGTGAGCTACCACTACGCGACTCTTACCGCATCTAGGGGCGCGGTAGCGCGCCGGGCCAAGCCATGTGCGAGCTACCACTACGCGACTCTTACTGCATCTAGGGGCGGGGTAGCGCGCCGGGACAAGCCATGTGTGAGCTACCACTACGCGACTCTTACTGCATCTAGGGGCGCGGTAGCGCGCCGGGACAAGCCATGTGTGAGCTACCACTACGCGACTCTTACTGCATCTAGGGGCGCGGTAGCGCGCCGGGCCAAGCCATGTGCGAGCTACCACTACGCGACTCTTACTGCATCTAGGGGCGGGGTAGCGCGCCGGGCCAAGCCATGTGCGAGCTACCACTACGCGACTCTTACCGCATCTAGGGGCGCGGTAGCGCGCCGGGCCAAGCCATGTGCGAGCTACCACTACGCGACTCTTAGCGCATCTAGGGGCGCGGTAGCGCGCCGGGCCAAGCCATGTGCGAGCTACCACTACGCGACTCTTACTGCATCTAGGGGCGGGGTAGCGCGCCGGGACAAGCCATGTGTGAGCTACCACTACGCGACTCTTACCGCATCTAGGGGCGCGGTAGCGCGCCGGGCCAAGCCATGTGCGAGCTACCACTACGCGACTCTTACCGCATCTAGGGGCGCGGTAGCGCGCCGGGCCAAGCCATGTGCGAGCTTCCACTACGCGACTCTTACTGCATCTAGGGGCGGGGTAGCGCGCCGGGCCAAGCCATGTGCGAGCTACCACTACGCGACTCTTACTGCATCTAGGCGCGGGGTAGCGCGCCGGGCCAAGCCATGTGCGAGCTACCACTACGCGACTCTTACTGCATCTAGGGGCGCGGTAGCGCGCCGGGCCAAGCCATGTGCGAGCTTCCACTACGCGACTCTTACTGCATCTAGGGGCGCGGTAGCGCGCCGGGCCAAGCCATGTGCGAGCTTCCACTACGCGACTCTTACTGCATCTAGGCGCGGGGTAGCGCGCCGGGCCAAGCCATGTGCGAGCTTCCACTACGCGACTCTTACTGCATCTAGGCGCGGGGTAGCGCGCCGGGCCAAGCCATGTGCGAGCTACCACTACGCGACTCTTACTGCATCTAGGCGCGGGGTAGCGCGCCGGGCCAAGCCATGTGCGAGCTTCCACTACGCGACTCTTACTGCATCTAGGCGCGGGGTAGCGCGCCGGGCCAAGCCATGTGCGAGCTACCACTACGCGACTCTTACTGCATCTAGGCGCGGGGTAGCGCGCCGGGCCAAGCCATGTGCGAGCTACCACTACGCGACTCTTACTGCATCTAGGCGCGGGGTAGCGCGCCGGGCCAAGCCATGTGCGAGCTACCACTACGCGACTCTTACTGCATCTAGGCGCGGGGTAGCGCGCCGGGCCAAGCCATGTGCGAGCTTCCACTACGCGACTCTTACTGCATCTAGGCGCGGGGTAGCGCGCCGGGCCAAGCCATGTGCGAGCTTCCACTACGCGACTCTTACTGCATCTAGGGGCGGGGTAGCGCGCCGGGCCAAGCCATGTGCGAGCTACCACTACGCGACTCTTACTGCATCTAGGCGCGGGGTAGCGCGCCGGGCCAAGCCATGTGCGAGCTACCACTACGCGACTCTTACTGCATCTAGGGGCGCGGTAGCGTGCCGGGCCAAGCCATGTGCGAGCTTCCACTACGCGACTCTTACTGCATCTAGGCGCGGGGTAGCGCGCCGGGCCAAGCCATGTGCGAGCTACCACTACGCGACTCTTACTGCATCTAGGGGCGGGGTAGCGCGCCGGGCCAAGCCATGTGCGAGCTACCACTACGCGACTCTTACTGCATCTAGGGGCGCGGTAGCGCGCCGGGCCAAGCCATGTGCGAGCTACCACTACGCGACTCTTACTGCATCTAGGCGCGGGGTAGCGCGCCGGGCCAAGCCATGTGCGAGCTTCCACTACGCGACTCTTACTGCATCTAGGCGCGGGGTAGCGCGCCGGGCCAAGCCATGTGCGAGCTTCCACTACGCGACTCTTACTGCATCTAGGCGCGGGGTAGCGCGCCGGGCCAAGCCATGTGCGAGCTTCCACTACGCGACTCTTACTGCATCTAGGCGCGGGGTAGCGCGCCGGGCCAAGCCATGTGCGAGCTTCCACTACGCGACTCTTACTGCATCTAGGCGCGGGGTAGCGCGCCGGGCCAAGCCATGTGCGAGCTACCACTACGCGACTCTTACTGCATCTAGGGGCGGGGTAGCGCGCCGGGCCAAGCCATGTGCGAGCTTCCACTACGCGACTCTTACTGCATCTAGGGGCGCGGGGTAGCGCGCCGGGCCAAGCCATGTGCGAGCTACCACTACGCGACTCTTACTGCATCTAGGGGCGGGGTAGCGCGCCGGGCCAAGCCATGTGCGAGCTACCACTACGCGACTCTTACTGTATCTAGGCGCGGGGTAGCGCGCCGGGCCAAGCCATGTGCGAGCTTCCACTACGCGACTCTTACTGCATCTAGGCGCGGGGTAGCGCGCCGGGCCAAGCCATGTGCGAGCTACCACTACGCGACTCTTACTGCATCTAGGGGCGGGGTAGCGCGCCGGGCCAAGCCATGTGCGAGCTACCACTACGCGACTCTTACTGCATCTAGGGGCGGGGTAGCGCGCCGGGCCAAGCCATGTGCGAGCTACCACTACGCGTCTCTTACTGCATCTAGGCGCGGGGTAGCGCGCCGGGCCAAGCCATGTGCGAGCTACCACTACGCGACTCTTACTGCATCTAGGGGCGGGGTAGCGCGCCGGGCCAAGCCATGTGCGAGCTACCACTACGCGACTCTTACTGCATCTAGGCGCGGGGTAGCGCGCCGGGCCAAGCCATGTGCGAGCTACCACTACGCGACTCTTACTGCATCTAGGGGCGGGGTAGCGCGCCGGGCCAAGCCATGTGCGAGCTTCCACTACGCGACTCTTACTGCATCTAGGGGCGTGGTAGCGCGCCGGGCCAAGCCATGTGCGAGCTTCCACTACGCGACTCTTACTGCATCTAGGGGCGTGGTAGCGCGCCGGGCCAAGCCATGTGCGAGCTTCCACTACGCGACTCTTACTGCATCTAGGCGCGGGGTAGCGCGCCGGGCCAAGCCATGTGCGAGCTTCCACTACGCGACTCTTACTGCATCTAGGGGCGGGGTAGCGCGCCGGGCCAAGCCATGTGCGAGCTTCCACTACGCGACTCTTACTGCATCTAGGGGCGGGGTAGCGCGCCGGGCCAAGCCATGTGCGAGCTTCCACTACGCGACTCTTACTGCATCTAGGGGCGCGGGGTAGCGCGCCGGGCCAAGCCATGTGCGAGCTACCACTACGCGACTCTTACTGCATCTAGGCGCGGGGTAGCGCGCCGGGCCAAGCCATGTGCGAGCTTCCACTACGCGACTCTTACTGCATCTAGGGGCGGGGTAGCGCGCCGGGCCAAGCCATGTGCGAGCTTCCACTACGCGACTCTTACTGCATCTAGGCGCGGGGTAGCGCGCCGGGCCAAGCCATGTGCGAGCTTCCACTACGCGACTCTTACTGCATCTAGGGGCGGGGTAGCGCGCCGGGCCAAGCCATGTGCGAGCTTCCACTACGCGACTCTTACTGCATCTAGGGGCGGGGTAGCGCGCCGGGCCAAGCCATGTGCGAGCTACCACTACGCGACTCTTACTGCATCTAGGCGCGGGGTAGCGCGCCGGGCCAAGCCATGTGCGAGCTACCACTACGCGACTCTTACTGCATCTAGGGGCGCGGTAGCGTGCCGGGCCAAGCCATGTGCGAGCTTCCACTACGCGACTCTTACTGCATCTAGGCGCGGGGTAGCGCGCCGGGCCAAGCCATGTGCGAGCTACCACTACGCGACTCTTACTGCATCTAGGGGCGGGGTAGCGCGCCGGGCCAAGCCATGTGCGAGCTACCACTACGCGACTCTTACTGCATCTAGGGGCGCGGTAGCGCGCCGGGCCAAGCCATGTGCGAGCTACCACTACGCGACTCTTACTGCATCTAGGCGCGGGGTAGCGCGCCGGGCCAAGCCATGTGCGAGCTTCCACTACGCGACTCTTACTGCATCTAGGCGCGGGGTAGCGCGCCGGGCCAAGCCATGTGCGAGCTTCCACTACGCGACTCTTACTGCATCTAGGCGCGGGGTAGCGCGCCGGGCCAAGCCATGTGCGAGCTTCCACTACGCGACTCTTACTGCATCTAGGCGCGGGGTAGCGCGCCGGGCCAAGCCATGTGCGAGCTTCCACTACGCGACTCTTACTGCATCTAGGCGCGGGGTAGCGCGCCGGGCCAAGCCATGTGCGAGCTACCACTACGCGACTCTTACTGCATCTAGGGGCGGGGTAGCGCGCCGGGCCAAGCCATGTGCGAGCTTCCACTACGCGACTCTTACTGCATCTAGGGGCGCGGGGTAGCGCGCCGGGCCAAGCCATGTGCGAGCTACCACTACGCGACTCTTACTGCATCTAGGGGCGGGGTAGCGCGCCGGGCCAAGCCATGTGCGAGCTACCACTACGCGACTCTTACTGTATCTAGGCGCGGGGTAGCGCGCCGGGCCAAGCCATGTGCGAGCTTCCACTACGCGACTCTTACTGCATCTAGGCGCGGGGTAGCGCGCCGGGCCAAGCCATGTGCGAGCTACCACTACGCGACTCTTACTGCATCTAGGGGCGGGGTAGCGCGCCGGGCCAAGCCATGTGCGAGCTACCACTACGCGACTCTTACTGCATCTAGGGGCGGGGTAGCGCGCCGGGCCAAGCCATGTGCGAGCTACCACTACGCGTCTCTTACTGCATCTAGGCGCGGGGTAGCGCGCCGGGCCAAGCCATGTGCGAGCTACCACTACGCGACTCTTACTGCATCTAGGGGCGGGGTAGCGCGCCGGGCCAAGCCATGTGCGAGCTACCACTACGCGACTCTTACTGCATCTAGGCGCGGGGTAGCGCGCCGGGCCAAGCCATGTGCGAGCTACCACTACGCGACTCTTACTGCATCTAGGGGCGGGGTAGCGCGCCGGGCCAAGCCATGTGCGAGCTTCCACTACGCGACTCTTACTGCATCTAGGGGCGTGGTAGCGCGCCGGGCCAAGCCATGTGCGAGCTTCCACTACGCGACTCTTACTGCATCTAGGGGCGTGGTAGCGCGCCGGGCCAAGCCATGTGCGAGCTTCCACTACGCGACTCTTACTGCATCTAGGCGCGGGGTAGCGCGCCGGGCCAAGCCATGTGCGAGCTTCCACTACGCGACTCTTACTGCATCTAGGGGCGGGGTAGCGCGCCGGGCCAAGCCATGTGCGAGCTTCCACTACGCGACTCTTACTGCATCTAGGGGCGGGGTAGCGCGCCGGGCCAAGCCATGTGCGAGCTTCCACTACGCGACTCTTACTGCATCTAGGGGCGCGGGGTAGCGCGCCGGGCCAAGCCATGTGCGAGCTACCACTACGCGACTCTTACTGCATCTAGGCGCGGGGTAGCGCGCCGGGCCAAGCCATGTGCGAGCTTCCACTACGCGACTCTTACTGCATCTAGGGGCGGGGTAGCGCGCCGGGCCAAGCCATGTGCGAGCTTCCACTACGCGACTCTTACTGCATCTAGGCGCGGGGTAGCGCGCCGGGCCAAGCCATGTGCGAGCTTCCACTACGCGACTCTTACTGCATCTAGGGGCGGGGTAGCGCGCCGGGCCAAGCCATGTGCGAGCTTCCACTACGCGACTCTTACTGCATCTAGGCGCGGGGTAGCGCGCCGGGCCAAGCCATGTGCGAGCTTCCACTACGCGACTCTTACTGCATCTAGGCGCGGGGTAGCGCGCCGGGCCAAGCCATGTGCGAGCTTCCACTACGCGACTCTTACTGCATCTAGGGGCGCGGTAGCGCGCCGGGCCAAGCCATGTGCGAGCTACCACTACGCGACTCTTACTGCATCTAGGGGCGCGGTAGCGCGCCGGGCCAAGCCATGTGCGAGCTTCCACTACGCGACTCTTACTGCATCTAGGGGCGCGGTAGCGCGCCGGGCCAAGCCATGTGCGAGCTTCCACTACGCGACTCTTACTGCATCTAGGCGCGGGGTAGCGCGCCGGGCCAAGCCATGTGCGAGCTTCCACTACGCGACTCTTACTGCATCTAGGGGCGGGGTAGCGCGCCGGGCCAAGCCATGTGCGAGCTTCCACTACGCGACTCTTACTGCATCTAGGGGCGGGGTAGCGCGCCGGGCCAAGCCATGTGCGAGCTTCCACTACGCGACTCTTACTGCATCTAGGGGCGCGGTAGCGCGCCGGGCCAAGCCATGTGCGAGCTTCCACTACGCGACTCTTACTGCATCTAGGCGCGGGGTAGCGCGCCGGGCCAAGCCATGTGCGAGCTTCCACTACGCGACTCTTACTGCATCTAGGGGCGGGGTAGCGCGCCGGGCCAAGCCATGTGCGAGCTTCCACTACGCGACTCTTACTGCATCTAGGGGCGGGGTAGCGCGCCGGGCCAAGCCATGTGCGAGCTTCCACTACGCGACTCTTACTGCATCTAGGCGCGGGGTAGCGCGCCGGGCCAAGCCATGTGCGAGCTACCACTACGCGACTCTTACTGCATCTAGGCGCGGGGTAGCGCGCCGGGCCAAGCCATGTGCGAGCTACCACTACGCGACTCTTACTGCATCTAGGCGCGTGGTAGCGCGCCGGGCCAAGCCATGTGCGAGCTACCACTACGCGACTCTTACCGCATCTAGGCGCGGGGTAGCGCGCCGGGCCAAGCCATGTGCGAGCTACCACTACGCGACTCTTACTGCATCTAGGCGCGGGGTAGCGCGCCGGGCCAAGCCATGTGCGAGCTACCACTACGCGACTCTTACTGCATCTAGGCGCGGGGTAGCGCGCCGGGCCAAGCCATGTGCGAGCTACCACTACGCGACTCTTACTGCATCTAGGCGCGGGGTAGCGCGCCGGGCCAAGCCATGTGCGAGCTACCACTACGCGACTCTTACTGCATCTAGGGGCGCGGTAGCGCGCCGGGCCAAGCCATGTGCGAGCTACCACTACGCGACTCTTACTGCATCTAGGGGCGGGGTAGCGCGCCGGGCCAAGCCATGTGCGAGCTACCACTACGCGTCTCTTACTGCATCTAGGCGCGGGGTAGCGCGCCGGGCCAAGCCATGTGCGAGCTACCACTACGCGACTCTTACTGCATCTAGGGGCGCGGTAGCGCGCCGGGCCAAGCCATGTGCGAGCTTCCACTACGCGACTCTTACTGCAAGCATCGAAGTGCACTTAACACGATGTTGCCGACTCAAAACCGTAATAGATGGAAACCTCAAATTGTCTGTAGTCGGTGGGCTTTTACCACGAGACTACACATTTCAAATTTAATTCCGATCGGATGTTGCGTAAGGAAGGTATTAAGCCGTGAAGATCATTATAAACCACTACTACTACTACTACTACTGGCTAATTTCTTGTCGGTCTGTGGGCCCCAAACGAATATAGATGTAACCACCAAATTTAGCATCAATTTTGTTCACTTTCCGGTACGTCCTTCTTCACAAAAAAAAATTGTGGTTTAGTCTCTTTAAATTAAAGTCCCCCACTGAAAATCAGTTTCGTTACTGAGACGGGTAGACTCTAAAAGTATGTGTGTGTATGTGTCTAAATAGATGTAGACATTTCTGAATCGTAATAAATAACAACACGACGTAATAACATTGCGGGTATGCAGGACCATCAATGCTCCATAAAGAACAATGACTAAACAGCGCATTAAAATATGTGAATCAATAAAATGAGTATACGTTACTTGAAAGGTAAAGTCCAGGGAGCTCGGGGCCGCCACGCCCATTATGGCAAAGTCCACCAGAAGTTGACAGCACATTACCAGCTTCTTCTTAGGCATCACTATAACAGAACAACACATCAAACAAATATAGGGTGTATTCACAATGGAGGCCACAATAGGCTCGTTTGTTTTACCTACACTAACACACTTTAGTGGAGGCTCACTCGCTGTAAAAGGCGTTTGGGTAAGGCGCGTCTCCACTGCGTCGGCTTGGCCGATCGGCCTGGACCCCTATTCGGTAACTTTTCCATTTCTGCCTGAAATGAAAGCAGCCGAAACGAATGCAGGCAGAAATTATTTGCCCGTTTCAGCCGTCGCCAAAGATGAACAAAATAGCGATTCTATAACAGCGCCTGAAATGTGTATGTACGCTTTGGGAGGACGTCACAAGGCGACTGAGCCACCGAGGCGTTAAGCCAATCAGAAACAGACAATATCATGATTTAGAGGGCCGTGATCACTGCAACACGGCTCAAATCAAAACAAACATAACCCTACACAGTTACATGAACGCGTCTTTTACAACACAAGAAGCAACCTAGAATGCCATATTTCTCTATTCTAGGAATTTCTCTATGTTCTAGAAAGCCTACAAGGTAATGCCTAGGCCTACGCCAATATCTTATTATGTCTTAACACTGAATTTATATGTATCGGCTTAGTAATACGGCAGTCCTAGTGATGCAATAGGCCTAGGCTAGAGTTGTTTACGTAATATTTCTCTAATGGCGGGCGTCACTAGACCGCGGCGCCGGCTGACATTTTCGAATAATAAAGACTGCCTCAAATGAACAGTAAATACGTTGTTTATTGTTGTTTTTCACTCATTATAATGGAACATAATTATTGAATGCAGTTTGCAGTACAATATCACGCGTCAACAGTTATTATCCATGCTTAATATTACGGCTGATTTCGTTTCACCAGTAAAAAAGTTACTGAAACCATATCAGGACCACGGAAATGGATTCAGGCGGAAACGGGCACCAAAAAAGTTACAAAATCGCAATTATCCGATCAACGTCGAATTCAGGCAGAAACCATATCAGGACCTACGAAAAAAAGTTACAGAATAGGGGTCCAGGCCGCGTGGCAAAAGCCGCGCGGCTAAAGCCGAATGCTTGACCGTCTCCACTGCGTTCGGCACTACAAGAGAAAATGTATGACGACGAGACTTACTCATAGCCTCAGTAGCATTTATAATTGTTGCAGCAAATAAAAAACGCCGTAAACCACGCTTTTGGGTCATCCGAGTTTCCGCAGTAGGGACAGATACAGTGCAAGGGTGATCTAATAAATGTCTGATATTGATCCGTTAATCCTCGAACTCGAATATAGGTGCAATGGGGTTTTTATAAACTTTTTTAGAACGTCAAGTTGTAATTTCCAATATTTATTGGATTCAATTCGACCCAAAATCGGTAAACAGGATACAAACTTCAACTTCAGGTGTACTACAACTGCATGTGTGCATGTGTAATCCCTTTGTCACTCAGTCAGCGTCCAATTGCCAGTCAATGACAATGCATGCACTAGGGGTGGAAGTTGGACCCACGATAGGCAATGTTGGGTTTATATTTTAAGTTGCGCGTGTTCAAATCTACCCCTTCCACCATACCACCCCGATTGGTTCCTTGAGCTCGACAAGGCATTCGGCACGATTTCCTTTGATATTTACCGACATTAGTCGGGAAACGATTCGGCCTGCCGATCGGCTTTTTAGGCCGCTCGGCCTGGCCGACGGACACGTCTCCACTGCGTCGGCAAAAGCCGCGCGGCCAGGCCGAGCGGCTTTTGCCGACGCAGCGGAGACGCGCCTTAAGTGTAGTTAAGTGTAAGGCGTTTGTTTTACCTACACTGACACACTTTAGTGGAGGCTCACTCGCTGTAAAAGGCGTTTGGGTATAAGTGTAGTTAAGTGTAAGGCGTTTGTTTTACCTACACTAACACACTTTAGTGGAGGCTCATTCGCTGTAAAAGACGTTTGGGTATTAAGTGTAGATAAGTGTAAGGCGTTTGTTTTACCTACACTAACACACTTTAGTGCAGGCTCATTCGCTGTACAAGGCGTTTGGGTATAAGTGTAGTTAAGTGTAAGGCGTTTGTTTTACCTACACTAACACACTGTAGTGTAGGCTCATTCGCTGTACAAGGCGTTTGGGTATGTGTAGTTAAGTGTAAGGCGTTTGTTTTACCTACACTGACACACTTTAGTGGAGGCTCACTCGCTGTAAAAGGCGTTTGGGTATTAAGTGTAGATAAGTGAAAGGCGTTTGTTTTACCTACACTAACACACTTTAGTGCAGGCTCATTCGCTGTACAAGGCGTTTGGGTATAAGTGTAGTTAAGTGTAAGGCGTTTGATTTACCTACACTAACACACTTTAGTGGAGGCTCATTCGCTGTAAAAGACGTTTGGGTATTAAGTGTAGATAAGTGTAAGGCGTTTGTTTTACCTACACTAACACACTTTAGTGCAGGCTCATTCGCTGTACAAGGCGTTTGGGTATTAAGTGTAGATAAGTGAAAGGCGTTTGTTTTACCTACACTAACACACTTAAGTGCAGGCTCATTCGCTGTAAAAGGCATTTGGGTATTAAGTGTAGATAAGTGTAAGGCGTTTGATTTACGTACACTAACACACTTCACTGTAGTGTAGGCTCATTCGGTGTGTTTTCAATTTTCAATTTCAATAAAAAGTTATGCGGTTTTGAAACAGATAGTTTTTAAAGACCTCTTAATTTGTTTTTCTGAACGATTCGCCATTTTGAATAACATGTGATTTTTAGAACACTGTGGAAATGGATAGGACGACCTTACTTGGGAGTTCGACGAGCAAGGAGATTAACGGACCATGTATGAGCCGACTGCGAGGAGAATGCCGAAGGAAAATGGAAGGAATCTTACCAAACAAAGAACGTTGGACGGTTACGATATTGTATTCGTAGTGTTTCGTGTCGGCTTGGTCACCGTTAACAAACACCACCCCAATGATTGACTCTTGAGCTGTCTCGTTCAAACCGTGGACAAAGAGCTTCATCTGGTCTTCATCCTGCAACCCCAGCACAGCTGAAACCAAAGCAATGGGGGATGAACATCACCGTTAAGAAATAACCCCCCAATGATTGACTCTTGAGCGGTCTAGAGCCCCATCTGGTCTACATCGTGCACCCCCAGCAGGGCTGGAACCAAAGCAATGGGGGATGAACATCACCGTTAAGAAATAACCCCCCAATGATTGACTCTTGAGCGGTCTAGAGCCCCATCTGGTCTACATGCTGCAACCCCAGCAGGGCTGGAACCAAAGCAATGGGGGATGAACATCACCGTTAAGAAACAACCCCCCAATGATTGACTCTTGAGCGGTCTAGAGCCCCATCTGGTCTACATGCTGCACCCCCAGCAGGGCTGAAACCAAAGCAATGGGGGATGAACATCACCGTTAAGAAACAACCCCCCAATGATTGACTCTTGAGCGGTCTAGAGCCCCATCTGGTCTACATGCTGCACCCCCAGCAGGGCTGAAACCAAAGCAATGGGGGATGAACATCACCGTTAAGAAACAACCCCCCAATGATTGACTCTTGAGCGGTCTAGAGCCCCATCTGGTCTACATGCTGCACCCCCAGCAGGGCTGAAACCAAAGCAATGGGGGATGAACATCACCGTTAAGAAACAACCCCCCAATGATTGACTCTTGAGCGGTCTAGAGCCTCATCTGGTCTAGATCCTGCAACCCCAGCAGGGCTGAAACCAAAGCAAAGGGGGATGAACATCACCGTTTTCACCTTTCTAAAATATGCTAAAAAAAATATGGTGTCCCCATACAAAGGTTTAACTTTGAAATTGAAACATTGACCGCTGAAAATATGAACATTTGTTCTTTTTCTTCTTAATTTTTCAGCCAGCGGTAACGGAAAATATTGCTAATTTAAATAACTTAACGTCGCACTAAGTTCTGTAAAAGATATGGGTAATAGTGGTCAACAATGTTTTTTGCGGTTCAAGAACGTACTTTGGTCTAGGACTTAAATTATATTTAGTTAAATTATCTTTATTGTTTTTTTGGTTTATCATTGTTTTAATCTACAAGTACGGCGAGTGTATGTGAAACTTTTACCCATCATTAATGTACTAAGCGGTAATTGATAGTTGGGCTTTACGTCCCATATTGTTACAACTTGGATAATCTAGACGACGAGTGGCGGTCTACTTAAGCCAGTGTGTCCCCATGGCCTTATCCTCTTCCTGTAGTTTAAATTAATTAATTAATTAATTAATTATGTAACTGTTTGTTAAATCTGTGATACTTTTGCTTTTAAGCATTTTTACCTTTTTATCATGCATCTTATTTGTACGCCATAGATAATTATGGTAGCTTAGAATAGATAGATCTTGACCATGTATAATATCCTTGTGGATCTATGTACAATAAATTACTATCAACTATCAACTATCGTCCCCACATCTCCGGCGACGCCAGTTGTTGCTGACACTAGCTAGGCGTGTACGGTACCTACTTACACAAGCCGGGTGTCCTCATAGATGTAACCTCTTCCTGTAGTCTCGTCCCCACATCTCCGGCGACGCCAGTTGTTGCTGACACTAGCTAGGCGTGTACGGTACCTACTTACACAAGCCGGGTGTCCTCATAGATGTAACCTCTTCCTGTAGTCTCGTCCCCACATCTCCGGCGACGCCAGTTGTTGCTGACACTAGCTAGGCGTGTACGGTACCTACTTACACAAGCCGGGTGTACCCATAGATGTAACCTCTTCCTGTAGTCTCGTCCCCACATCTCCGGCGACGCCAGTTGTTGCTGACACTATAGCTAGGCGTGTAGGCTACGGTACCTACTTACACAAGCCGGGTGTCCCCATAGATGTAACCTCTTCCTGTAGTCTCGTCCCCACATCTCCGGCGACGCCAGTTGTTGCTGACACTAGCTAGGCGTGTACGGTACCTACTTACACAAGCCGGGTGTCCCCATAGATGTAACCTCTTCCTGTAGTCTCGTCCCCACATCTCCGGCGACGCCAGTTGTTGCTGACACTAGCTAGGCGTGTACGGTACCTACTTACTCAAGCCGGGTGTCCTCATAGATGTAACCTCTTCCTGTAGTCTCGTCCCCACATCTCCGGCGACGCCAGTTGTTGCTGACACTAGCTAGGCGTGTACAGTACCTACTTACACAAGCCGGATGTACCCATAGATGTAACCTCTTCCTGTAGTCTCGTCCCAACATCTCCGGCGACACCAGTTGTTGCTGACACTAGCTAGGCGTGTACGGTACCTACTTACACAAGCCGGGTGTACCCATAGATGTAACCTCTTCCTGTAGTCTCGTCCCCACATCTCCGGCGACGCCAGTTGTTGCTGACACTAGCTAGGCGTGTACGGTACCTACTTACACAAGCCGGGTGTACCCATAGATGTAACCTCTTCCTGTAGTCTCGTCCCCACATCTCCGGCGACGCCAGTTGTTGCTGACACTATAGCTAGGCGTGTAGGCTACGGTACCTACTTACACAAGCCGGGTGTCCCCATAGATGTAACCTCTTCCTGTAGTCTCGTCCCCTCATCTCCGGCGACGCCAGTTGTTGCTGACACTAGCTAGGCGTGTACAGTACCTACTTACTCAAGCCGGGTGTACCCATAGATGTAACCTCGTCCTGTTGTCTCGTCCCCACATCTCCGGCGACGCCAGTTGTTGCTGACACTAGCTAGGCGTGTACGGTACCTACTTACTCAAGCCGGGTGTACCCATAGATGTAACCTCGTCCTGTAGTCTCGTCCCCACATCTCCGGCGACGCCAGTTGTTGCTGACACTAGCTAGGCGTGTACGGTACCTACTTACTCAAGCCGGGTGTACCCATAGATGTAACCTCTTCCTGTAGTCTCGTCCCCACATCTCCGGCGACGCCAGTTGTTGCTGACACTAGCTAGGCGTGTACGGTACCTACTTACACAAGCCGGGTGTACCCATAGATGTAACCTCTTCCTGTAGTCTCGTCCCCACATCTCCGGCGACGCCAGTTGTTGCTGACACTAGCTAGGCGTGTACGGTACCTACTTACTCAAGCCGGGTGTCTCCATAGATGTAACCTCGTCCTGTTGTCTCGTCCCCACATCTCCGGCGACGCCAGTTGTTGCTGACACTAGCTAGGCGTGTACGGTACCTACTTACTCAAGCCGGGTGTACCCATAGATGTAACCTCGTCCTGTTGTCTCGTCCCCACATCTCCGGCGACGCCAGTTGTTGCTGACACTAGCTAGGCGTGTACGGTACCTACTTACTCAAGCCGGGTGTACCCATAGATGTAACCTCTTCCTGTAGTCTCGTCCCCACATCTCCGGCGACGCCAGTTGTTGCTGACACTAGCTAGGCGTGTACGGTACCTACTTACACAAGCCGGGTGTACCCATAGATGTAACCTCTTCCTGTAGTCTCGTCCCCACATCTCCGGCGACGCCAGTTGTTGCTGACACTAGCTAGGCGTGTACGGTACCTACTTACTCAAGCCGGGTGTACCCATAGATGTAACCTCTTCCTGTAGTCTCGTCCCCACATCTCCGGCGACGCCAGTTGTTGCTGACACTAGCTAGGCGTGTACGGTACCTACTTACACAAGCCGGGTGTACCCATAGATGTAACCTCTTCCTGTAGTCTCGTCCCCACATCTCCGGCGACGCCAGTTGTTGCTGACACTATAGCTAGGCGTGTAGGCTACGGTACCTACTTACACAAGCCGGGTGTCCCCATAGATGTAACCTCTTCCTGTAGTCTCGTCCCCTCATCTCCGGCGACGCCAGTTGTTGCTGACACTAGCTAGGCGTGTACGGTACCTACTTACACAAGCCGGGTGTACCCATAGATATAACCTCTTCCTGTAGTCTCGTCCCCTCATCTCCGGCGACGCCAGTTGTTGCTGACACTAGCTAGGCGTGTACGGTACCTACTTACTCAAGCCAGGTGTCTCCATAGCCGTAACCTCTTCCTGTAGTCTCGTCCCCACATCTCCGGCGACGCCAGTTGTTGCTGACACTAGCTAGGCGTGTACGGTACCTACTTACTCAAGCCGGGTGTCTCCATAGCCGTAACCTCTTCCTGTAGTCTCGTCCCCACATCTCCGGCGACGCCAGTTGTTGCTGACACTAGCTAGGCGTGTACGGTACCTACTTACACAAGCTGGGTGTCCCCATAGATGTAACCTCTTCCTGTAGTCTCGTCCCCACATCTCCGGCGACGCCAGTTGTTGCTGACACTAGCTAGGCGTGTACGGTACCTACTTACACAAGCCGGGTGTCCCCATAGCCGTAACCTCTTCCTGTAGTCTCGTCCCCACATCTCCGGCGACGCCAGTTGTTGCTGACACTAGCTAGGCGTGTACGGTACCTACTTACACAAGCCGGGTGTCCCCATAGATGTAACCTCTTCCTGTAGTCTCGTCCCCACATCTCCGGCGACGCCAGTTGTTGCTGACACTAGCTAGGCGTGTACGGTACCTACTTACACAAGCCGGGTGTACCCATAGATGTAACCTCTTCCTGTAGTCTCGTCCCCACATCTCCGGCGACGCCAGTTGTTGCTGACACTAGCTAGGCGTGTACGGTACCTACTTACACAAGCCGGGTGTCCCCATAGATGTAACCTCTTCCTGTAGTCTCGTCCCCACATCTCCGGCGACGCCAGTTGTTGCCGACACTAGCTAGGCGTGTACGGTACCTACTTACACAAGCCGGGTGTCCCCATAGCCGTAACCTCTTCCTGTAGTCTCGTCCCCACATCTCCGGCGACGCCAGTTGTTGCTGACACTAGCTAGGCGTGTACGGTACCTACTTACTCAAGCCGGATGTACCCATAGATGTAACCTCTTCCTGTAGTCTCGTCCCCACATCTCCGGCGACGCCAGTTGTTGCTGACACTAGCTAGGCGTGTACGGTACCTACTTACACAAGCCGGGTGTACCCATAGATGTAACCTCTTCCTGTAGTCTCGTCCCCACATCTCCGGCGACGCCAGTTGTTGCTGACACTAGCTAGGCGTGTACGGTACCTACTTACTCAAGCCAGGTGTCCCCATAGCCGTAACCTCTTCCTATAGTCTCGTCCCCACATCTCCGGCGACGCCAGTTGTTGCTGACACTAGCTAGGCGTGTACGGTACCTACTTACACAAGCCGGGTGTCTCTATAGCCGTAACCTCTTCCTGTAGTCTCGTCCCCACATCTCCGGCGACGCCAGTTGTTGCTGACACTAGCTAGGCGTGTACGGTACCTACTTACACAAGCCGGGTGTACCCATAGATGTAACCTCTTCCTGTAGTCTCGTCCCCACATCTCCGGCGACGCCAGTTGTTGCTGACACTAGCTAGGCGTGTACGGTACCTACTTACACAAGCTGGGTGTCCCCATAGATGTAACCTCTTCCTGTAGTCTCGTCCCCACATCTTCGGCGACGCCAGTTGTTGCTGACACTAGCTAGGCGTGTACGGTACCTACTTACACAAGCCGGGTGTCTCCATAGCCGTAACCTCTTCCTGTAGTCTCGTCCCCACATCTCCGGCGACGCCAGTTGTTGCTGACACTAGCTAGGCGTGTACGGTACCTACTTACTCAAGCCAGGTGTCCCCATAGCCGTAACCTCTTCCTGTAGTCTCGTCCCCACATCTCCGGCGACGCCAGTTGTTGCTGACACTAGCTAGGCGTGTACGGTACCTACTTACTCAAGCCAGGTGTCCCCATAGCCGTAACCTCTTCCTGTAGTCTCGTCCCCACATCTCCGGCGACGCCAGTTGTTGCTGACACTAGCTAGGCGTGTACGGTACCTACTTACACAAGCCGGGTGTCCCCATAGCCGTAACCTCTTCCTGTAGTCTCGTCCCCACATCTCCGGCGACGCCAGTTGTTGCTGACACTAGCTAGGCGTGTACGGTACCTACTTACACAAGCCGGGTGTCTCCATAGATGTAACCTCTTCCTGTAGTCTCGTCCCCACATCTCCGGCGACGCCAGTTGTTGCTGACACTAGCTAGGCGTGTACGGTACCTACTTACACAAGCCGGGTGTCCCCATAGCCGTAACCTCTTCCTGTAGTCTCGTCCCCACATCTCCGGCGACGCCAGTTGTTGCTGACACTAGCTAGGCGTGTACGGTACCTACTTACTCAAGCCAGGTGTCCCCATAGATGTAACCTCTTCCTGTAGTCTCGTCCCCACATCTCCGGCGACGCCAGTTGTTGCTGACACTAGCTAGGCGTGTACGGTACCTACTTACACAAGCCGGGTGTCTCCATAGCCGTAACCTCTTCCTGTAGTCTCGTCCCCACATCTCCGGCGACGCCAGTTGTTGCTGACACTAGCTAGGCGTGTACGGTACCTACTTACACAAGCCGGGTGTCCCCATAGATGTAACCTCTTCCTGTAGTCTCGTCCCCACATCTCCGGCGACGCCAGTTGTTGCTGACACTAGCAAGGCGTGTACGGTACCTACTTACACAAGCCGGGTGTCCCCATAGATGTAACCTCTTCCTGTAGTCTCGTCCCCACATCTCCGGCGACGCCAGTTGTTGCTGACACTAGCTAGGCGTGTACGGTACCTACTTACACAAGCCGGGTGTACCCATAGATGTAACCTCTTCCTGTAGTCTCGTCCCCACATCTCCGGCGACGCCAGTTGTTGCTGACACTAGCTAGGCGTGTACGGTACCTACTTACACAAGCCGGGTGTACCCATAGATGTAACCTCTTCCTGTAGTCTCGTCCCCACATCTCCGGCGACGCCAGTTGTTGCTGACACTAGCTAGGCGTGTACGGTACCTACTTACACAAGCCGGGTGTCCCCATAGCCGTAACCTCTTCCTGTAGTCTCGTCCCCACATCTCCGGCGACGCCAGTTGTTGCTGACACTAGCTAGGCGTGTACGGTACCTACTTACACAAGCCGGGTGTCCCCATAGCCGTAACCTCTTCCTGTAGTCTCGTCCCCACATCTCCGGCGACGCCAGTTGTTGCTGACACTAGCTAGGCGTGTACGGTACCTACTTACACAAGCCGGGTGTCCTTATAGCCGTAACCTCTTCCTGTAGTCTCGTCCCCACATCTCCGGCGACGCCAGTTGTTGCTGACACTAGCTAGGCGTGTACGGTACCTACTTACTCAAGCCAGGTGTCCCCATAGCCGTAACCTCTTCCTGTAGTCTCGTCCCCACATCTCCGGCGACGCCAGTTTTCGGGCAGTAGACAATAGTATATTGCTGGAGTTTTGTATTACACATCGGGAGAATGTTTTCTTTATCACCCTGCTTCACCTCCTCCAAGACATTTGATGTCATCTCAGTTTGGAGGTACAGGGCGGCAGCCACGCACAGTACTGGCATTAAGACCTGAACTACAGTCATCACGTAATGATGAATCGTAAGACAGATTGTTTTCCATAATAAAGTAAATATTAACATTTTGAATGTGAACACTTGGGGTCGATACTAGGCCTAGAACGAAATGTGTGACTTTTGCAACGTTCACCCGAATAACTGTTTATTTGTCTATGCTAAAACAAAAAGATGAGCTTCTGTGAATTGTTGTAGTAGCTATTATCTTCTGAGGCTTGGCCTTATAGCCCGTTGGCAGAGGCAATCCTCCCCCCAAGATTTACCAAGTGGGCATCTATATTATTCATATCAATAAATAAAATAATAAAATGCCCTGAAGAAAAATGAAATAAAATTTTTAAAGTAAAATAAGGGTTTGTCCAGGGATCAAGGTCTATATGATTTCCGCCTAGCGGAGGCTCGTCAAACTCCCAACTTGGGGACGAGCCTCCGCTAGGCGGAGATCAAGTAGACCTTGGTCCATGTTCAACATACGAGAAGGCGGCGACACGCGACACCAGTGCTACTAGCGGCAAGACGTGGTACTGCGATGATGGCCGCTTGTATCAATGTTATTTTCGTACATTAGAACTTGTTAGTAAAACTAGCAATTACGCATCAGTGTACTAAAAACATATGTAGTAGACTTAGTTATGATTGGCATCTATAATTGTAACCAAATTAATCCGAAATAATTCTTATTATACAAGTAAGGGATGTGCGAAACAATGTGTGTAAAACGAACATTACAGGTGCCCTTTATGTTATTACGCGAGTCTTTCAGGGGGTAAATAATGCAAAAGCGATGGTATAGGGTTAGTGAGGGGAAAAAGGTGTGACATTACACCAGGAAAACGCTCTGTTTGACGCGTTGATAAGCGAGCGCGTCCATATCTACGAACGTTTTGGCGAAAAGATCTCAAAGCAAATAAAAACAACAATTCAAGAATACGCATTGCAAAATTTTTCCTTATTTCCATAGCTTTTATACTTTCCAAAATTGTTGAATACAGTGCAATGTGCGTTGCTAAGAATTTTCGTTGTCATTCTGTCTAGTGTTTTCGCCGCGGTCCGCCACCGTTACTAAACGTTATTGACAGCAATTGAAATGTAATTTCTGCTACTAATACGTATCAGATCGCGTTTACATTAGTATATTCGTGACCGGCCAAAAATTTACTATAAGATAGCAACCTCACATTTTGCTGTTACTGTGTTTCAGAAATATATTTTCGAGTAACTTTTGTGTAATTTTGCCAATATTTATCAGATCGCCATAAAATGAACTTATTCATAAACGGAAAAAGCTTTGAAAAATATGGTTATCTCACATTTTGCCGTTATTTTGTTTAAAAAAAATATTTTGCAGTAACTATGGTGTAACTTTGTAACTTTTCAAAAGATTTTGCCTCAAAACTATACACCTTCAATCCACATCGAGGCTTGTAGATAGTCCAAATTTCAAGTTGATCGGATTTTCCGTTCAACCGCTATCGGCAGACATAAAAAAACAAACAAAAACAGAACGAAGTGCCATAAGAGTCTTGTGAAGACGCTCGCTTCGCTCGCTTAATAAATCTATATATATATTATATACTAGGAAAACGCTCTGTTTGACGCGTTGATAAGCGAGCGCGTCCATATCTACGAACGTTCTGGCGAAAAGATCTCAAAGCAAATAAAAACAAACAATAAACAACAATTCAAGAATACGCATTGCAATTTTTTTTCTAATTTCCATAGCTATAATACTTCCCGACATTGTTGAGTGCTGTGCAATGTGCGTTGCTAAGAATTTTCGTTGTCATTCTGTCTAGTGTTTTCGCCGCGGTCCGCCACCGTTACTAACAGTTATTGACAGCATTTGAAATGTAATTTCTGCCTCTTATACGTATCAGATCACGTTTAAATTAGTATATTCGTGACCGGCCAAACATATACTATAAGATAGCTACCTCACATTTTGCTGTTACTGTGTTTCAGAAATATATTTTCGAGTAACTTTTGTGTAACTTTGCCAATATTTATCAGATCGCCATAAAATGAATGTATTAATAAACGAAAAAAGCTTTAAAAAATATGGTTATCTCACATTTTGCCGTTATTTTGTTTTAGAAAAATATTTTGCAGTAACTATGGTGTAACTTTTAACTTTTCAAACGATTTTGCTTCAAAACTATACACCTTCAATCCACATCGAGGCTTGTAGATGGTTCAAATTTCAAGTTGATCGGACTTTCCGTTCGACCGCTATCGACAGACATAAAAAAAAACAAAAAAACAGAACGAAGTGCCATAAGAGTCTCGTGGAGACGCTCGCTTCATTACCAGTTTGGAATCTTTGATGAGACCAGAGTATGGAGGGGAGAGGGCAGGAATATGGAGGGTGGAGACAGACGGAGCACTTGGGACAGGAGTGGGAAAGGGAGGTGAATGGATTGAGCAGAGGGAAGGAGAGATAAAATGGGTCGAAGGACGGAAAGTAAGAAGTAGTCAGTGAGAGGATGCTGAAAGGAAGGGAGGAGTTGGAGGGAGTCGGGGTGGAAGAGAGGGGATTGAAGAAATTAGGGAGGAGTATTGGTGGTAGGTGACTCCATGGTGAGAGGGGTTATCGAATTCTGCGCAGGAGGGGGATAGATGTGTAGTCCTATGGGGGAGTAACGACCAAAGCTCTAACCGGGATAATGGGGGGTAAAACAATAGATGCTGATGTCGTTTGTACCATGGTGGGCATAAACGACATATCAGAAGGGTTATGAGAGGAAGAGAGGTAGATATGGGGAGGCGTACAACAAACGACTACACTGCAGCGCTGCGAGCGTTCCGGCCACTGATGCCCGGTTCCCAAGCTCTTACGGCGAACGTTGACGGTGGCCGTTGGCCAATCGTAGCCATTTACGGCAACGCTGGCCCCGCCTCTTTGACGGCCGTTGAGAATAGATTCTATTTCTATTTTTTACGGCCAGCGTTCGACGTTACTGACGCTCACGGCCTTCTACATTGCGTATTTACACGAAAACAAGGTCTACTTGATCTCCGCCTGGCACGATAAGTTTGGTTTAGCAAGCTGTGTCCCTACACGCTTCCGAGCTTTTGTAAACATGTCGTCTGCCGACTCTTTTTTGGAGATTTTAATTTCGGAAATTGAGAAGAAGCCAGCCCTGTACGATGTTACATCAGCAGAATATAAAAACAAGCTGAAGAAGGATCACATTTGGTCATAAATATCGGCCACATTGAACGTTGACAGTAAGTAAATTGCAATAATCCCATGTCTGACGAAGTGTTCCGGCTCTGGCTGCTAGCAACACCAAAATACAACAATGAAAAAAATGAATTGAATCAATGGACAAACAACAAGCTGTCAAAAAATAATTTCTTCTGATTTTGGAAACCTGTTCAGAATGAACCTTCTCGTACTTCTTCTAAGAACTATTTTCATTCAGTCAATCCACAACCAGCTGTCAACTGTCACTATCAGCTGTCACACGGCAACAACATTGTCAACGTTGGCCTACGCTGAACGTTAAAACGTCGAGCATGTGAATGCCCACGCAACGGCCTGCGTCAACGGCGGACGTTGACGCAGGCCGTTGACGGCCGCCGTAAGAGCTTGGGAACCCACCATAAGAGCTTGGGAACCCGCCATGAGCTCCGCCTGCTAGAAGTCACCGAAAACCCCTCTAGAAGCCAGTCCACTAATTATTATTCGGAAAATATCCATCGATTCCAAAGAAGTCAAGTAGTCTTTCCAACGGCTTAGAAATTCGTATTGTTGAAAGTTGTGTGTATCCAATATTCAGAGGTGTTGGCCGGATCGCTCGCAACGCTCTCTGTGCACTTGTTACGCCTCCCCATAAGGTGGATGCTAGGGAGGATATGGCAAGGATGATCCGGGAGCTCAGGGCGGCGGTGGACAGGGGGATGGAGGTTGTTGTTTCTGAGGGTGCTGAACCAGACTGACAGAAGGTAATGTAATAGTGTTATGTTGTGGAGTGGCAACACTGGGTGCCCAGCCATGGGATGTACTGCTAAGCGGCACGCTGTATCGACAGCGGCCAGTAACATGTTAGCCATTGTAACCTAGACACACGGAGTTCATAAAGCATCTTGATTATCATACAAGAGTTCTCATTACATTTCCACAAGGTGGGTGGTGGAGGAAGTTATTAAAGGGATAAGGGAGGCGTATTGGAAAGAGGAGGGAGGCATTAAAGGTGGAGGACTTGAGCAGGGACGAGCTTCACCTGTCGAGGGAAGGCAAAGTGAACATGTGGGACCTAATTGTGAGGAGGATGAAGGAGGCCTGGAAGAGGGCAGAAGTGAGGGAACAAAGGATATGAGGGGGTGGAGACAGGCAGATGAGAGGGATGTCAGGAGAGGAATGGAGATGGTTAGGGTAAATGGCTATGGGGGAGATAAGGATGAGTTGACAGTGGCAAAATATAGACAGGTGGAGAAAAGGGAGTTAAGACGGGCAAGGTAGTCCAGGGAGGAAGAAAGGGGGGGGGGGGGGGGGGAGTGCTAGGGATAGAGGGGAAAAAGCGAGAGGAAAACTGAGAGCAATGCTGGTGAACTGCAGGAGCCTTCGGGCTAGTTAGTTGGTGCCATTCTGGACAATGGTCAAGTTACAAGAACCAGATATTGTTATTGCGACGGAGACATGGCTGAACGACGGGTAACAGACGAGGAAGTAGGTTATACAGATTTCAACCTGTTCAGAAGGTTCAGGGGGAGACGAGGGGAGGGTGATGATAGGGTGTAGGAAGGAGCTCAAGGGAAGGTTGTTGTGGAAGGTGAAAATTGAGTTGTGAGCAGGGGGGGAGAAGACGGAGGTTGTAGCAGCATCAGGCCAACACTTACAATGAGGGATTGTTGATATTTTGAAATATCGATCTTTGATTGGTTATCGCTCACTCGTTGATGGTGTTCGGAGCCTACAGGGTTGGTTTAGTCGCTTTAAAATAAAGTGTCCCACTGCACATCAGTTTATTTACTAAGTGGGTAGACTCAACAAATGTGAATTTATTTATTTTCAGGAAAAAACAATATAAATACGAATTTGAACAAAAAAATAGGTTGATTTACAATCAACAAAGTTAGAGTAGAGCTGTGTTTAAAGTTGAGATAAATGCTCGTAGAACTTTCCTATTCTATTTTTTTCGTTCACATTCGTATTTATGTCGTTTTTTCCTGAAAACATCAACTCACGTAAAATAATTAATGATATAATTACATTTAATGTTATTAGAATAAAGGAAATTATTTGTATTGAAATATGGTTTATTTAATTGGATGACCGTTGACAGCTCGACGGTCTATTGTCTTCTTCTTCTTCTTTCGAACACCCAGAGTTGGAACTTATGCCATTCTCTGCCTAGTTGCCCAATAAAGGTTTGCCACATATTTCCTCCTTGCTATCTTTTGCCCCTCCATTAGATCCCTTTCTGCTGTCAAAGAGACACATGTCGCAAGATGTTCCGCGTCCTTGTCTTGTTCTTTGCAGAGTGGTCATATTCTCGTATCCACCACTCCTATTTTGTGCAGATGGGCTTGCAGGTAGTCGTGGCCGGTGTCCATTAGGAAATTTGCCACGTTAACCCTTCTTTTTTTCCTTATCAATTTTCCTTGTAGAGATTTCCTCTCTTCGCCCGTGTGCGGACACTGGTGGGGGTCAAAGGGGAAGACATTCCGCATAACACGAGTGAACTCTTTAGTTGACAGCTGACGGTCTTCGCCCGTGTGCGGACACTGGTGGGGGTAAGAGGGGAAGACATTCCGCATAACACGAGTGAACTCTTTAGTTGACAGCTGACGGTCTTCGCCCGTGTGCGGACACTGGTGGGGGTAGGAGGGGAAGACACTGGTGGGGGTCAAAGGGGAAGACATTCCGCATAACACGAGTGAACTCTTTAGTTGACAGCTGACGGTCCTCGCCCGTGTGCGGACACTGGTGGGGGTAGGAGGGGAAGACACTGGTGGGGGTCAAAGGGGAAGACATTCCGCATAACACGAGTGAACTCTTTAGTTGACAGCTGACGGTCTTCGCCCGTGTGCGGACACTGGTGGGGGTAAGAGGGGAAGACACTGGTGGGGGTCAAAGGGGAAGACAGTCCGCATAACTCGAGTGAACTCTTTAGTTGACAGCTGACGGTCTTCGCCCGTGTGCGGACACTGGTGGGGGTAGGAGGGGAAGACATTCCGCATAACACGAGTGAACTCTTTAGTTGACAGCTGACGGTCTTCGCCCGTGTGCGGACACTGGTGGGGGTAGGAGGGGAAGACACTGGTGGGGGTCAAAGGGGAAGACATTCCGCATAACACGAGTGAACTCTTTAGTTGACGGCCACTTTAGTTGCTAAGAGCGTCGTAAACAAATTCTTATTATGTCAAAGAAGTTCCATTTTATTTATTTTATTTATTTATTTATTTAATGTCTATCCTATTCAGTTATAAAAACTGATTTACGAAGGAGGATAAATAAAAGTAAGCTATGCAAACAATGAATAGTTATGTTCTGTATTCATTCTCGAACACAAATGTTATAACACCCAATCATATTATGTTAAATATTATCTGTTCGTGATGAATAAATAACGGAGTTGAATTTTATATGAAAAATCTTCTACCAAAAGAGCCACCGAAATCGGAGGAGTTCAAAATTGCTTGAATGATTTGCCGATAGGTAGCGTAGACATGAAGAAGTCAAGGTCTACTCGATCGCCACCTAGCGGAGGCTCGTCGAACTCCCAACTTGGGAGTTCGACGAGCCCTCGCCAGGGGACTTACGGACCTTGCAGAAGTACAGCACTATCATTCTCCTCTTCCTGTTTTATTTGTTAGAGCTGAAACCATGGTAACTGGACGTTTTATGTCTCTATGAACCTGGCGGTACTCGTAGGAGACGTTGAGTCTGTCACAGCCGTGAGCCAGATGTACCGAGTGGTAGCGTTGATGGTGGTGCTGGCTCGGTGCTGGTCAGCCAGCAGCGAGCCAGACCCCATGTCCTTAATGAGGGTCTCAGAGCTGCCTCCAGACGACATCGACTACAGACTGGCACCGCACTGGAGGCCGACACATTACAAGTTGTGGCTCGTTCCGTTCATACCCGAGAACTTGACCTTCGACGGCCGCGTCGAGATCAGGTTCACCGCCTTGGCTGACGTGAGCTCCATCTGTCTGCACGAGGACGGGCTGGAGGTGCACAACGACAGCCTGGCGGTGAGGAGGGTGTCGGACAATAGCGAGGTGGCGGTGGTGAGGACGTCGGAGGACACGCTGAGACACTTCTACGTGATCGAGTTGGAGGCCAGGTTGCAGGCCGACGAGGACTACGAAGTGAGCATGAACTACACGGGCTCGCTGCAAACTGACAAGAACGTGGGCTTCTACTTGAACACCTATGTGACAGCATCCGGCGAAAAGAGGTACTTCTCAGAACGGTTATCTTGTTTACCGCACACTGCATCGTGTGAATCTACCTCACCAATGTTTTAGTTTAATACCTTGTCCGGGGTGAATAAATTCTTCTTCTTCTCAAATGCCCACATTTGGCTATAGGCCTTCGACATAGCCGATGGCAGCGCCACTGTTTTTCTCCTACCGGCAAAGTCGCGTCCTAACGAGTGTGTAATTTGAAACCGCGCGAAAACTTCGCCCATCTAAATGCATGTAATCCAGAGCTGTCAGCAGTTGTGTATTTTTGAATATTAACATTATCTTGTATGCGTTTAAGCCGTGGAAAGTTACTTTACGAGAGATATCATGTAGGCCTAATAGATTTTGCAGACTATAGATTTAAAGACGGACAATGCGAGGTAAGAGGGCGAGTTTTGTCTGGCAGTAAAAAGTGTTCAAAACTCGCACCGTTCATTTACAAAACTACGCGGGTAATAGTCACTGTAGGGTTTAGGCTTATATTTCCGTGTATCAAATGTAATATAGTTCCTAGCCTAGGCCTACTTCAAATCCAAAGACATAGACAGTCACAAAGTCACCAGTCAGATCAATGTAGAATATAACCATTATGAGTTCATAATGCATGACGGGTAGGCCTAGACCTTTGATGTGTAGGCCTACACTTTGTTTAGTAAAATTAGGACACTTGAAAACCAAAAGTAACCAAACCTGTAATTCTCAATACAAAATACAGGATAGGCCCTAGTAGGCCAACAGAAAAACTTCTCCATCTTTCTTAGAACATTTTTCTTTTGGGTGACGACCCAGGCTTTCTCAACCAAATCTTGACTCACACTATAGGTCCATGCTTCATGGCAGTACATACATGTTACACGAGCCTATGAGAGAACAACAACACCTTGGCAATATTGATAGTGTGGGAACTGGAAGGTATGATGGACCATCATGTAGGACTATCATGTAGGCCTGACATAGACAACAAACTGTTTGCTAGCCTAGGCCTACGCCTAGATTTGGTCAAGATGAACTAGGAATTCTGACAGCTGTTATGAATGTTCATGGCGTAGGTCTAAAAAAAAGTTAACCAAGATCGGGAATAGGGCTTAATTCTTTAGCAATATGTAATTTTGTATTTTTACAATGTTTACTTCTAAGTACATTTGTCTACTAATTATTTACAAAAGGTGTATTGGTTAGGACTAGGCTCCAGCCACTGCAATGACGTGACCAGAAAATGTAAACAAAGTGTTGATGCAGTGAGTCAAGTATGATTCTTTTAACAGCTTAAATCCACTGTTGTCTTCTGTTCTTTTGCTGTTTTTCATTTGGAAATGCATACATGGATATTGTTTCATTTCTTGCTGGCGAACACGAGCATCTTACGACACAACACATAGTTTAATTTAAGATATGAGAATAAAATGGATTTTTGATTTGATTTGATTTGATTTGTAAAGTAGCCATCTTGATGCGCGGGAGCCTCGGAGTTACACAAGGTCCACTAGATCGCTTGTAGCGTGCGCGCAGCGCGCGCGAGAGTAAATCCAGTAGACCTTGGGAGTTACACACTCAAAAGGGCACTTTTTCGCCGCTAGAGCGTACCACAGTCTACGTCGGAGGCCTATTGTGCCATCATGCTATAATAAATTCAGGTTGACTCTGCCAGACTTAAGAGTATAATAGGCGACAAAGATATGTCCTTCCTTCTTGCAGTTATACCCTTAGTCAATTTCCTTCTATTTATATTTACCTCCAAGGCCTCCTTTCGCTTGGGGCCGCAGTAGAACAAGCCCAACATGACTCTGCCAGTCAAAAGAGGCAACTTGATTGTGTCCCCCAACTTGTCTTAATCCCCTGGATTAGTATTCACTTGCTAATGCCTTGGCTCGTTGGTCTCTCAAGTGTGTGGCTCGTTAGGCTAGAGGGTTTAGTCCTGCTTCCAATGCAGATGGCCCACGGTTCGAATCCTGTTTGGGGCATGGATTTTTTAACTTTGAAGTCTATCAATATGATACTTGTGTGTGTAAACGGTGGCTTTAGGCCTAGTGCGCTCATAGCAACGAAGTGCATAAGTAATGGTATAAATGCTTTAGCGGTAAAATGACTTCTTCCGAACGCTTTTAAGATAACTGCCACGAATTTCTCTTCAGGTTTGCCGCCACAACTCAGTTCGAAGCTACATATGCTCGCAAAGCTTTCCCTTGCTTCGACGAGCCGCAGTTGAAAGCCAAGTTCATTGTCAGAATCTCTAGGCTGGGCAACATGACGTCTATCTCCAACATGCCTCAGGATGGCCCCCCGGTCCAACAGTGAGTAAAAGCAGTAAAAGTCTTTCACACCAAGTTAAGTAAGATAGTGTCAGGGGAGTTAGGACCGCCCAGAAATAGTTTTCAGCTTAACAAGTGCGAATCATAACGTTTTTCCTGATTATCTAGTATAATTTGGTTGCGTTAAGTTTTTAGACGGAAACCTGCTTGCACGTTTTCTTGTACATTACCGTCAAAAAACTTACCGCAACCAAATTGTACTAGATAATCGGGGAAAACGTTAGTGATTCGTGCTTGTTAAGTTGAGAACGAAAAAGTAACTATCTGACTTCTGTGGGTACCGCGACCTTACAATGTTAATACCTCTCTACGCTGAGACGGATCTGATGACCTCGTGGTGTATTACTTGTTTGCTTCACGTTGAAGAAGTCTACGTCGTATGGTCCAGTGGTCGTCACATCCACATTATCTTCCCGTCTGTGTCCGGGGTAGAATAAATAAATAAATTCATATAGATTCTACCAGTGTTGTTAAGTAGCGCCGTACAAGTAGCATGTTACTTCTTTTGGTAGCGGGACTGGTAGAGCGCTACATTTAAAAATGCAGTAAAATAGCGAGAAGCAGGCTAGTATAAACGAGTATTTGTTGCGAACAATCGCCGGGTAATCTATTTTCACAATTGTGCAATGCTTTATAATATATAAAACCTTTTGTAGACATACATGTGTAGCTTCAAAGTTTTTGGTACATTATTTTCATAGAAATAAAAATGATTATTGGTAAGAAGATAACCAAATCTGTTAAGAACTGTACATTTTAAACAAACACTTAATAGAATCTATAGCCAATAGCTCTAGATTATCAAAGAAACAAGTTTAATTTCTTGTGTTATAAAGTTATTTAAATGCGTTCCCGAAACACTTTAAATAGTACGTACTCCAGGTCCTTTATAAAAAATGAAAGTAGCTGTAAAGTAGCGTCACTACCTATTTTGAGTAGCTGTACAAGTAGCGAGCTACTTACAAATTCCAAGAGCTGAAAAGTAGCTTAGTTACTTTCAAGGATGAAGTAGCTGTAACTGTAACAGTGCTACTTTTAAAAACTAGCTTTTACAACACTAGATTCTACCCACTCAGTAACAAGACTCATGTTAAGTGGGAGACATTTATTTAAAGTGACTAAACCAACCATGTAGGCTCCGAACACCATCGGCGAGTGAGCGATAACCAATCAAAGATCTATATTTCAAATACGAAACACGTGCATTAGTGATTGGGCAGTGCGAAAACCTGCGGACAGATGCTAGAATCAACAAGGCCGATTCAGAACAACTTTGAATTTATGGAGTGCTTCGTTGCTAGGACGGCTCCAAAGTCACCGTTTACTTATTCCTATAGCCCTGCCTATCGTAAGATGGGAGAAGGGAAGAGGTGGTCTCCTTTGCCTATCCTCTCCTTAACTCCTAGTTCACGTCGTTAAACACCAAGTAATCGATAACATAAAAAGTCTTTATGATTGGGGAATACGGGGCCATTTACTAAATTGTATTACCTACACACTGTTTATCAAACAGTTTTTTAGTGTTCGACTTGGAAACATTTTACCGAGATCATGTTCAAAAGAATAGATACATAAATACATACAATCGTTGCATTTACTAACAATCAATGTTTTATGACTTCGCAATCTTTCTTCTGTGTGCTGATGTTCCCCCACAGCTTGGCCGGCGTCGGACGGTACTGGGACACGTTCCAAGAGACACCGCCCATGTCCACGTACAACCTGGCCTTCATAGTGTTACACACTGGATGTCATCTGTGTGCTGATGTTCCCCCACAGCTTGGCCGGCGTCGGACAGTACTGGGACACGTTCCAAGAGACACCGCCCATGTCCACGTACAACCTGGCCTTCATAGTGTTACACACTGGATGTCATCTGTGTGCTGATGTTCCCCCACAGCTTGGCCGGCGTCGGACGGTACTGGGACACGTTCCAAGAGACACCGCCCATGTCCACGTACAACCTGGCCTTCATAGTGTTACACACTGGATGTCATCTGTGTGCTGATGTTCCCCCACAGCTTGGCCGGCGTCGGACGGTACTGGGACACGTTCCAAGAGACACCACCCATGTCCACGTACAACCTGGCCTTCATAGTGTTACACACTGGATGTCATCTGTGTGCTGATGTTCCCCCACAGCTTGGCCGGCGTCGGACGGTACTGGGACACGTTCCAAGAGACACCGCCCATGTCCACGTACAACCTGGCCTTCATAGTGTTACACACTGGATGTCATCTGTGTGCTGATGTTCCCCCACAGCTTGGCCGGCGTCGGACGGTACTGGGACACGTTCCAAGAGACACCGCCCATGTCCACGTACAACCTGGCCTTCATAGTGTTACACACTGGATGTCATCTGTGTGCTGATGTTCCCCCACAGCTTGGCCAGCGTCGGACGGTACTGGGACACGTTCCAAGAGACACCGCCCATGTCCACGTACAACCTGGCCTTCATAGTGTTACACACTGGATGTCATCTGTGTGCTGATGTTCCCCCACAGCTTGGCCGGCGTCGGACGGTACTGGGACACGTTCCAAGAGACACCGCCCATGTCCACGTACAACCTGGCCTTCGTAGTGTTACACACTGGATGTCATCTGTGTGCTGATGTTCCCCCACAGCTTGGCCGGCGTCGGACGGTACTGGGACACGTTCCAAGAGACACCGCCCATGTCCACGTACAACCTGGCCTTCATAGTGTTACACACTGGATGTCATCTGTGTGCTGATGTTCCCCCACAGCTTGGCCGGCGTCGGACGGTACTGGGACACGTTCCAAGAGACACCGCCCATGTCCACGTACAACCTGGCCTTCATAGTGTTACACACTGGATGTCATCTGTGTGCTGATGTTCCCCCACAGCTTGGCCGGCGTCGGACGGTACTGGGACACGTTCCAAGAGACACCGCCCATGTCCACGTACAACCTGGCCTTCATACACACTGGATGTCATCTGTGTGCTGATGTTCCCCCACAGCTTGGCCGGCGTCGGACGGTACTGGGACACGTTCCAAGAGACACCGCCCATGTCCACGTACAACCTGGCCTTCATAGTGTTACACACTGGATGTCATCTGTGTGCTGATGTTCCCCCACAGCTTGGCCGGCGTCGGACGGTACTGGGACACGTTCCAAGAGACACCGCCCATGTCTACGTACAACCTGGCCTTCATAGTGTTACACACTGGATGTCATCTGTGTGCTGATGTTCCCCCACAGCTTGGCCGGCGTCGGACGGTACTGGGACACGTTCCAAGAGACACCGCCCATGTCCACGTACAACCTGGCCTTCATAGTGTTACACACTGGATGTCAACTGTGTGCTGATGTTCTCCCACAGCTTGGCCGGCGTCGGACGGTACTGGGACACGTTCCAAGAGACACCGCCCATGTCCACGTACAACTTGGCCTTCATAGTGTTACACACTGGATGTCATCAGTGTGCTGATGTTCCCCCACAGCTTGGCCGGCGTCGGACGGTACCGGGACACGTTCCAAGAGACACCGCTCATGTCCACGTACAACCTAGCCTTCATAGTGTTACACACTGGATGTCATCTGTGTGCTGATGTTCCCCCACAGCTTGGCCGGCGTCGGACGGTACTGGGACACGTTCCAAGAGACACCGCCCATGTCCACGTACAACCTTGCCTTCATAGTGTTACACACTGGATGTCATCTGTGTGCTGATGTTCCCCCACAGCTTGGCCGGCGTCGGACGGTACTGGGACACGTTCCAAGAGACACCGCCCATGTCCACGTACAACCTGGCCTTCATAGTGTTACACACTGGATGTCATCTGTGTGCTGATGTTCCCCCACAGCTTGGCCGGCGTCGGACGGTACTGGGACACGTTCCAAGAGACACCGCCCATGTCCACGTACAACCTGGCCTTCATAGTGTTACACACTGGATGTCATCTGTGTGCTGATGTTCCCCCACAGCTTGGCCGGCGTCGGACGGTACTGGGACACGTTCCAAGAGACACCGCCCATGTCCACGTACAACCTGGCCTTCATACACACTGGATGTCATCTGTGTGCTGATGTTCCCCCACAGCTTGGCCGGCGTCGGACGGTACTGGGACACGTTCCAAGAGACACCGCCCATGTCCACGTACAACCTGGCCTTCATACACACTGGATGTCATCTGTGTGCTGATGTTCCCCCACAGCTGGGCCGGCGTCGGAGGTACTGGGACACGTTCCAAGAGACACCGCCCATGTCCACGTACAACCTGGCCTTCATAGTGTTACACACTGGATGTCATCTGTGTGCTGATGTTCCCCCACAGCTTGGCCGGCGTCGGACGGTACTGGGACACGTTCCAAGAGACACCGCCCATGTCCACGTACAACCTGGCCTTCATAGTGTTACACACTGGATGTCATCTGTGTGCTGATGTTCCCCCACAGCTTGGCCGGCGTCGGACGGTACTGGGACACGTTCCAAGAGACACCGCCCATGTCCACGTACAACCTAGCCTTCATTGTGTTACACACTGGATGTCATCTGTGTGCTGATGTTCCCCCATAGCTTGGCCACCCCCGCCGGTGTCGGACGGTACTGGGACACGTTCCAAGAGACACCGCCCATGTCCACGTACAACCTGGCCTTCGTAGTATCCGACTTCGCCAACCTGAGCGACGAGGGAGCCAACCTAAGGATCTTCGCCCAACCTCCGCTCATCAAACTAGCTCACTACTCTCTGAAGATCAGCCCTCTACTCCTGGCGTGGCTCGAGGGTTATACGGCCATCAAGTTCACTCTTCCCAAGATGGACGAAGTGGCCATGACGCAGTTTGAGTCCGGTGCGATGGAAAACTGGGGCCTGGTGATCTACAGGTATAACTTAACTCTCATAAGTGATGTATTATGGGGATGGATGTGGAGGAAGTGGGCATGGATTTTCCTGCCCAGAGTGTCCCTGCTAGTTGTAAGAGGCGACGAAAGGAGACCCGTCTGGACCCGGGTAAGAATAGGTCCAGAGGGGCCCTGCTAGTTGTTAGAGGCGACGAAAGGAGACCCGTCTCGGCCCGGGGTAGAATAGGCCTAGAGTGGCTCTGCTAGTTGTAAGAGGCGACGAAAGGAGAGCCGTCTAGGCTCGGGGAAGAATAGGCCCAGAGTGACTCTGCTAGTTGTAAGAGGCGACGAAAGGAGACCCTCTCCCTTCTCCCCCCACTGTCTCACTGTAGGTCGCTCCTCCCACTTGGCCCTGCCCACCCTTGCTGGACTCCCGTATGACGACCCACGCGACGTACAATGGATCTGATTCGGATGTGTCTTTATTCTTTATCATCATCTTCTTATCTTCACTACCACCCGCTTATCGTCTCGATTAGTCATTGTTTCATACATATGAGACGTTAAGCCCCATTAATCAATTTATCAATCAATCAATGTCACTGCTAGTCGTAAGAGTAGTGGAAAGTAGACCCTGTACCTCCCACTTGGGCCTGCCCTCCTTTGCCGTACGTGTTTACCACACTCTGCAACCGACTGGAACCAAGGCGCCTTCATCCTATGCGCTTTAAACTTGGGTATTGTATAGGCCTAGACTATTTAATCATTAGACTGATTTTCCCGGATATTGTGAAGAATGACCATTTCATGGTCTTCTTGTGCTCTATCAATATGAGTTGTTGGCCAGTGTCCGGATGTGTTGAAATCCTAACAGGATGCATGCACAAGTTGAGTGTACCCGCGGAATGTGCATGTGTCAGGATTTCAACACTTTGTCGGGAGCGGGCAACGAACGCCGAGAAGTAAGAAAACCTGAGTCAGTTGGACTTTGTTCTATTAAAATGTACAACGGTGGCAGGCTCCCACTTTAGTAGCACAGAGAAAGAGGGGGAGGGAGTCCTGAGAGCTAATTGGCTGATTAGAGCGGGAAAACGGTTTGAGTACAGAAGAATGGACTTTTCCAACTAAATCTATGGCTTGGTTGGGATGGAGAGCAATGACGTCAGGAGTGTCGAAGTGCGGGAGAAGGATTGGCCGGCTGGGGAGTTGACGTTAAAACATCGAGGAATAAACATCAACCGGGGTTCGAGGAGTGAGTGACCACGCACGAAAGAGGATTTAGCATACAAGAGCGGAAGAGAGAAGTAGAAGGAAGACAACAAGGTCGTACACCAGGACCCGTACGAGGGGCGTGCCAGGACCGATGGATTGACCGGTTGCTGTACCAAACCATAAACAAGGGTAGGATGTTCTAGGAGATTGTTCATTTAAATTAAGGCGAACCCACGCACGCATACTCATAATGCAACAGTTTAAGGTATGACCATTTAGGGTAGAAGTCTAAGAACAATAAACGTAACCCTTATTTATTGGAATCTGACTATTTAATGGTGTCCACCCTGCATGATCCATGACCCACAAAATACCGATCCTGGTCAAGATTAGGGGAAAACTTGGCCTCTTAGCTTAACATCAGCTACGCTCCCCAAGCCAATCAAGGCAACAACATCTGCCTTGGGGCTCAGTCAACCCCTATTCTTCACAATATGTATATAATTTTTTATACTTACTACTTAGGAACCAGTGGCGTGACTGGGAATTATTTTGGAGAGGGGCCTATTAGGGAAAAGTGAGATGAGGGGGAGTGAAAGGGATCTGGGGCAAAGCCCCAGCCGCCGGAGGCCATTTCGCCAAAGGCAAAATTTTTTTACTTCTATAATTATTTCGTGCCTTTTATTTAGACTCAAAGAATACTACTCGAACCACTACTCGTTTGTTTGTATTATATTGAAGTTACAGTGCTACAGCAGGTATTAATTATAGTTTTAAATAAGAGCTGTGTGTCGTCCATTTCTGAGAAAATACAAACTCGACGTTTTGTATTTTTTTGCTTAGACCCAACAGGACGACCGGAAATATGAGCATAACCATGGTATTCAGAATTTTATGCTCTTTTCCATGAAGTTATTACTTTTTGTGTAAAAATAATATTGTAACCGTGTAGCTTTTAAAACTTTAGTGAAGTGTTGTTCTGCGGAAAGTTTTATAAGCTTCACGTTTCACATTTTTGATAGAATAAAATAATAAAAAGACAGTACGTAGAGTATAGCTTCCTCTACGGGATGGTATAGTTTTTGTAGTGATAATATGTTTTAATTGATGTAAAAAAAATAAAAACCGTTTTCCCGTAGCAACTATCTTGAGGACGGACAGTGTCCCCGCGCGGTGGATTTTGCTGGAAGTTGTTTCTCTATTGTGAAGTGGCACCGCCGGGAGGGGTGAGGGGAGTTGAGCTCGGCCGGCCGGCCAGACGCAGGTAGAATGTTGACAGTCAGGGAAGGTATTTGTGATGGTTTGTCTAGATTGCGACGAAATACGATTTTCGGGTAATTTCATTCAAACGGCCGGTCACTACTACCGGAAGAGAATTGCGGATTCCGAGATATAGTTGAAGAGAGCGATCGACAATGTGAATATGAGCTTGTAACGATGTTATAATATCTGTGGCCACATATTTCAAAGAGATGCTAGTCAAGGCTGAGAGTGGGAGATCTAGGTAGATATTGATAAAAAATCGAAACACCACATTGATATTTGATACCGAAGGCTGGGCTCGAACCTTGAATGTAGGAACCCAACGGCTAAGAAAGCGTATTTCAAACATTTTCATCGCGCCCAAATACTTTTTCACGAAAATTTTGCTTCCGAACCCCCCCCCCCCCCCCCCCCCCCGCCACCTCCCAATCTAATTTCGTATATATGTGCGTACGGTATGCATAACACGAAATAAAACTTTAATCGACTTGCTTTCGATTACAACCATCTGCAATGAGATTCATGAACCCACAGCTCTGAAGAGTCACATGATTATTTAAAATATATTTCAATTTTTGATTTCCTCAATCGATAGCTATTGAATATTATAAGAAATGAAATGAGGTGACGATCAGGAATATTTCTGTTTATTTCCTTGTTTACTTGTTTCGTCATTACCAAATTATTGACGATGTAGTGAAGTCAAAGATATTTCATTTTCCCGTTTTCGTAAATATTTTCAGTCATAAAAGTAAGCTGAAAATTTCACACCTAATTATGGTGGGAAAACAGGTCATAACGTCAGAACATGGACTTATAATAGTAAATATGGTCATAACTGGCTCACATCAATCAGCGTATCACACAAAGATTGTAGTTGTGCCGAATATCTTACTCAAACGAGTATATGTGTACTGTTCTTTGGTTCCATAAGAATAATAATTGTTTCCAGCAACAGTTGTTCCGAGGGGCCTCCCACCCGCCAATCAATCTTTATTAGTACTTACTAGAAAAAATACCATTGAAGCATAATCTTATTCCATTATTTTTTTATGTTTGTCAGCTTGTTTCAATTAGGTCGGCGTGACTTGATCATGCTAGTTTGTTGGGTGACAGCGTTGATAACATATGAAGTAAGTGTGGACAAAAGGTTGACAATCTGATTTACAGGAATCCATAGGATGGAGAGGGCTATATTTTCACTTGTAGTGCAGATTGTGATGTAGGCTTGCCCCCCACCCCCTCCACCACCACCCCACCATTATGCTACGTCCCACAACCCACCTAAAAAAAAAAAAAAAAAAAAAACTGTTTATTATGTAACATGCTAACGGCACCACTTTCTGTCTAGTAAGAAAAAAATCAGTGCTCACTGTTACGCTACCAGCTATGAGATATCTCTTCTCCTCTTCCTCGCACTATTTTTAATATTTGAGGAATAAGAAATAATCTTTAGTTGGCATTGTCAGTGACAAGAGTCGAACACCAAATCTCGCACAATACCTGGGAATCGAGCCCGAAAAACTTATTTTTAGGTTCGGGTTTGGGTTCGGGTTCAAATAAACATATCAGGTTCGGGTTCGGGGTCAGAGAAATTTCGGGCTTTTTCGGGTTTCAGGTTCGGGTTCGGGTTCGATTCCCCGCGACAGTGTTGTTTGCTAAGATCAGCAGATAAAGCATGGTAAAGCAGGTTCTTTCAAACAATGTTATTGGCTAACTGGTTTCTTGGAAATGAAAACAAATCAAAATATCCCCCCCCCCCCCTTGGACATCGGGCGCCACAACACACACATGATGTGAAGATAGAATTTGCACCGAATTATTCTTCTTTGCCCTAATGACAGTTGTGTAGAAAATATTAGGCTCAGCAAATATACGATTGCATAACAAAGCGTCCTCAATGAACCATTTAAAAATGCAGATGGGTGCTGGCTGATCGCCTCCGCCGTGCCTACTCTGCAACGTGGTTCAAATCCTTCACATAACATTAAAATAAAACACAAAATTATCTTCTATATATATAAAAACGAATGCATGTATGTGTGTATGTCCTTTATGCATTACTACACCATTCATCCGATTGCGATGAAACTTTGGTGAGTTGTTGTGCGCATGCACGCCCGCGTTGGTTTCTGGACGATTAAACCCCCTCCCAACCCCCCCCCCCCCCCTTTCCCCCAACCCCACTGAGACACCAACATGCAATAATGCTTTCCTAAACCATTCACCCGACTGCGATAAAATTTTGGTGAGTTAGTGTATGCACGTCCGCTAAGGTTTCTGAATGATAACCAACCCCCACCTCCCAACCCCCACCCCCACTGAGCCACCAACATGCAATAGTGCGTTCTATTATTATTCATCCGATTGCAATAAAACTTTGGTGAGTTATTGTGCGCACGCCCGCGAAGGTTTCTGAATGTGTACAACCCCCCCCCCCCCCCGTTTTGTGTACCACCAGACGGAAAAATATATTGTGTGTCAAAAAGCACTTCAATAAACAGAATTAAAACATAAACACTTTATATCTTTCAGTGGCATTGCAACGCATGCCGGGTTTGCTAGTTACTTATAAACGAGACAATCATTCGAAGCTCCTACACTTGAGATTTTTCTTAGTTTGGCGCTCGGCTCCTGCTCCCCTCCATCATCGCTATGTGACCACCCTTTACCCCCGTGACAACCTGATAATCATAATATTTATTCATTTCATGTGATTTCATATTATATTATTTATAATCAGTTATCTTTGCTGATACGCAGTGGTACTGTAATAATACAGTACAGCAGCTGCAAACCATGTCAAACAATATCTGCACCCTGCTAATAGCCTACTCTCACTTTGTGTTTTGGGTGCTGTTTGTAATTTTATTACGATCTCCAAAATACAAACGAATACGCTATATATAAATAAATTATATTTATTATATCCCGGCCATAGTTCGTTCATTAGATTTTCCGTTATTCCAATCAGCGCTATGAGAAGACGCCCCCCCCCCCCCCCCCCCCCCCCCACCCCACCTAGTAAACACAGAGGACTCTGCCAGTCGTAAAAGGCGAAGAAAGTACGGTAGGCCTACTTCCATTCTCCTCCCCTATACCCCTTTATCATCCTCCTCCGTTTCCCTTTTCTCCAATCCTTAGCCGACGTCGTGTTACCTATTAGCTGGATCGAGACGTAGTCAAGTCACAAATAATAATAATAATAATAATAATAATAATAATAATAATAATAATAATAATAATAATAATAATAATAATAATAGTAATAATAATAATAATAATAATAATAATAAAAAAATAATAATAATAATAATAATAATAATAATAATAATAATAATAATAATATATATATGATGTGAAAATGTGAAATACGGGTTTCATAGTATTAAATATTTACACATTCCTTATACAGGCTACACGCCCACACAACCATTTTGTACAAATTCAAGTGTAGCGCACCAATTAATTTCAGTTATGTAATAAGAACTGAAACTAATATGATATTGCAATACCGGGGGCACAATAACAGTCTACAGATGTGGACTCATACATTTTCATTTCATTTTTATTTGAGCGGTATTATTTTATTTCTTGCGTTTTTCATATTCTATGGCTGGATGGTAATTAGCCTCGTTGTATAATATTGATTATTGACAGAGTCAAATATTTGATGGCAAATGGTTGCTTTAGTACGGTACATACTTATCCTGTCATAAGTGAACCCTGAAGTATTTTGTCACGTTTATTGCGTGCGTGCAATAATTCTAAAAGTAGATTAGCCACCCGTTTATTTGTTTTCTTCGAATCGAAAAGCAACTTTCAAAGTATACATCCTCCCTCCCCGCGCAGGCCGAACCAACCCTCAAGGCTGGACAACTTGTTTTGAATGGAATATGGTTCCGGCTTGTCTACCACATACAACAAGGACAAAGCTATGTCTGTCTTTGTCTCTCCAACAGTCCGGTCTATGGTCAATCGCAGCGGGAAAAATGCGCGTGGTTACCCCTCCAACAACCAAACTCAGACTGAAGAGAAACCCGTTCAAGAGCAGGTATATATCGGGTGCGTTTAGCGGCCGACTAGGGGTCGCCGGCACACAGCCTTAATGCTTTATGGTTGTTCAATATAATCTCAACATGAAGTGAAACATTGTGGTCACAAGTCACATGCTTTTAAATTTTAATTCACAGAACGTGAGATTGCAATATAAGATTTATTCATTTTATTTATAGGTATCCTCAGTTTTACTGGTTCGAGTGAAAGGTATATTCGTTGTAGATGAACACATTAATGTTATTGAATTATTGAAAGAAATTATGTATCTTATCTTACTGACTGAAGGGGTGATATAAATATTATGAAAATGTTATTTGTTGCGATTGTTATACACTGAAGTGGTTAAGGGATCTTACAATATAGTACTAAGTAAATGTAGAATTAAGTAAAATCATTCTCGATGTAGTTTCGGGGGGGGGGGGGGGGGGGGATTTAAAACCCTCAACCCCCCCCCCCCCACGCTTTTAGTAACGCTACAGTTTGGAACATATATCTCTGGAACTACCAAAGATATTAATGTGGAACTTTCAGAAAACAAGTATTATGATGTTTATTTAAATATGGCCTATAATTGCAGTCATAAAATGAAGGGTTTAATTGCTATTAATTATGAAAGGAATACACATGTCGAAAATATACATAAAATAAGAATTAAAAAAAAAAAAAATAGTTGAACATAAACTGTGTAGACCTATGGATGGTACAAACAAACATCACTCTAGGTCATTTTACTCAACACACATATTATATATAAGACCTCTTACAATGTTAATTCTGTATGTGTGATAGTTACAGAGTAAAATGTTCCTAAAATTGCACAAAATTACATCTTAAATGTTGGTGTTGTGGTATCTATAAAATAGTATTGGTATTAAGGCTGCTGTATCATTTTTATCAGTTTTCTAAAATATGCATACCATACAAAGGTTTCACTTTGAACTTGAAACATTGACTTCTGTTTATACCAAAATTATTTTTTTCTTAAACTTTCAGCCACCGGTACCGGCAATATTGCTACTTTAATCCACTTAACGTCTCACTAAGTTTTGTAAAAAATAAGAAATTGTGATCAACAATGTTCACTACGGTTCAAGAACGTACTTTGGTTCTACAACCTAAGCTATATTTAGTTGCTTTATCTTTATTAGTTCTTTGTTTATCATCTTTTTAATCGACGGGTACAAATACACTCGCCGAACCGGTAGATTTAAACAATGATAAACCAAAAAATAATAAAGATAATGCAACTAAATGTAGCTTAGGTTGTAGACCAAAGTACATTTTTGAACCACAGTAAACATTGTTGATCACAATTATTTATTTTTTACAAAACTTAGTGCGACGTAGATTGGATTAAAAAAGCAATATTGCCGAAACCGGTGGCTGAAAATTTAAGAAAAAAAATAAGTTGCGTACTTTCAGAGGTGAATGTCTCAATCTTAAAGTAAAACTTTTGTGTCATGCATGTTTTAGAATACTGAAAACGGTGATACATTCCCCTTAACTCGAGTAGTGAACCCCTTTATTTCGTTCCAGCCGTGACCACCAACGAGGTTTGTGAAGGTCACACTTGCGTGTTTGTCGCCAGGGAGGAAATGCTTCTGCTCGAGGAAGGAAAAACAACGACGAGCGATAAGCAGCGAATAGTGTGTCTCATCGCCCACGAGTACGCCCACCAGTGGTTCGGGAACCTGGTCACTCTCCATTGGTGGTCTTCTGTGTGGATCAATGAGGGGTTTGCCGCTTACTTCCAGACTTTTGGGACCGCTCAAGTGAGTACTGTTAAGAAGCGTCTGCATTTTCTCCTTTTGGCTTTATTTATATCTCGCGATAGCGGTTGAACAGAGAGTCTAATCAAATGGAAGTTTGGCCATCCACAAGATTCGATGTGGATTGAACGCCATAAGATTTGTGGCAAAATCGGTCAAAAAGTTACAAAATTACAAAACATTTATAGCGGGTTCTCATGCTTTTACGACAGACGTTGGCCAATTGTAGCCATTTACAACAATCACGGGCACCGCCCCTCGACGTTCGTCCATAATTTTACGGGCTACGGTTGGCCAACGTCCGACGCCAGCGTCCGTCGTAAGGGCATGGGAACCCGCCATTACTCGAAATATTAAAGGCTCGTCTACATCCACTTAGCGTACGTAACTTCCAGAAATTAGCGAGTTGGCCATATTGAATTTACATGTAACCATGCACATTGAAATTTTGGATTACGTTTACTTAAGAAAATTATCAACATTCGATGGGAACGGCTAACGTAATTTCTATAATTTTCTATAATTTTCTATAATTTTCACGCGTACGCAAAGTGGATGTACACAAGCCTTAATGCTCAAACAAAATGGCGGCAAAACGTGAGATATTATACCAAACTTCCGTCCCGTCAAAATATGTTGATTTTAAAGCAATCCGACAAGTATAAGAGGCAGAAACTACATTTACTTCTTTTTCTTCTTCTTTTGAACACCCAGAGTTGGAACTTATGCCATTATCTGCCTAGTTGCCCAATTAATGTTTGCCACATATTTCCTTATTGCAATATTTTGCCCCTCTATTAGATCCCTTTCTGCTGTCAGGGAGACACATGTCGCAAGATGTTCCGCGTCCTGGTCTTGTTCTTTGCAGAGTGGGCATGTTCTTGTATCCACCACTTCTATTTTGTGCAGATGGGCTTGAAGGTAGTCGTGGCCGGTGTCCATCCGGAAATTAGCCACGTATACCCTTCTTTCTTCCTTATCAATTTTCCTTGAGTTCATTTTCTCCTTCCTTATAAGCGGTTCCCATCTTTTCTCTCGCGCAATTACTTCGTACTGTTTCTTACACTCTAAGGGTACGATCCGAAACCTGTTAAAAACACTTTTAGCGTGCTTGGACTGGTCCGTTACCTGTTGAAAATGATATGCCTAGCGGACCGAAACTCAAATCTTGAGCGTTTCAAGCACGCTCCAGAGGCCCGAGGTTTTCGTGCAAGCATCTTCAGCATTTGGATTTAAAGGGCGGCGTTTTGAAACAGAATGGCGTCATTTGAAGAGGTAGCCGAAGACAACACCGAAGTTATAACTCTGTTTGATCCGACTACCGGGGAAAGTATTGTTGTGAGAGTGCCACAAGAACAGGCAACCAGGATTAACAATGGTCAGTGTAATTTATTATCTTATAACCATTCGCATACAAAAAAAAATGAATCCGACCCTAACCTAAAAGCTATCAATTTCACGCGAATTTCGTGCTGGAGGTGGTCCGAAACTAGGTCGTGCTCGATATGCTCGAGAGTGCTTTCTCAGCAGGTTTCGGACCGTACCCTACGCTGACTTGATGGACTGCAGTGAGATTGCCTTCTCAGGTAGTTTCAATATAGCTCCCATCTTTGCCAGGTAGTCGGCCTTTTCATTTCCCACTATTGAGCAATGACTAGGGATCAGGGGCGCCAACTCCGTGGGTGCAGGAGGGCCAAAGCACCCAAAGGTAGATTTGTGTGGGTGCGGAGCACCCACACAAATAGAAAACGCGAAACCCAAACAACACGAAAAACCCACCCAAAAAAATATAAGGCATTCAGTGGCGTATCCAAGGGGGAGGGGTGTTCGGTGATTTGGACCACCCGAAATCCCAGCTTTACTTTTATTTGGAAATGTTCTTAAGATTATGGTAAATGTGTCCCGTTACACAAAAGATCTTAATTTCTTCTAAAACACATTAGAACCTCTTCAAAAATACGTATTTGTCAAAAAAAATGCCTGCGGCACTATTGCGAGAGATGACCCCCCCCCCCCCCACCCTCCGTCCATTGCGTCTCGGTGGTGTAGCACATTTTCACAGGTATGTTCTACTCTGCGCAACCCCCCCCCCCCCCAAGCAACTATGTAGCCTTTGTGCTTTCGGTAGTATATTATGTCGATTTGACAAGGTAGGACCTATTAAATAATTGAATGATTTTTTAT
Source organism: Isoperla grammatica (assembly GCA_945910005.1). Classification (NCBI taxonomy): domain Eukaryota; kingdom Metazoa; phylum Arthropoda; class Insecta; order Plecoptera; family Perlodidae; genus Isoperla; species Isoperla grammatica. The sequence goes on along the minus strand of OX246749.1, from coordinate 5,549,087 downwards.
TGAATAATTTAGAATGCAGCAATTTGGTAAAATCTGGCTAAAATTATGTTCTCTATAATTTAGACTGTTAAATAATTTTCCCGGGTATTCTACGGAGACCTTGTAGTAAATTTTTAGTTATTACTTGTAAGCTACTTGACATTACATTGTATATAGGTACTTCATAATATTTATGTACTCTTCACTAATCCTATGTCTTGTATGTATGTACTAAAAGATTGATTGAAGGCTAATAAAAACAAACAACAAACAACATTCACTTCATTGTTTAGGATACGATGTGGTTTTGAATATCAGTCCTCTCCTATGTTCATAATCTACTCCAATACCACAATTGGTGAATGAAATTCCCCCCCCCCCCCCCCCCCCCCCCCCGGGGGCCATAGAGGCCGTAGAGTTTGCCTAAGTTTTGAGCACCCACAGTAATTCTGAAAAGTTGGCGCCCCCTGCTAGGGATCCATTGAAGACATACTTGCCAGCCTTTGTCGTAGAGCTTGTAGTACTCTTTCCTACATGCTATTGCTATCTCACAATCTGTATCTCTTAGAGATATCATCAAGCCGTGTAGTGCTTATCAATGAGTGAAGTAACCTAAAAATCACCAAAGAAAATCTGAGCTCCACGCTATCCTATTTGAAAGAATTGTTGGGTGTTAACGGCGCTCCAACATCATGGTTATTTGCGCCTGCTATTTGAAAATCTGTGAATGCGAAGGTTGCAATTTGTTGACTATGGCAGTAGTTTCAAAATGTTCTGGCAGAATGTGGGCAGAAAGTTCGATTTCGTTCCACATAACGTGTTCGCTTATGAAGAGTCGGCAGCAGCAAAGCGACACAATTTAAATACAGGTCAGTTCGGGTAATCGTTGTTGGAATCGCGGGTACCCGTTTTATACCCGGGTCTACTAATAATAAAAACATAAATATATTTAAAAAAGTAAATAAATGAATTAAATTAAAAATAAATAAACTTCACTTCGGTTACTTTGCTTCGCACCTCATTTATAATAAAAACCTAGGCAGATAAAATTTGCAATTTTGCTTTGGGTCTTGTTTTATTAATGTTTTGCACAATAAACCAATGAAGGTCATAACAACTGATCAACTTAAAGTTACTTTACCTTTTAAACTCAAACTTTTAACAATTGATATACTTCAAGAAACGTTTCAGGACTTGGAAATTCTAATAATAATTATAATTATTATTATTATTATTGGTGGTGTTTAACGACGTACTCGACAGCTTAGGTCATATAACGTCTTCCGAATCAGGTCCATCTACATCGCGGGAGTCGTCATAAAGGGAGGGCGGGGCAAAGTGGGAGGAGAAATTTTCAGTGGGGCAGTGGAGGGGGGTGGGGGGGGGGGGGGGTAAGAAACAGGGTCTCCTTTCGTCACCTCTTACGACTAGCAGAGTCACTCTGGCTGGGCCTATTATTCCCTGGGCCCAGACGGGCTTGAACATTCAAACTCTGGAATGCAAATTCATCGGCATACCTTTTAATTCTTATTATTTATTATTTATTTTAATTAATAAATAATTAAAATAAACATGTGTATATTTATTTATTTAATTAATTACTTTCTTCATATATATAATATATATATTGTAAACAAAACAATGGACTTGGCCTTTATATTGGATATCACTACTGTAAATGTTGAGTCTCTTTTGAAATGGTCATTTGTGAGTGTGCCATTTTTAGTTGGTTTTGCTACGTAGCTACGTTTTGGGCTTGGCCGTTTTTTTGTTTTTTTTGTTTTGCATCTTTGTTTAGTATAACTCTCAGTTAAAGAACCGTGGCTTGTCGTAGGTGGAGAAAACGTGGCGTCTAGAAGAGCAGTTCGTAGTGACGACCCTTCAGTTGGCCATGGGAAGGGACGACTCCACTTTTACCCACGCCATGACTGACGACAGAATACAGAGCCCATCAGCTATTGCTTCAGTGTTCGACGCCATCAGCTACCTTAAGGGTATGTCCAATGACTGACAACAGAACACAGAGCCCATCAGCCATTGCTTCAGTGTTCGACGCCATCAGCTACCTTAAGGGTAAGTCCAATGACTGACAACAGAACACAGAGCCCATCAGCTATTGCTTCAGTGTTTGACGCCATCAGCTACTATAAGGGTAAGTCCAATGACTGACAACAGAATACAGAGCCCATCAGTTATTGCTTCAGTGTTCGACGCCATCAGCTACCTTAAGGGTAAGTCCAATGACTGACAACAGCATACAGAGCCCATCAGCTATTGCTTCAGTGTTCGACGCCATCAGCTACCTTAAGGGTAAGTCCAATGACTGACAACAGCATACAGAGCCCATCAGCTATTGCTTCAGTGTTCGACGCCATCAGCTACCTTAAGGGTAAGTCCAATGACTGACAACAGAATACAGAGCCCATCAGCTATTGCTTCAGTGTTCGACGCCATCAGCTACCTTAAGGGTAAGTCCAATGACTGACAACAGAATACAGAGCCCATCAGCTATTGCTTCAGTGTTCGACGCTATCAGCTACCTTAAGGGTACTACGAATGAAGCGCTCTAGGTGGTATTGTCGCGCCACAACCTGATGAAGCAGCGTCGTTCTTCCTACGTCGATAATGGCAAATTGTGTAAATTGTTTAATTAAGGTCCAGTCTTACAATGGCCCAATAACTACTTATTCGTCGAATAGCTTGTTTTCTCCATGGCAAAGACCAATCAAAACCCTTGAAATCCTCCAAATAGCTGAATTGCTACAAATTACTTTCTTATTTGGAGATTGTTAGACCGGCCCTAAATACGGCTTTTAAAATTTTTGGGCAGATTATGAATGCCATCAGTAAATATTAAAAAGGCAAACTGCCATTTTAATCAGAACACGTTTTAGACGTACAAACAACAAATTACACACAACAAATACAAACAAACTAAATACAGATCAACAAGAAAAAAACAAACAAACAAAACAAAAATCAAGATATATCACAATAATATCCAGCACTATTTTCAACCGCAGAATAAAATCGTCACCAGTTAGTTGCTAAATTTGGCCACATATAAAGCGCTGTATCCTGTATGTACCAACCCACGGTGCCTTATGGACACCGTGTGTTAGTACATAATGATTTTCAGAATTTGATCTAGGACCCTAAGACGGAGTTCCTTCTAAATCGGCATTGACAACAATGCACAACAGTTACAAACGCACATTGACAAACCATTTGAAAACAAGTTGCTATTGTTGTTTGACGATTTCGCAGACCGTAATTAAAATTCTGTAAAACCATCTATTGTCAACTATTCACTTGTCACTTTAGTTGCCAAGTGTAGTTAATGTCGAACTCGCCCATGTTTTCAGCTGCAAGTGTCCTGCGTATGATGGAACACATGGTGTCGAGTAAAACATTCCAGAAAGGACTGAGGAACTATCTGGAAGACAGGTAAATCATTTACCATCTTCTTAAATATCTAAGCGTTTTCCGACTGTTTTTAAATACTTTCAAAAACTCCTTATATTGAATAGCCTGCCCATAGGATGCCTTATCGTGGTGGGCAGGCTTTTTGCTCTTACAGTGATCCTGAATGTCGGTGGAAGCGTATGCTTCTGGTAGAGCCACCGTAACATGCAGGGCGATACTGAATGGACAACGATAAGTTTGTCACCGGTTTCGGTTGTTAGAAGAAGGCGATGAGCCAATCACCGCCTTGCATTCGACTTCAGTAACGACCAAAACCGCTGATAAACTTATCATCGCCCAAACAGAATCGCCCTTCTGGAAGATCGAGGGGGAGAAACCAGACGAAAAGTGGTCCACGTCCTTCCCTTTCCCCCCCCTTTACGTCCTACTTGTCCTATTCCTTCAATCGCGCCCGACCGTCAAATGAACTAGTTGTCGAGTATGTCCTTCAACACAAACTATAAAATCAATTATATTGAATATCTAATTAAGTGTATGTTTATAATATGAGTGTTGTGTCCTGATAATGTATTAGGTCATTTCGCGTGGGTTTTAGCCCAAGAGTATCTGTCTCTCTTAATGTGTAGTTTGTCTGACAGGAGCTTCAGCACGGGCACGCCTGATATCCTGTTCTCACACATGATGGATCAGTTGAGGAAAGACAACCCTGAAAGAAACACCTTCTTTAATCTCCTGGCCGTGATGAAGACATGGACTGAGTTAAAGGGCTTCCCTATGATTCACGTCGAGCGTAACTACCAAGAGTCGTCGGCCAGGATCACACAAGTAAGTGTTTGGGGGTTGCAGGGTCCATTTCAGTGGTTGTCACTTCTTGGGGGGGTGATGCACGTTTATGTATAATTTGCCAACAGTTTATGTTCCCACCGGTTCCTACCACAAGAACTCCGAAGTTAAGCAAACTCGGGCTAGGTCAGGTGCAGGATGGGTGACCACTCTCCTCCGTTGGTTAGAGCAGATTTTAGGGTTCGAAAGCTTGCGTAACAGCTTCGTTCTTCTCGTCAACTGCTCGGCAGTCCAGGTTAGTGGAGGAACCAGTGCTTAATTTGTAATGGAGCGTGGGTATACGCAGTATGAGGAACCTATAGGACTGTTTAAAGTTACACTGTCCTTTCAGATGGGACGTAAAGTCAATGGTCCCCTTGGTTCTTTTCAACAGGAGTAGGCTACGTGCCGGAACCAGGCATCCCCTCCTTCTTTCCTCATTATCATTCAACAATCATCTGTCTAAAGAGGGCACTGTGCCCTACACTGGCCTTTGTGTCAATAAGTAGGGTTTATATTCTTAAGCTATATATCACATTGTTGTTGTTGTCATGATAATTGAGCGAGCGAAGCGACCGTCTCCATTATACCTTTATGGCACTTTGTTCTGTTTTTTTTGTTTTTTTATGTCTGTGGATAGCGGCCGAACGGCACGTCCGATCAACTTGAAATTTGGACCATACACAAGCCTCGATTTGAATTTAAGGTGTCTAGTTTTGTGGCAAAAACGTTCGAAAAGTTACAAAGTTACACCATAGTTACGGTAAAATATTTTTCTGAAACAAAATGGCGGCAAAATGTGAGATAGCTATATTTTTGTAAATAGTTTTCCGGTCACAAATATGTTCATTTTATGGCGATCTCATGAGTATTGGCACAGTTACACAAACGTTACTCCAAAATATTTGTCTGAAACACAGTTACGACAAAATGTGAGGTAACTATATTATAGTACATTTTTGTCCGGTCACAAATATACTAATTTAAACGCGATCTGATACGTATTAGAGGCAGAAAATACATTTCTATTGCTGTCAATAAGAGTAAGTGACCGTGGCGGACCGTGTTGACAACAAACATTCTTGGCAACGCACATTGCACAGCATTCAACAATATCGGGAAATATAATAGCTATGGAAATTAGAAACATGGTTGCTATGTGCATTCTCGAATTGTTGTTTTTATTAGCTTTGAAAACTTTTCGCCAGAAAGTTCGTAGAAATGAACGCGCTCGCTTATCAACGCGTCACACAGAGCGCTTTCCTAGTATAGACAATACTAGGTTTTCAATTCTTGGTAGCGTGGAATGCTGCTAAAGTGCCAACACAGTAACCTTGTGGATGCTACCGTCATGGATGAGAGGGGGGGGGGGGGGTTCACCAACCACCTGCCAGTATTTCAAGAAGCCACTCTCTGATAGGTCCCGACCCGCCCAGCTGTGACTACAGCATCCATGAGGCGGCTGTGGCTCCAACACTATTTTCGGGAATCTGCAATCAGGGGCGTAGCCAGGATTTTGGTTCGGGGGGGGGGGGATGACTATTTCCGAAAACGAGGTGGCGTGGATCAGCTGGGGTCTGGGGCGAAGCTTCAGCCGCCGGAGGCAATTTCGCCGAAGGCGCAAATTTTTTTCAAGGCTGTTAATTGAGTCGTATAGATGCAAAACTCGTATTGTCCACTTTTTTCCAAAATTAGTTGCGCAGCCATTTTCTTCGTCTTCCACATGAGAATTTAACTAAAATAAAATATTTAAACAAAAGTTGCTTCATCCAGTAGTAAAAGCATGTCGAATATTGAGCGTTTTTCCAAAACTTGTCTTATCCATGCAGCATTTAATTTCAAAACTTGTCATATCCAAAAAAGCCAATCATATGCTCTTAAAAGAGCGCGCTACGAAATATGTTGTGTGTTTCATTTCACTAAAGAAGGCAGTAACTTTTGTTTGTTTTACGTAAGCTGTGAGTTCTTCTTTGACATCTAGGCCTAAAACTGTGTAATGTAATGTAAACCCGATTGCAACAATTGTGTTTGAAAAAGTTATATTGGTTTCCCCCTTCATCCATTCACTTTCATTACCAAAACTTGTCATATCCACTTTGTAGTTCCTATACTTGTCTTGTCCATCATTTAATTAATAATTACGAGAATATAACACCAATTAGATTTATAAGTACCATATTAAATGATTTCAAATGATAATCTTGAATAAAATAATCATATAATTTGACAACCTTAACAGTAAAACAAAAAATACTTTTTTTCAGTTCATCGACAATTCCAGAAAGTGGATAAGGTGAGTTTTGCATCTATACGATTCAATTTTATTTGCCTAAACTAAAACTTTAAGGCGAATTTGATTCGTAGTTTGCTAATTTTTAGATGTTGTGTCAACGTTTCCTCAAAACCGTAATTTTTGTCGTCCAGGCAGCGTGAAGTCGGGACACGGGACATTCTCTTCAAAAACGGGACTCCCAGTCATTCCAGGACGGGTGGTAGCCCTTAAAAAACATTGCCGAAGGGGGGTTGGGGAGCGGCTGGATGTATGTTTTTCCAAAATACAGAGTAGTTTGCAGCCGACATACTGTAATTTGTTTCGGACCGTTAGAAGCATTTATAATTATTCGAGGAATAGGTTTTTCAATGGAATAATAATTGTAAATGAACATTTTCTCCACAGAGACAATTTCTCACCTATATCTTCGAGCATACGACGTACGACCCCAAATGGTTCGTCCCGTTGACCTTCACCACACAGAGGAAACCCGACTTCACGTCCACGATCACAAAGCGATGGCTCAAACCCAATGACAGCGAGCTGGTGATCCCTGGCCTAGGCGCCTCGCAGGACATGTGGGTCCTATTCAACATACAGGTCACAGGTAACCCTTGGAACACAACATGTCTAGGCGCCTCGCAGGACATGTGGGTCCTATTCAACATACAGGTCACAGGTAACCCTCGCAACACAACATGCCTAGGCGCCCCGCAGGACATGTGGGTCCTATTCAACATACAGGTCACAGGTAACCCTTGAAACACAACATGTCTAGGCGCCTCGCAGGACATGTGGGTCCTATTCAACATACAGGTCACAGGTAACCCTCGCAACACAACATGCCTAGGCGCCCCGCAGGACATGTGGGTCCTATTCAACATACAGGTCACAGGTAACCCTTGGAACACAACATGTCTAGGCGCCTCGCAGGACATGTGGGTCCTATTCAACATACAGGTCACAGGTAACCCTTGGAACACAACATGTCTAGGCGCCTCACAGGACATGTGGGTCCTATTCCACATACAGGTCACAGGTAACCCTTGGAACACAACATGTCTAGGCGCCTCGCAGGACATGTGGGTCCTATTCAACATACAGGTCACAGGTAACCCTTGGAACACAACATGCCTAGGCGCCTCGCAGGACATGTAGGTCCTATTCAACATACAGGTCACAGGTAACCCTTGGAACACAACATGCCTAGGCGCCTCGCAGGACATGTGGGTCCTATTCAACATACAGGTCACAGGTAACCCTTGCAACACAACATGTCTAGGCGCCTCGCAGAACATGTGGGTCCTATTCAACATACAGGTCACAGGTAACCCTTGGAACACAACATGTCTAGGCGCCTCGCAGGACATGTGGGTCCTATTCAACATACAGGTCACAGGTAACCCTTGAAACACAACATGTCTAGGCGCCTCGCAGGACATGTGGGTCCTATTCAACATACAGGTCACAGGTAACCCTTGCAACACAACATGTCTAGGCACCTCACAGGACATGTGGGTCCTATTCAACATACAGGTCACAGGTAACCCTTGGAACACAACATGTCTAGGCGGCTCGCAGGACATGTGGGTCCTATTCAACATACAGGTCTCATGAACGACTGTGCTGTGGTCCTACTGTGACCTCCAGTGACCTCCACACAGATGTTGCGATAACAAGGTGACCTCCACTTTCAGGCTACTACCGTGTCAACTACGATGACCGCAACTGGATGTTGCTAAGCAACTTCCTAAACAGCGACAAGTTCAAGAGTATTCCTGCCGTGAACCGAGCTCAGCTTATAGATGACGCATTTAGCATGGCGGGGGCCGGCCATGTCAGCTACTGCGTTCCGCTCGCCCTGAGCCGCTACCTTGTGAGGGAGAAGGACTACATCCCCTGGCTGGCTGCACATAAGTGGTTCGAGTATTTGTACAGGAGGCTGCAAGCTCAACCAGACTTTCCCTACTTGACGGTAATTAATCCTCTGCTATACCTTCAATACCTGGTTAGGGAGACGGACTACATTCCCTGGCTGGTTTTGAACGATGGGCTGGAATACCATCCAGACTTTCTTGAGCCAGTCAGGTGGCTCATTGGTCCAGTGGTTGGCATCCCTGCTTCCAAAGCGGAAGGTACCGGTTTCAAATCCCGGTTCAGGCAGAAGTTTTTTAACTTCAAATAAGGATTAAATTCCATTATTTCCTGTCACTGGAATAAGTAAACGGTGACTTTGGAGTCATACTAGCAACGAAGCGAAGCACTCAATAAATTCAAAGTAGTTCTGAATCGGCCTTGTTGATTCTGGCATTTGTCCGCAGGTGTTCGCTTTGTCCAATCACTGATTCATTTGTTTCGTAATTGAAATGTTGATCTTTGCCACCCTAGCCAGACAGGTCAAGGTGGACTGAAAATCAGTCTTGTAACTGAGTGGGTAGAGTCTAAAAATACGAACATTTTTAATTATAATTTAAAAATTTCATGTCAGAACTCACTTCTTCTAACACTAAAAACTTCAATAAAAACGTTAAAAATATTGCATCAAAAAATGTAAGTTATATAGAATTCAATAATTGATAACAACATTCTTGGTAATTGAATTATTGAACTTCCAAAACACCATCTCGGTGGCGCAAAATGACCTATATGGTTGAGGCGCCCTTAAACCAAACAGGCTTCAGTACCTGGTGAGGGAGAACCCCGTCATTCCCTGCGTGCCTCCATCAGTCTTGCAATGTGTCCTGCACAGGAATGGATGTCAGCTGTGTCTACGCCGGCCTACGAGCACGTGGGCTTCGAGGAGACGGAGAGGAGAGATCACGTGACCGGACTGTTCCGAGAGAAGATAGTCGGATGGGCCATCAAGTTGGGACTCAAGGACTCCCGCGAGAAGGCCAAGGACAAGTTTGATAAATATCGCTACGAGGGGATACCGTAGGTTACATCTTCATACCATATTTACATAGTTGTCGGTTCAATATTTATCCTTACATAACATCCACTGTCCTTCTAATCAATGTTGTTTGAGGGATTATTGTCAATATTATTTATTTATATATTTATAATTGTTTACTTTATTTTTAAAATTGGATTATGTATTTATGCTATCAACTCTTAGTCTAATGGTATTCTCCTGTAGGCAGAACCGGAAGTGAGGTATGCTGTCTACTGCTATGTCTCATGGTATTCTCTGGTAGGGTGGAACCAGATGTCAAGTATGCTGTCTACTGCTATGTCTAATGGTATTCTCTGGTAGGGTGGAACCGGATGTGAAGTATGCTGTCTACTGCTATGTGTAATGGTATTCTCTGGTAGGGTGGAACCGGATGTGAAGTATGCTGTCTACTGCTATGTCTAATGGTATTCTCTGGTAGGGTGGAACCGGATGTGAAGTATGCTGTCTACTGCTATGTGTAATGGTATTCTCTGGTAGGGTGGAACCGGATGTGAAGTATGCTGTCTACTGCTATGTCTAATGGTATTCTCTGGTAGGGTGGAACCGGATGTGAAGTATGCTGTCTACTGCTATGTGTAATGGTATTCTCTGGTAGGGTGGAACCGGATGTGAAGTATGCTGTCTACTGCTATGTGTAATGGTATTCTCTGGTAGGGTGGAACCGGATGTGAAGTATGCTGTCTACTGCTATGTGTAATGGTATTCTCTGGTAGGGTGGAACCGGATGTGAAGTTTGCTGTCTACTGCTATGTGTAATGGTATTCTCTGGTAGGGTGGAACCGGATGTGAAGTATGCTGTCTACTGCTATGTGTAATGGTATTCTCTGGTAGGGTGGAACCGGATGTGAAGTATGCTGTCTACTGCTATGTGTAATGGTATTCTCTGGTAGGGTGGAACCGGATGTGAAGTATGCTGTCTACTGCTATGTGTAATGGTATTCTCTGGTAGGGTGGAACCGGATGTGAAGTATGCTGTCTACTGCTATGTCTAATGGTATTCTCTGGTAGGGTGGAACCGGATGTGAAGTATGCTGTCTACTGCTATGTGTAATGGTATTCTCTGGTAGGGTGGAACCGGATGTGAAGTATGCTGTCTACTGCTATGTCTAATGGTATTCTCTGGTAGGGTGGAACCGGATGTGAAGTATGCTGTCTACTGCTATGTGTAATGGTATTCTCTGGTAGGGTGGAACCGGATGTGAAGTATGCTGTCTACTGCTATGTGTAATGGTATTCTCTGGTAGGGTGGAACCGGATGTGAAGTATGCTGTCTACTGCTACGCTCTCGCACAGGGAGGCAAAGACGAGCGGGACTTCTTGTTGCAAGAACGACTGAAGGAGTCGTCGCCCTCTCATAAGAATGTTATCGAAAAGTCGCTTGGCTGTTCCAAGAACTCGTCTAGCCATGAGCGGTGAGATGCGCTTTCCATTTCCTTGGAGCACATTCTGTATCGTTGTAGGCCTCATATTGCAAGCCTAGCTTGAACCTAAATTATATACTTTGTGCCAGTATTACCACAGTACGGTTCCTCCTTATACTGTGGTATTACGAGCAGCTGACGAGAAATGCAATTACTTGCTTGCACCATTGCAACTACCTATCAGTAGCCTTGCATCCCTTTTACAGCGTATTAGTCTTTTTTTATTCCAAATAAGCTGCTCATAATACCGGGCCATAGATGTATCTATTTATTTAACTGGAATCGGTGTACATTCTGACCAAATGGTAACTCTGCCTTACATCAAAGTTCAAGAAATATGGTACAAAGTTTCCGAAACCCACCCCCGTATACTATTCTCCCGCTTGGCTACACCATACAGTCTCGTTCTTCGTCTTGCCCGCGTACGGGACCGTTAACATTAACGGAAACAGGAACTTGGATGCTATGTTATCCCCCGACACTATGCACAATTTAGTTGTCTGTTTCCGTATTCCGGTAACTTAAAAACAAGACTTCCAGGTTAGCGATCTTTAGCTATTGTGCAGCCTCCCTGTCTTATATTTACTCTGGAACTCTTCTACCCCGGGGAGATCTAGGGCGCTGTTTACTTTGCCTTATAGGGGAGTGAAGTGTTAGTTGTCTATATTTTGTTCTTATGCCTCGACCGTGCTTTAGTTTAATTTTTGACTTAAAACCAACATCGTTGCTACTGTTTCAATAACTGTCCCTCTCCCTCAGTACAACACCATCTACATCCACACATCCATACCCACTTTGGCCAGTCTTCTATCGGCCTAGGGTCGTAACACTAACTTATACTCTCATGCTTGTGTGTTTAGCTATACTTATTCAGTACAATACCATCTACATCCACACATCCATACCCACTTTGGCCAGTCTCCTATCGGCATAGGGTCGTAACACTAACTTATACTCTCATGCTTGTGTGTTTAGCTACTTGCAGATGGCGCTATCTAATGACTCCAGGTTCCCAAGGCTGGACGCACCAACAGTTTACAACTCAGTCTTAAACTCAAACAACGAAGACGTTGCTCTTGACTTCTTCGTCAAGAACTTCAGGATGATGGATCCAAAGTAAGTGACAGGCCTGTTAGGGTCATTGCTTCCTCAGTCGGTATTCTGCCAACCCAGTGTCCTTACATGTTTCTGTATCCCATCAAGTTGAAATTTGGACCGTCCACAAGCCTCGATGTGGATTGAAGGTGTATAATTTTGTAACAAAATCGTACGAAAAGTTACAAAGTTACACCATAGTTACTATAGACAATATTTTTCTGAAGCAAAATGGCGGAAAATGTGAGGTGGTCATATTTTTATAAATATTGTTCCGGTCACGAATATGGTCAAAGTTGCAATAAATTTACTCGAAAATATTTTTCCGAAACACAGTAACGGTTAAATGTGAGGTGGCTATATTATAGTAAATTTTTGTCCAGACACGAATATATCAACCTAATCATGATCTGATACGTAAGAGAAGCATAAATTACATTTCCATTGCTTCAATAACTGTTAGTAACGGTGGCGGTGGCGGACCGTGTCGAAAACACTATACGAAATAACAAGAAAAAATGTTAGCAACGCACATTGCCAGTGTTGTGACCAAAGATATTATAATATTCCCTACGGTTGTGACTTATCTAGATAAAATTATCTAGATAACGTATCTAGATAAAATCTGTTATCTATTATCTTTATCTAGCTAAATTTTTTGGTGTTATCTTTATCTTTTATCTAGATAAAAATACAGATTATCTTATCTAAAATTTTAAGCTTTTAGATAAAAAAAAATAGATAAAATGTTTAACCATAATATAGATACAAAATAATAATAAAATATACCATTTTTCAAAATGAAAAATACTTCTACTGGTTTTCCCCTTTTTTGAAAATGGCGGCAATTTTTTTAAGGGGCTATCATATTGTAAACAGCCAATTGAACTCAATTTATTATACTTCTAAAAATTAGTGTTTGGGAGACTATATCTCAAATTTGACACCGAGCATGTTTAAATTAATTGAATTTTGCATTTTGAAAATTTAAGATATTTTCCTGGACAGACCCTAATAGTGATGTATCTTGTACTGATTTTTACAATAAAGTTTGAAATTTTGAATATCCTAAGTCCTGTATCTCTATTCTCTAATAACTTTAAACCTAACTATCCCATCCTTAAAAATCCATCCACATTATGATAGATATAGAAAAAAAATAAAAAAATGTTGCTTTTTAAGAAACAAGTCAATAACTCAATAATATCATTATTATCTTTTATCTTTTCAAAATTATCTAGATAATTATTTTAATCTTTTATCTAGATAATTTTTTTACACTTAATCTTTTATCTTATCTAGATAATTTTTTGGGGAATTATCTTTATCTTTATCTAGATAAAAAATAAATTATCTAGTCACAACACTGCCTGGCCCATTGCACAGCATTCAACAATGTCAGACAGTATAATAGCTATGGAAATTAGAACAAATTTTGCAATGCGCATTCTTGAATTGTTGATAGTTGTTGTTTTTATTAGCATTGAGATCATTTCGCTACAAAGTTCATAGATATGGACGCGCTCGCTTATCAACGCCTCAAACAGAGCGTTTTCCTAGTTTATGATTAACGCGTTTCTCTCTGTGTCAGGATGGGGAGTTTCTACGACGTGTTATCGAAAACCACAGACCGACTCATGACAGGAAAACATCTAACCAAGGTATTGATACGTTGCTATGTTGGTCCCCTGGGGCCGGATTCACAAAAAGTCTTAACTTAGGCCTGGCCTTACTTTAAGGCCACTAGATTGTGCCACGCCATTGGCTGATACGGACGTCTACATAGCCTCGACTCGACGTTGCTAAGAAACCCTAGTAAATAACAAACAAATGAGACAAAAATGTAGGCCCTGTCTGAGTTGGTCTTATCTTTCTTCAAAGATGGTGGCAATACGTCTATGACTTCGAAGAGTGAACAAAAATAAATATCGTATACTTACCTTGACATACACATTTCTCTGTTTCTAGAATGTGGTAGTGTCAGAACACAAACCACTAAGCTTTAAAACACTGCCTTGCAATATTTCAAGTTAACTGTGATTTCCACGGAAGTAGCCATCACTTGGGCTGGGTAGAAGCAAAGATTACTGAGTGGAGAAGATGTTTCATCGCCATATTAAAATATCTGCGCGAGTTTTTTCGAAAATTTCTAAGTCTCATCACTAGTTCGAATTCTGACCGCAAGGAGCGCTAGCCCTGCACGTTTGACCAAGGTCCACTAAATCCCCTGGCGGCTACTAGCGATCTAGTAGACCTTGCGTTTGACTTCGTTACCATTAAACAAGGTCTACTAGATCGCTAGTACGTGCCAGGGGATTTAGTGGACCTTGAGTTTTAAACTTTTGGAAGAGCGACTCGCGGTGAGAATTCGAACTACACGTCGGACTTAGAAAATTTCGCTCAGACACGCGCAGATGAATTCCCATATGAATGAAACATCTTCTCCACTCAGTAATCTTTGGTAGAAGCCTACCATGGATTTATAATAGCACATACGGTACAGCAGGACTTAGGACCTGTCCTAAGTTAAGACCTCTTGTGAATCCGGCCCCTGGGCTCACTGGGCTTCACCTGTGGTTGCAGCTGGGGGGCTACTGAGAGAGTATTCCCTCCCCTGGGCTTCACTCACCCCCTGTGTGGTTGCAGCTGGGGGGGCTGCTGAGAGAGTATTCCCTCCCCTGGGCTTCACTCACCCCCTGTGTGGTTGCAGCTGGGGGGGCTGCTGAGAGAGTATTCCCTCCCCTGGGCTTCACTCACCCCCTGTGTGGTTGCAGCTGGGGGGGCTGCTGAGAGAGTATTCCCTCCCCTGGGCTTCACTCACCCCCTGTGTGGTTGCAGCTGGGGGGGCTGCTGAGAGAGTATTCCCTCCCCTGGGCTTCACTCACCCCCTGTGTGGTTGCAGCTGGGGGGGCTGCTGCGAGAGTATTCCCTCCCCTGGGCTTCACTCACCCCCTGTGTGGTTGCAGCTGGGGGGGCTGCTGAGAGAGTATTCCCTCCCCTGGGCTTCACTCACCCCCTGTGTGGTTGCAGCTGGGGGGGCTGCTGAGAGAGTATTCCCTCCCCTGGGCTTCACTCACCCCCTGTGTGGTTGCAGCTGGGGGGGCTGCTGAGAGAGTATTCCCTCCCCTGGGCTTGACTCACCCCCTGTGTGGTTGCAGCTGGGGGGGCTGCTGAGAGAGTATTCCCTCCCCTGGGCTTCACTCACCCCCTGTGTGGTTGCAGCTGGGGGGGCTGCTGCGAGAGTATTCCCTCCCCTGGGCTTCACTCACCCCCTGTGTGGTTGCAGCTGGGGGGGCTGCTGAGAGCGTATTCCCTCCCCTGGGCTTCACTCACCCCCTGTGTGGTTGCAGCTGGGAGGGCTGCTGAGAGAGTATTCCCTCCCCTGGGCTTCACTCACCCCCTGTGTGGTGGCAGCTGGGGGGGCTGCTGAGAGAGTATTCCCTTCCCTGGGCTTCACTCACCCCCTGTGTGGTTGCAGCTGGGGGGGCTGCTGAGAGAGTATTCCCTCCCCTGGGCTTCACTCACCCCCTGTGTGGTTGCAGCTGGGGGGGCTGCTGAGAGAGTATTCCCTCCCCTGGGCTTCACTCACCCCCTGTGTGGTTGCAGCTGGGGGGGCTGCTGAGGGCGGTGATGTCGGACGAGGACAAGGCCAGAGCGATCGAGTTTCACATGAAGAAGGTGGAGGGGCACCGCAAGTGGTCCACTACCAGTGGTCGCGTCGTGTTGGCCTGGGTCCGTGACGAGTTAGCTGGGTCCACGGGGCCACGGGACTGCAGGATCACGGAGGATCCGCAAGCCTATATCCGTACCAGGCCAGGCCGCTCACTGAGGCAGAGGGCGGAGAACAGCGGGTCTGCTATCCGGCCTGTGTTGATGCTGTGGTCGCCCTGGGTCTATCGCTTCACAGTCTTCCTCTGGGCGTATTACTGTTAGTGACAACTTATTGTTACACCGCACAGGACTTCTCAAGGATGTTCTTAAATTTATTGTGATAATATCTAAAGAAAGATTTTTGAGCTTTGAATTATTTTTTGTTGTTACTCATGTTAAACTAGAATTGTCGTATTTTTACAGACGGTTCACTAATATATAGTTTAAATAAATAAAATATATATCATAGGGGATTGACTGTTTCTTTCAAGTGTTTATCATCTCCATGCAAATCTTTTTGGACACTGGTAGACATAATGAAGAGCACTATAAGCACTGTGCACTATTAAGCACTATAAGCACTGTGCACTATCGAGCACTGTGAACTATACGCACTGTGCACTATTGAGCACTATAAGCACTGTGCACTATTGAGCACTATAAGCACTGTGCACTATTGAGCACTATAAGCACTGTGCACTATTGAGCACTCTTAAGCACTGTGCACTATTAAGCACTATAAGCACTGTGCACTATTGAGCACTATAAGCACTGTGCACTATTGAGCACTCTTAAGCACTGTGCACTATTGAGCACTATGGAGCACTGTGTACTATTGAGCACTCTTAAGCACTGTGCACTATTGAGCACTATAAGCACTGTGCACTATTGAGCACTATAAGCACTGTGCACTATTGAGCACTATAAGCACTGTGCACTATTGAGCACTATGGAGCACTGTGTACTATTGAGCACTCTTAAGCACTGTGCACTATTAAGCACTATAAGCACTGTGCACTATTAAGCACTATAAGCACTGTGCACTATTGAGCACTGTGAACTATACGCACTGTGCACTATTGAGCACTATAAGCACTGTGTACTATCGAGCACTGTGTACTTCCAATTTTATACAGTCATATTTATACAACAATGTTATTTTAAAACAAATTCATCTATAAAAACAAAGGCTAACAGACCGTAACTAACAGCTACGAATGACCTTCCCTTGTCTCTCTGCATTTTCCGTATCCTAAAGGCACAGGGAACACATGAAAGATCTCTTTGTAATGTTTTCAGTGTCAAAGTTTCTTGACATCGGTAATAAGGTTTCATAAATAATATTACAAAATAAATCAGTCGAACACGGGCGTCACATATTATAGAAAAAACGCCGCCATATTTTCCCTGCGTGAAATTAGCTTCTGTCAAACACGATCACGGCAAAAAAGACAACTGACCATCAACTGACGAAGAAACACGTCAAGTATCCTAGCAACAGACAGAAGTCACCGCTTTATTGATGTTAGTATTTCTAAGTCACAGCCTATCAAAGCCAGTATTTTCTAACACCGCCTTGCCGATCAGTGTATTTTCATTTTTACAGGTAGACCACATTTTTGGGTGCTGCGCTCTGGTGGTTGAGCTTTCAAAGATTCCCATTGACAAAGCCAAACCCTCGAATTCCTTTGTATGGGTACAAGATTCCTTGCTAATACTTAGGTGTTACGAGACTCGAAAGTCCCGTTGTTTTCATCGTAGAAAGATTAATTTTAACACAATACTCGTATAATTTTAAGCTCTTTTACCGTTTGTAAAAATATTTATATAATCCCAGAAAAAATGTTGTATTTTTAAGATGTAATTTGTTTTTACAGGTGATCACGATTAACAGGTGAGATAACGCTCCCCTCTATGATGATCGAAGCTGCTTGCGGTCAGAGTGCATCCGAACCCTCTTCAGTGGCTGTACAAATATTGTCCACCTGTTTGGGTTTACCAACAGCGAAATAAATTAACTGTAAAGACAGAAGTCATATGACACTGTGGGGTTTCCAAGGGCACTTTAATGTCTGATAATGGCAATGTACAGGAATAAATGTTACTGTTTATTTACAAGGCTGTCTCTCTGGACTGATACTAACTATAAGATCACTTTATTCATGATAACAATGACCAAAAATGTAAATACTAATAAAATATAATCACTCCATAAAAGTAGTACTGTAGGACGTTTCCACAACAGTCGACAACTTGACGAGGGTCACCGGATGTTTTCTGAAACAATGCAGATACCATTTTATTATTTCATTATTAATAGATATTTAATAGATATTTTAATCTAATGTTATGGTTCAAGCCACTTGTAAATATTCATTAAACCCCACGTTTCATGAAAATTGCATTTCTCACAGTCAACAGCAACAGAAAAAACATACATAGGCCTAGATACATACATACATACATACATACATACATACATACATACATACATACATACAACATACATACATACATACAACATACATACATACATACATACATACATACATACATACATACATACATACATACATACATACATACATACATACATACATACATACATACATACATGCATACATACATACATACATACATACATACATACAACATACATACATACATACATGCATACATACATACATACATACAACATACATACATACATACATACATACATACATACATACATACATACATACATACATACATACATACATGCATACATACATACATACATACATACAACATACATACATACATACATACATACATACATACATACATACATACATACATACATACATACATACATACATACATACATACATACATACATACATACATACATACATACATACATACATACAACATACATACATACATACATACATACATACATACATACATACATACATAGATTGATAAATGAGGCTTAACGTCTCATATTTATGCAACGATGGCTAATCGAGACGATGAGCGGGTGATAATGAAGATGAGAAAGATGATAATGAAGAATAAAGCCACATCCGAATCAGATCCATTGTACGTCGCGTGAGTCGTCATACGGGAGTCCAGCAAGGGAGGGCAGGGCCAAGTGGGAGGAGAAATATTCAATGGGACAGTGGGGGGGAAAGGGGATTGGGGTGTGGACTGCACTTCGTCTGACTTCTCCTCCTCGACCAGTCCGGCTTGGGTGGCCCTACCAGAAGCATACGCTTCCGCCGGCATAGCTCTCGGGATCAAGAAAGCACGCAAACCTGCCCACCACGATAAGGTGGCAGTCCCTGGGCAGGATACTACATACATACATACATACATACATACATACATACATACATACATACATACATACATACATACATACATACATACATACATACATACATACATACATACATACATACATACATACATACATACATACAACATACATACATACATACATACATACATACATACATACATACATACATACATACGTACATACATACATACATACATACATACATACATACATACATACATACATACATACATACATACATACATACGTGCATACGTACGTACATACATACATACATACTTACATACATACATACATACATACATACATACATACAACATACATACATACATACATACATACATACATACATACATACATACATACATACAACATACATACATACATACATACATACATACATACATACATACATACATACATACATACATACATACATACATACATACATACATACATACATACATACATACATACGTGCATACGTACGTACTCACATGCACACACACATAGGGGGGTCTGGGGGGCTTTGGCCTCCAGCTATTGCTCCGCAGGGTGTCTTTTTTTTTCACATTGCTAGTGCAATGAGTTTTTACTAGCCTGAGCCAAGATTCATTAGCCTCGGGCGAGACCCCTCACTCACCCGGATCACTGGCTCTTGTGTGCGACGAACGCGACCAGGTCGTCTCTGTGCAGGTTGCCGGGGTCTTCCTCGTCCCACCACCACACCTGGCGCCTGAGGAAGCTGCCTGAGAAGTCGGCACACGCCTCCTGCGGTCGGTCGCGGTCGTACCTAGACTCCTTCCTCAGCGCGTGGTAGAAGTACTTGCACTGCGTCTTGCGACTTATGTGCCTCATCCACGGGTCTGCAACCAGAGATGGGTAAAATACTCAAAAAAATGTATTTGAAATACGAAATACCAAATACTTCACAACACAGTATTTTGAAATACAAGATACAAATACATTGACAATTTTGTATTTCAAATACAAAAATACATATGTATTTTGAAAATACTCAAAATA
Organism: Isoperla grammatica; assembly: GCA_945910005.1. Lineage (NCBI taxonomy): Eukaryota > Metazoa > Arthropoda > Insecta > Plecoptera > Perlodidae > Isoperla > Isoperla grammatica. The sequence continues at coordinate 5,529,090 of OX246749.1, read as the reverse complement.
CAAAATACATTGCTGGAAATAACGGTAGGCAAGTAGTAAATAAATAAACGTGAATTTCAAAATATTTGTTTTTAATTCGATTACATTTGATTTTTTGCGAGGAGGCGGATCCAGTTGTGGGCGGCATAATTAAAAAAAAAAAAAAACATTTATTTTTGAAACATTACTTTTTGAGGCTAAATTCTTTGGATGTATCGTCCCATGCATACAATGTATTTTGAGTATTTTGAAAATACAAAGATACAGTAAAGTTGAGTATTTTGAAATACAAGATACAAATACTTTCAAACACAGTATTTGAAATACAAAATACAAATGTATTTCAAATACGTATTTCAAATACATGTATTTTCAATACTGCCCATCTCTGTCTGCAACCAATAATACGCCATGCGGCACAACAGAGAAGAGTCAGTAAATGGCAGAACAATAACTTAAGCAGATATGTTATTTGAATACATTTTGGAATAAATATAAATGTGATAATATATGTTTCTTTTTTATATATATCTGCTCCCTGTGTCCAACAATGAAGTCGGGTAGGAGATAGGAAATTAATCCCATTATGTTCTGGCCCCTAGGTACATCGAAGCCGGCTGGCCATGCCTGACGCTTCCCTCATGTTAACTTCCTCTGGCTCCTCTTCACTTTCTTCTTCCTCTGCTCTTTCTACAAATTCTGTCCATACTTTTCTATCTATTACCACAAAAATATTTTCTGCCCTCTTTATGTTTATAACATTTTGTTTTGTAGGTAGCATTGTTTTTGCATGAATGAATATTTCAATTTATCTAATTCATTAGCCCAAATGTTTTAATACGAAATGTTATTTGGGCCTCCTTAATTGTGTTGCAATCATGGCCGCTGTGACGTCACGTGGGAACTATCAATTCAGTTGACTGACTTTCTGCTTAACAATAAACAGAATTCGATAACATTTAAACTCTAATGCTACGTTTACAGCTACGCGTTGCGAGCGAAGCGAGGGCGCGAGCTCCAATCAGCGGCCGAGTTTCATGCAAAGAAGTTACAAACTCGGCCGCTGATTGGAGCTCGCGCCCTCGCTTCGCTCGCAACGCGTAGCTGTAAACGTAGCATAAGGTTGCGTTTAAACATTTAAACGACTTAGGGTTGCCAACTATTGCATATAAAAATACGGGAATTTTAAAATTGAAAGAGGATGGCGATGTCCCAATTGCCGAAGGCCAAATCGCCGCAGGTGCAAAAAAGTTTTCCTATAATAGACGTTAGGTCCCAGAAAATGAGTTAAGGGATTTGATATTAACTTTGCAGGTGTAATTTTCTCATTCAGTTAATGTTTAATTTGGGATGGTAAATTGAATTAATATGTACCTTCTACATTTTGGCAATCTATTTTGCATCACGTAAAATCTTTATATCCCGTTTTAAATAATTATAAAATTTTGACATGAAAGAGAATAAATACCAACATCTTATAACTTACCTGGTTGATCTGTTTCTATTGTCTAACCATTTATGTACAATCATATTCATGTATCATAATGAAACAATTGTCTCAACATAAGACTTTAAGTTCAAAATGCTCAAATGCTCAAAACTATGTACTGTTAGTAGGCGGAAGTTTACGAAATGTGTATTTTAAAACACACTGTGAAAATACGGGAAAACTGATTCCCGTGTAGAGTTGATACGGGAAGCGGGAAATCACAGTGGAAAACGGGATTTCCCGGGAAATACGGGAGAGTTGGCAACCCTAAAACGACCCATCCCTCCTTCCCTTATCACCCCCCCCCCCCCTCCCTTATGCCCACATTTGGCTTATCAGGCCATCATGGTAGACCTGGTCGACCATTAGACAGGCTTCCTTCTCGTCTCTCTTCATGTCGATATACAATGCGTCACGTTCTAACCTTTATTAGGCCAACATCTTAAAGAGGTGATTTCTGTATCTTTGTTTGCAAACGCCAGCCTCTGTTCCTATAGATACAGATCATATTGTGTATTTAACCTAAATGGTGCCGTATCTAAAAATCTGTCTCCTCCCCCCCCCCCCCCCCCTCCACTCGTAGTCGTAAAGGTCGGTTTACACATTTATTTCAGATCGAAGGATTAACAAAATCAAATCGAGCCTAAAGCATTATGGCGTTTATACACTTTCCTAATAATAATAATAATAATAATAATAATAATAATAATAATAATAATAATAATAATGTACTTTAAAATCTTTTAAAAATATTATTTATCAATTTGTTTATTACTATTAAAGTACACCATAACAATAATGTTGTTATGGTGTACTTTATACCTTATTCTTGCTCTTATACCTAAAATTCTTAGCCCAGCCAATGAGAGGCGACGTTTTATAAATCTGGCCAATGGTAGTAATCCTGAGTAAAACGGGAGAATATAATCTGAAACTTTATGAAAGTGCGTAGGACGGACGCTAAACCGATATCTAACGACGCAAAGCAACGTGGCTCGTTGGTCCAGTGGTTAGCGCATCCCTGCTTCCAATGCAGAAGGTCCCGGGTTCAAATCCCGGTTCAGGCAGAAGTTTCTTAACTTCTATTAAAGATTCAGTTCCATTACTTCTTGGCTTAGGAATAAGAAAACGGTGACTTTGGAGCCGTCCTAGCAACGAGGCATTCAATAAATTCAAAGTTGTTCTAAAATCGGCCTAGTTGATTTATTTGCAGGTGTTCGCACTGTCAAATCACTGATTCATATGTTTCGCATTTGAAATATCGATCTTTGATTGGTTATCCACTTATCGTTCACTCGTCGACGGTGTTGGGAGCCTAACGGGTTGGTTTAGTCGTCGCATTAAATTAAAGTCCCCCACTGAAAATCAGTTTCGTTACCGAGTGGGTAGACTCTAAATGTGAATTTATTTATTCGTGGGGAAGACTAGATGGGACAGGATAAGGAATGACAACATAAGAAACCACCTAGGCGTAAGGAATTTATTGGAGCGTATTGGAGAGAGAAGACTGAAATGGTTCGGACATGTCAAGAGGATGGAAGGAGAAAGATTGCCGAGGAGAATGCTAGAATTGGAGATTCCAGGTAGAAGAACGAGAGGAAGACCACGACAAAGATGGCACGACAAAGTGAGGAAGGATGTGGAAATGCGAGGAGGGGACTGGAATGTAGTTGAGGGTGAAGAGTGGTGGCAGGATAGAAGAAGATGGAGAGGCTTATCTTCAATGCTGACCCAATGCAGAGTTGGACGTGGCAACAGATGATGATGATGATTGTATTATAGGAGGGGACTGGAATGTAGTTGAGGGGGAAGAGTGGTGGCAGGATAGAAGAAGATGGAGAGGCTTATCTTCAATGCTGACCCAATGCAGAGTTGGACATGGCAACAGATGATGATGATGATGTAGATGTTTGTGTTTACCCCTGGTGGCGTTGAGGAAGAGCAGCGCCCCCGGCAGGTCCTGGGCCAGGTTGTAGACCAGCCTGTGATAATGTAGATGTTTGTTCTTACCGCGGGTGGCGTTAAGGAAGAGCAGCGCCCCCTCGGCCAGGTTGTAGACCAGCCTGTGATAATGTAGATGTTTGTTCTTACCGCGGGTGGCGTTGAGGAAGAGCAGCGCCCCCGGCAGGTCCTGGGCCAGGTTGTAGACCAGCCTGTGATAATGTAGATGTTTGTTCTTACCCCGGGTGGCGTTGAGGAAGAGCAGCGCCCCCGGCAGGTCCTCGGCCAGGTTGTAGACCAGCCTGTGATAATGTAGATGTTTGTTCTTACCGCGGGTGGCGTTAAGGAAGAGCAGCGCCCCCGGCAGGTCCTCGGCCAGGTTGTAGACCAGCCTGTGATAATGTAGATGTTTGTTCTTACCGCGGGTGGCGTTAAGGAAGAGCAGCGCCCCCGGCAGGTCCTCGGCCAGGTTGTAGACCAGCCTGTGATAATGTAGATGTTTGTTCTTACCCCGGGTGGCGTTGAGGAAGAGCAGCGCCCCCGGCAGGTCCTCGGCCAGGTTGTAGACCAGCCTGTGATAATGTAGATGTTTGTTCTTACCGCGGGTGGCGTTGAGGAAGAGCAGCGCCCCCGGCAGGTCCTGGGCCAGGTTGTAGACCAGCCTGTGATAATGTAGATGTTTGTTCTTACCGCGGGTGGCGTTGAGGAAGAGCAGCGCCCCCGGCAGGTCCTCGGCCAGGTTGTAGACCAGCCTGTGATAATGTAGATGTTTGTTCTTACCGCGGGTGGCGTTGAGGAAGAGCAGCGCCCCCGGCAGGTCCTGGGCCAGGTTGTAGACCAGCCTGTGATAATGTAGATGTTTGTTCTTACCGCGGGTGGCGTTGAGGAAGAGCAGCGCCCCCGGCAGGTCCTGGGCCAGGTTGTAGACCAGCCTGTGATAATGTAGATGTTTGTTCTTACCGCGGATGGCGTTGAGGACGAGCAGCGCCCCCGGCAGGTCCTGGGCCAGGTTGTAGACCAGCCTGTGATTATGTAGATGTTTGTTCTTACCGCGGGTGGCGTTGAGGAAGAGCAGCGCCCCCGGCAGGTCCTCGGCCAGGTTGTAGACCAGCCTGTGATAATGTAGATGTTTGTTCTTACCGCGGGTGGCGTTGAGGAAGAGCAGCGCCCCCGGCAGGTCCTGGGCCAGGTTGTAGACCAGCCTGTGATAATGTAGATGTTTGTTCTTACCGCGGGTGGCGTTGAGGAAGAGCAGCGCCCCCGGCAGGTCCTGGGCCAGGTTGTAGACCAGCCTGTGATAATGTAGATGTTTGTTCTTACCGCGGGTGGCGTTGAGGAAGAGCAGCGCCCCCGGCAGGTCCTGGGCCAGGTTGTAGACCAGCCTGTGATAATGTAGATGTTTGTTCTTACCGCGGGTGGCGTTGAGGAAGAGCAGCGCCCCCGGCAGGTCCTGGGCCAGGTTGAAGACCAGCCTGTGATAATGTAGATGTTTGTTCTGACCGCGGGTGGCGTTGAGGAAGAGCAGCGCCCCCGGCACGTCCTGGGCCAGGTTGTAGACCAGCCTGTGAAAATGTAGATGTTTGTTCTTACCGCGGGTGGCGTTGAGGAAGAGCAGCGCCCCCGGCAGGTCCTGGGCCAGGTTGTAGACCAGCCTGTGATAATGTAGATGTTTGTTCTTACCGCGGGTGGCGTTGAGGAAGAGCAGCGCCCCCGGCAGGTCCTGGGCCAGGTTGTAGACCAGCCTGTGATAATGTAGATGTTTGTTCTTACCGCGGGTGGCGTTGAGGAAGAGCAGCGCCCCCGGCAGGTCCTGGGCCAGGTTGTAGACCAGCCTGTGATAATGTAGATGTTTGTTCTTACCGCGGGTGGCGTTGAGGAAGAGCAGCGCCCCCGGCAGGTCCTGGGCCAGGTTGTAGACCAGCCTGTGATAATGTAGATGTTTGTTCTTACCGCGGGTGGCGTTGAGGAAGAGCAGCGCCCCCGGCAGGTCCTCGGCCAGGTTGTAGACCAGCCTGTGATAATGTAGATGTTTGTTCTTACCCCGGGTGGCGTTGAGGAAGAGCAGCGCCCCCGGCAGGTCCTGGGCCAGGTTGTAGACCAGCCTGTGATAATGTAGATGTTTGTTCTTACTGCGGGTGGCGTTGAGGAAGAGCAGCGCCCCCGGCAGGTCCTCGGCCAGGTTGTAGACCAGCCTGTGATAATGTAGATGTTTGTTCTTACCCCGGGTGGCGTTGAGGAAGAGCAGCGCCCCCGGCAGGTCCTGGGCCAGGTTGTAGACCAGCCTGTGATAATGTAGATGTTTGTTCTTACCGCGGGTGGCGTTGAGGAAGAGCAGCGCCCCCGGCAGGTCCTCGGCCAGGTTGTAGACCAGCCTGTGATAATGTAGATGTTTGTTCTTACCCCTAGTGGCGTTGAGGAAGAGCAGCGCCCCCGGCAGGTCCTCGGCCAGGTTGTAGACCAGCCTGTGATAATGTAGATGTTTGTTCTTACCGCGGGTGGCGTTGAGGAAGAGCAGCGCCCCCGGCAGGTCCTCGGCCAGGTTGTAGACCAGCCTGTGATAATGTAGATGTTTGTTCTTACCGCGGGTGGCGTTGAGGAAGAGCAGCGCCCCCGGCAGGTCCTGGGCCAGGTTGTAGACCAGCCTGTGATAATGTAGATGTTTGTTCTTACCGCGGGTGGCGTTGAGGAAGAGCAGCGCCCCCGGCAGGTCCTGGGCCAGGTTGTAGACCAGCCTGTGATAATGTAGATGTTTGTTCTTACCGCGGGTGGCGTTGAGGAAGAGCAGCGCCCCCGGCAGGTCCTCGGCCAGGTTGTAGACCAGCCTGTGATAATGTAGATGTTTGTCTTACCGCGGGTGGCGTTGAGGAAGAGCAGCGCCCCCGGCAGGTCCTCGGCCAGGTTGTAGACCAGCCTGTGATAATGTAGATGTTTGTTCTTACCGCGGGTGGCGTTGAGGAAGAGCAGCGCCCCCGGCAGGTCCTGGGCCAGGTTGTAGACCAGCCTGTGATAATGTAGATGTTTGTTCTTACCCCGGGTGGCGTTGAGGAAGAGCAGCGCCCCCGGCAGGTCCTGGGCCAGGTTGTAGACCAGCCTGTGATAATGTAGATGTTTGTTCTTACCGCGGGTGGCGTTGAGGAAGAGCAGCGCCCCCGGCAGGTCCTGGGCCAGGTTGTAGACCAGCCTGTGATAATGTAGATGTTTGTTCTTACCGCGGGTGGCGTTGAGGAAGAGCAGCGCCCCCGGCAGGTCCTGGGCCAGGTTGTAGACCAGCCTGTGATAATGTAGATGTTTGTTCTTACCGCGGGTGGCGTTGAGGAAGAGCAGCGCCCCCGGCAGGTCCTGGGCCAGGTTGTAGACCAGCCTGTGATAATGTAGATGTTTGTTCTTACCGCGGGTGGCGTTGAGGAAGAGCAGCGCCCCCGGCAGGTCCTCGGCCAGGTTGTAGACCAGCCTGTGATAATGTAGATGTTTGTTCTTACCCCGGGTGGCGTTGAGGAAGAGCAGCGCCCCCGGCAGGTCCTCGGCCAGGTTGTAGACCAGCCTGTGATAATGTAGATGTTTGTTCTTACCCCGGGTGGCGTTGAGGAAGAGCAGCGCCCCCGGCAGGTCCTCGGCCAGGTTGTAGACCAGCCTGTGATAATAAAGATGTTTGTTCTTACCCCGGGTGGCGTTGAGGAAGAGCAGCGCCCCCGGCAGGTCCTGGGCCAGGTTGTAGACCAGCCTGTGATAATGTAGATGTTTGTTCTTACCGCGGGTGGCGTTGAGGAAGAGCAGCGCCCCCGGCAGGTCCTGGGCCAGGTTGTAGACCAGCCTGTGATAATGTAGATGTTTGTTCTTACCGCGGGTGGCGTTGAGGAAGAGCAGCGCCCCTGGCAGGTCCTGGGCCAGGTTGTAGACCAGCCTGTGATAATGTAGATGTTTGTTCTTACCGCGGGTGGCGTTGAGGAAGAGCAGCGCCCCCGGCAGGTCCTGGGCCAGGTTGTAGACCAGCCTGTCATAATGTAGATGTTTGTTCTTACCGCGGGTGGCGTTGAGGAAGAGCAGCGCCCCCGGCAGGTCCTAGGCCAGGTTGTAGACCAGCCTGTGATAATGTAGATGTTTGTTCTTACCGCGGGTGGCGTTGAGGAAGAGCAGCGCCCCCGGCAGGTCCTGGGCCAGGTTGTAGACCAGCCTGTGATAATGTAGATGTTTGTTCTTACCGCGGGTGGCGTTGAGGAAGAGCAGCGCCCCCGGCAGGTCCTAGGCCAGGTTGTAGACCAGCCTGTCATAATGTAGATGTTTGTTCTTACCGCGGGTGGCGTTGAGGAAGAGCAGCGCCCCCGGCAGGTCCTGGGCCAGGTTGTAGACCAGCCTGTCATAATGTAGATGTTTGTTCTTACCGCGGGTGGCGTTGAGGAAGAGCAGCGCCCCCGGCAGGTCCTAGGCCAGGTTGTAGACCAGCCTGTGATAATGTAGATGTTTGTTCTTACCGCGGGTGGCGTTGAGGAAGAGCAGCGCCCCCGGCAGGTCCTGGGCCAGGTTGTAGACCAGCCTGTGATAATGTAGATGTTTGTTCTTACCGCGGGTGGCGTTGAGGAAGAGCAGCGCCCCCGGCAGGTCCTGGGCCAGGTTGTAGACCAGCCTGTGATAATGTAGATGTTTGTTCTTACCGCGGGTGGCGTTGAGGAAGAGCAGCGCCCCCGGCAGGTCCTCGGCCAGGTTGTAGACCAGCCTGTGATAATGTAGATGTTTGTTCTTACCCCTAGTGGCGTTGAGGAAGAGCAGCGCCCCCGGCAGGTCCTGGGCCAGGTTGTAGACCAGCCTGTGATAATGTAGATGTTTGTTCTTACCGCGGGTGGCGTTGAGGAAGAGCAGCGCCCCCGGCAGGTCCCCGGCCAGGTTGTAGACCAGCCTGTGATAATGTAGATGTTTGTTCTTACCGCGGGTGGCGTTGAGGAAGAGCAGCGCCCCCGGCAGGTCCTGGGCCAGGTTGTAGACCAGCCTGTGATAATGTAGATGTTTGTTCTTACCGCGGGTGGCGTTGAGGAAGAGCAGCGCCCCCGGCAGGTCCTGGGCCAGGTTGTAGACCAGCCTGTGATAATGTAGATGTTTGTTCTTACCGCGGGTGGCGTTGAGGAAGAGCAGCGCCCCCGGCAGGTCCTGGGCCAGGTTGTAGACCAGCCTGTGATAATGTAGATGTTTGCTCTTACCGCGGGTGGCGTTGAGGAAGAGCAGCGCCCCCGGCAGGTCCTGGGCCAGGTTGTAGACCAGCCTGTGATAATGTAGATGTTTGTTCTTACCGCGGGTGGCGTTGAGGAAGAGCAGCGCCCCCGGCAGGTCCTGGGCCAGGTTGTAGACCAGCCTGTGATAATGTAGATGTTTGCTCTTACCGCGGGTGGCGTTGAGGAAGAGCAGCGCCCCCGGCAGGTCCTGGGCCAGGTTGTAGACCAGCCTGTGATAATGTAGATGTTTGTTCTTACCGCGGGTGGCGTTGAGGAAGAGCAGCGCCCCCGGCAGGTCCTGGGCCAGGTTGTAGACCAGCCTGTGATAATGTAGATGTTTGTTCTTACCCCGGGTGGCGTTGAGGAAGAGCAGCGCCCCCGGCAGGTCCTGGGCCAGGTTGTAGACCAGCCTGTGATAATGTAGATGTTTGTTCTTACCCCGGGTGGCGTTGAGGAAGAGCAGCGCCCCCGGCAGGTCCTCGGCCAGGTTGTAGACCAGCCTGTGATAATGTAGATGTTTGTTCTTACCGCGGGTGGCGTTGAGGAAGAGCAGCGCCCCCGGCAGGTCCTGGGCCAGGTTGTAGACCAGCCTGTCATAATGTAGATGTTTGTTCTTACCGCGGGTGGCGTTGAGGAAGAGCAGCGCCCCCGGCAGGTCCTGGGCCAGGTTGTAGACCAGCCTGTGATAATGTAGATGTTTGTTCTTACCGCGGGTGGCGTTGAGGAAGAGCAGCGCCCCCGGCAGGTCCTGGGCCAGGTTGTAGACCAGCCTGTGATAATGTAGATGTTTGTTCTTACCGCGGGTGGCGTTGAGGAAGAGCAGCGCCCCCGGCAGGTCCTGGGCCAGGTTGTAGACCAGCCTGTGATAATGTAGATGTTTGTTCTTACCGCGGGTGGCGTTGAGGAAGAGCAGCGCCCCCGGCAGGTCCTGGGCCAGGTTGTAGACCAGCCTGTGATAATGTAGATGTTTGTTCTTACCGCGGGTGGCGTTGAGGAAGAGCAGCGCCCCCGGCAGGTCCTCGGCCAGGTTGTAGACCAGCCTGTGATAATGTAGATGTTTGTTCTTACCGCGGGTGGCGTTGAGGAAGAGCAGCGCCCCAGGCAGGTCCTGGGCCAGGTTGTAGACCAGCCTGTGATAATGTAGATGTTTGTTCTTACCGCGGGTGGCGTTGAGGAAGAGCAGCGCCCCCGGCAGGTCCTCGGCCAGGTTGTAGACCAGCCTGTGATAATGTAGATGTTTGTTCTTACCGCGGGTGGCGTTGAGGAAGAGCAGCGCCCCCGGCAGGTCCTGGGCCAGGTTGTAGACCAGCCTGTGATAATGTAGATGTTTGTTCTTACCGCGGGTGGCGTTGAGGAAGAGCAGCGCCCCCGGCAGGTCCTCGGCCAGGTTGTAGACCAGCCTGTGATAATGTAGATGTTTGCTCTTACCGCGGGTGGCGTTGAGGAAGAGCAGCGCCCCCGGCAGGTCCTCGGCCAGGTTGTAGACCAGCCTGTCATAATGTAGATGTTTGTTCTTACCGCGGGTGGCGTTGAGGAAGAGCAGCGCCCCCGGCAGGTCCTCGGCCAGGTTGTAGACCAGCCTGTGATAATGTAGATGTTTGTTCTTACCGCGGGTGGCGTTGAGGAAGAGCAGCGCCCCCGGCAGGTCCTGGGCCAGGTTGTAGACCAGCCTGTGATAATGTAGATGTTTGTTCTTACCCCGGGTGGCGTTGAGGAAGAGCAGCGCCCCCGGCAGGTCCTGGGCCTGGTTGTAGACCAGCCTGTGATAATGTAGATGTTTGTTCTTACCGCGGGTGGCGTTGAGGAAGAGCAGCGCCCCCGGCAGGTCCTCGGCCAGGTTGTAGACCAGCCTGTGATAATGTAGATGTTTGTTCTTACCGCGGGTGGCGTTGAGGAAGAGCAGCGCCCCCGGCAGGTCCTGGGCCAGGTTGTAGACCAGCCTGTGATAATGTAGATGTTTGTTCTTACCGCGGGTGGCGTTGAGGAAGAGCAGCGCCCCCGGCAGGTCCTGGGCCAGGTTGTAGACCAGCCTGTGATAATGTAGATGTTTGTTCTTACCCCGGGTGGCGTTGAGGAAGAGCAGCGCCCCCGGCAGGTCCTGGGCCTGGTTGTAGACCAGCCTGTGATAATGTAGATGTTTGTTCTTACCGCGGGTGGCGTTGAGGAAGAGCAGCGCCCCCGGCAGGTCCTGGGCCAGGTTGTAGACCAGCCTGTGATAATGTAGATGTTTGTTCTTACCGCGGGTGGCGTTGAGGAAGAGCAGCGCCCCCGGCAGGTCCTCGGCCAGGTTGTAGACCAGCCTGTGATAATGTAGATGTTTGTTCTTACCGCGGGTGGCGTTGAGGAAGAGCAGCGCCCCCGGCAGGTCCTCAGCCAGGTTGTAGACCAGCCTGTGATAATGTAGATGTTTGTTCTTACCCCGGGTGGCGTTGAGGAAGAGCAGCGCCCCCGGCAGGTCCTCGGCCAGGTTGTAGACCAGCCTGTGATAATGTAGATGTTTGTTCTTACCGCGGGTGGCGTTGAGGAAGAGCAGCGCCCCCGGCAGGTCCTGGGCCAGGTTGTAGACCAGCCTGTGATAATGTAGATGTTTGTTCTTACCGCGGGTGGCGTTGAGGAAGAGCAGCGCCCCCGGCAGGTCCTGGGCCAGGTTGTAGACCAGCCTGTGATAATGTAGATGTTTGTTCTTACCGCGGGTGGCGTTAAGGAAGAGCAGCGCCCCCGGCAGGTCCTGGGCCAGGTTGTAGACCAGCCTGTGATAATGTAGATGTTTGTTCTTACCGCGGGTGGCGTTGAGGAAGAGCAGCGCCCCCGGCAGGTCCTGGGCCAGGTTGTAGACCAGCCTGTGATAATGTAGATGTTTGTTCTTACCGCGGGTGGCGTTGAGGAAGAGCAGCGCCCCCGGCAGGTCCTGGGCCAGGTTGTAGACCAGCCTGTGATAATGTAGATGTTTGTTCTTACCGCGGGTGGCGTTGAGGAAGAGCAGCGCCCCCGGCAGGTCCTCGGCCAGGTTGTAGACCAGCCTGTGATAATGTAGATGTTTGTTCTTACCGCGGGTGGCGTTGAGGAAGAGCAGCGCCCCCGGCAGGTCCTCGGCCAGGTTGTAGACCAGCCTGTGATAATGTAGATGTTTGTTCTTACCGCGGGTGGCGTTGAGGAAGAGCAGCGCCCCCGGCAGGTCCTCGGCCAGGTTGTAGACCAGCCTGTGATAATGTAGATGTTTGTTCTTACCGCGGGTGGCGTTGAGGAAGAGCAGCGCCCCCGGCAGGTCCTGGGCCAGGTTGTAGACCAGCCTGTGATAATGTAGATGTTTGTTCTTACAGCGGGTGGCGTTGAGGAAGAGCAGCGCCCCCGGCAGGTCCTGGGCCAGGTTGTAGACCAGCCTGTGATAATGTAGATGTTTGTTCTTACCGCGGGTGGCGTTGAGGAAGAGCAGCGCCCCCGGCAGGTCCTGGGCCAGGTTGTAGACCAGCCTGTGATAATGTAGATGTTTGTTCTTACCCCGGGTGGCGTTGAGGAAGAGCAGAGCCCCCGGCAGGTCCTCGGCCAGGTTGTAGACCAGCCTGTGATAATGTAGATGTTTGTTCTTACCGCGGGTGGCGTTGAGGAAGAGCAGCGCCCCCGGCAGGTCCTCGGCCAGGTTGTAGACCAGCCTGTGATAATGTAGATGTTTGTTTTTACCCCGGGTGGCGTTGAGGAAGAGCAGCGCCCCCGGCAGGTCCTGGGCCAGGTTGTAGACCAGCCTGTGATAATGTAGATGTTTGTTCTTACCGCGGGTGGCGTTGAGGAAGAGCAGCGCCCCCGGCAGGTCCTCGGCCAGGTTGTAGACCAGCCTGTGATAATGTAGATGTTTGTTCTTACCGCGGGTGGCGTTGAGGAAGAGCAGCGCCCCCGGCAGGTCCCCGGCCAGGTTGTAGACCAGCCTGTGATAATGTAGATGTTTGTTCTTACCCCGGGTGGCGTTGAGGAAGAGCAGCGCCCCCGGCAGGTCCTCGGCCAGGTTGTAGACCAGCCTGTGATAATGTAGATGTTTGTTCTTACCGCGGGTGGCGTTGAGGAAGAGCAGCGCCCCTGGCAGGTCCTGGGCCAGGTTGTAGACCAGCCTGTGATAATGTAGATGTTTGTTCTTACCGCGGGTGGCGTTGAGGAAGAGCAGCGCCCCCGGCAGGTCCTGGGCCAGGTTGTAGACCAGCCTGTGATAATGTAGATGTTTGTTCTTACCGCGGGTGGCGTTGAGGAAGAGCAGCGCCCCCGGCAGGTCCTCGGCCAGGTTGTAGACCAGCCTGTGATAATGTAGATGTTTGTTCTTACCGCGGGTGGCGTTGAGGAAGAGCAGCGCCCCCGGCAGGTCCTGGGCCAGGTTGTAGACCAGCCTGTGATAATGTAGATGTTTGTTCTTACCCCGGGTGGCGTTGAGGAAGAGCAGAGCCCCCGGCAGGTCCTCGGCCAGGTTGTAGACCAGCCTGTGATAATGTAGATGTTTGTTCTTACCGCGGGTGGCGTTGAGGAAGAGCAGAGCCCCCGGCAGGTCCTCGGCCAGGTTGTAGACCAGCCTGTGATAATGTAGATGTTTGTTCTTACCGCGGGTGGCGTTGAGGAAGAGCAGAGCCCCCGGCAGGTCCTGGGCCAGGTTGTAGACCAGCCTGTGATAATGTAGATGTTTGTTCTTACCGCGGGTGGCGTTGAGGAAGAGCAGCGCCCCCGGCAGGTCCTGGGCCAGGTTGTAGACCAGCCTGTGATAATGTAGATGTTTGTTCTTACCGCGGGTGGCGTTGAGGAAGAGCAGCGCCCCCGGCAGGTCCTGGGCCAGGTTGTAGACCAGCCTGTGATAATGTAGATGTTTGTTCTTACCGCGGGTGGCGTTGAGGAAGAGCAGCGCCCCCGGCAGGTCCTCGGCCAGGTTGTAGACCAGCCTGTGATAATGTAGATGTTTGTTCTTACCCCGGGTGGCGTTGAGGAAGAGCAGAGCCCCCGGCAGGTCCTCGGCCAGGTTGTAGACCAGCCTGTGATAATGTAGATGTTTGTTCTTACCGCGGGTGGCGTTGAGGAAGAGCAGCGCCCCCTCGGCCAGGTTGTAGACCAGCCTGTGATAATGTAGATGTTTGTTCTTACCGCGGGTGGCGTTGAGGAAGAGCAGCGCCCCCGGCAGGTCCTCGGCCAGGTTGTAGACCAGCCTGTGATAATGTAGATGTTTGTTCTTACCCCGGGTGGCGTTGAGGAAGAGCAGCGCCCCCGGCAGGTCCTGGGCCAGGTTGTAGACCAGCCTGTGATAATGTAGATGTTTGTTTTTACCCCGGGTGGCGTTGAGGAAGAGCAGAGCCCCCGGCAGGTCCTCGGCCAGGTTGTAGACCAGCCTGTGATAATGTAGATGTTTGTTTTTACCCCGGGTGGCGTTGAGGAAGAGCAGCGCCCCCGGCAGGTCCTGGGCCAGGTTGTAGACCAGCCTGTGATAATGTAGATGTTTGTTCTTACCGCGGGTGGCGTTGAGGAAGAGCAGCGCCCCCGGCAGGTCCTCGGCCAGGTTGTAGACCAGCCTGTGATAATGTAGATGTTTGTTCTTACCGCGGGTGGCGTTGAGGAAGAGCAGCGCCCCCGGCAGGTCCTGGGCCAGGTTGTAGACCAGCCTGTGATAATGTAGATGTTTGTTCTTACAGCGGGTGGCGTTGAGGAAGAGCAGCGCCCCCGGCAGGTCCTGGGCCAGGTTGTAGACCAGCCTGTGATAATGTAGATGTTTGTTCTTACCCCGGGTGGCGTTGAGGAAGAGCAGAGCCCCCGGCAGGTCCTCGGCCAGGTTGTAGACCAGCCTGTGATAATGTAGATGTTTGTTCTTACCGCGGGTGGCGTTGAGGAAGAGCAGCGCCCCCGGCAGGTCCTCGGCCAGGTTGTAGACCAGCCTGTGATAATGTAGATGTTTGTTTTTACCCCGGGTGGCGTTGAGGAAGAGCAGCGCCCCCGGCAGGTCCTGGGCCAGGTTGTAGACCAGCCTGTGATAATGTAGATGTTTGTTCTTACCGCGGGTGGCGTTGAGGAAGAGCAGCGCCCCCGGCAGGTCCTGGGCCAGGTTGTAGACCAGCCTGTGATAATGTAGATGTTTGTTCTTACCCCGGGTGGCGTTGAGGAAGAGCAGCGCCCCCGACAGGTCCTGGGCCAGGTTGTAGACCAGCCTGTGATAATGTAGATGTTTGTCTTACCCCGGGTGGCGTTGAGGAAGAGCAGAGCCCCCGGCAGGAAGCAGCGCTTCTCCTCGGCCAGGTTGTAGACGAGCCTGCGTTGACCCCCGCCACCCTTGATCACCCTCGGCTCGAGCTGCTCGAACACTCGGCCCACCTCGTCCAGGCCCAACAGCTGTTTCACTCGTACGGGTGTCAGGTCGAAGCGGCTGGGCTTGTTGAGGGCGCGGGCGAACATGCGGGCAGTGTCCAGCCTGGGGGCGTCGTTATTATTAGGGATGGGCATCGATAATCCTTCTCAA
The DNA here is from genome assembly GCA_945910005.1 of Isoperla grammatica. Taxonomy (NCBI): domain Eukaryota; kingdom Metazoa; phylum Arthropoda; class Insecta; order Plecoptera; family Perlodidae; genus Isoperla; species Isoperla grammatica. Next base: position 5,514,011 of record OX246749.1, on the reverse strand, counting down.
ATTTAGATACTTTAATTAATATCGATAGAATTTTAAGAAAATAAATAAAAAATAAAATAAAAATGTCATAAGTTGCATTTACGAGCGTACCGCAGTAGGAGTTTTACAGACATACCTGCCAACTTATCAAAACTGAAAAAAAGGGAGATTTATAAAAAAAGAAACATAGCCTTTATGGTATTGGCGGGCCTATTGCGAAAACGCAATTCATCAAAGACAAAAAGAAGAGAGACAAAAAATAGTTATAAACAGTGAAAAATAGCAATAACAGTGCATGTACCGGGACTGGTTTTGGAGAAAAATTACGTGAGTGGGCAGAGTTTGAACTCACTGCACACTGGGCATCAAGATATTGGCGGTCAAGCTTCGAAAAAATTCCAACTTTTAGGTCCGAAAATACGAAAATTGATCTATATACAGTAAAATACTTGAAAATTTGAAAATAGTACAAATTCTGTGCCAAATCGGAAAATAAGGTAAAAAATCGGGCATTTCCCGACTAAATCGGGAAAGTTGGCATGTATGTACAGATGAATTGGCCGTCTACTAATTACTCTTAAACTAATAGTAGAAATATTATAAATATTTACCTACTTGTAGAGGGATATCATATCTATGCATGGTATTAAGTACATTTGTCACCAACCTATTCAAAAATAATGTACCCATTTTTAAACAGATTCTCTGTATTATTTCGTCGAAAATTTTCGAACAAAAGTAATTTATTTGCATAATTCAAACATGAGTATATTATTTTTGAACAGGCTTGTCACAAATGTACTTAATACCGTGCGTAGATATGACATCTCTCTGCAAGTAGGTAAATTTTCAGAATAATCCTATTATTTGTTTAAGAGAAATTAGTTGACTAAAAACATCAAAACTACTTCCCAAGCTTAAGCAAAAATTGAAAAATTCCATTAAAACTTGTGTTTTGTCTTTAAATATTTGCAAGAGAGATGTTTTATAGACCTAATTAACAAGTGCTCAGCGTTATTTTGGTTACAAAAGGTATGAGATGCTCCATTCGTTCTCAAATTTCGATACTTTCGTTATATCGATAATGTGAATATTTTCCAATATCAAATATCGATCGATAAAATCGATATTTTAGCCCATCCCTAATTATTATTACCATTATCATTACTGCATGCGTCAAGTGAGGGGTACACTGGCATTTATTTAGGGGAGAACGCTCACAGAGCTGCGCTGCTGGAGGTCAAGTGGAGGTGCATGACGGTGTGTGGCCTACCTGGAGGTCAAGTGGAGGTGCATGACAGTGTGTGACCTACCTGGAGGTCAAGTGGAGGTGCATGACAGTGTGTGACCTACCTGGAGGTCAAGTGGAGGTGCATGAAAATGACCTAGTTGAAGGTCAAGTGGAGGTGCATGATGGTGTGTGACCTACCTGGAGGTCAAGTGGAGATGCATGACGGTGTGTGGCCTACCTGGAGGTCAAGTGGAGGTGCATGACAGTGTGTGACCTACCTGGAGGTCAAGTGGAGGTGCATGAAAATGACCTAGTTGAGGGTCAAGTGGAGGTGCATGACGGTGTGTGACCTACCTGGAGGTCAAGTGGAGGTGCATGACGGTGTGTGGCCTACCTGGAGGTCAAGTGGAGGTGCATGACAGTGTGTGACCTACCTGGAGGTCAAGTGGAGGTGCATGACGGTGTGTGGCCTACCTGGAGGTCAAGTGGAGGTGTATGACGTTGTGTGACCTACCTGGAGGTCAAGTGGAGGTGCATGACGGTGTGTGACCTACCTGGAGGTCAAGTGGAGGTGCCTGACGGTGTGTGGCCTACCTGGAGGTCAAGTGGAGGTGCCTGATGGTGTGTGACCTACCTGGAGGTCAAGTGGAAGTGCCTGACGGTGTGTGACCTACCTGGAGGTCAAGTGGAGGTGCCTGACGGTGTGTGACCTACCTGGAGGTCAAGTGGAAGTGCCTGACGGTGTGTGACCTACCTGGAGGTCAAGTGGAGGTGCATGACGGTGTGTGACCTACCTGGAGGTCAAGTGGAGGTGTCTGACGTCCTCCCCACCCAGCATGACGACGTCTACGATGTGGAAGCTGTTGGACTTGATCTGGCTTTTGCCCTCCCTGCGGAGCTCTTGCACCACATCCGCGTAGACCAGAGTGTTCGCGCTCAGCTCACAGTTGAAGTCCACCTTCTGCCAGCGTCCGTTGTCTCCGAGCCTGTAGACCCGACTGCGGCCCAGACCTGACACAGTTACACAACGTTGTAGACGCGCTCGGCTCACAGTTGAAGTCCACCTTCTGCCAGCGTCCGTTGTCTCCGAGCCTGTAGACCCGACTGCACCTGACACAGTTACACAACGTTGTAGACGCGCTCGGCTCACAGTTGAAGTCCACCTTCTGCCAGCGTCCGTTGTCTCCGAGCCTGTAGACCTGACACAGTTACACAACGTTGTAGACGCGCTCGGCTCACAGTTGAAGTCCACCTTCTGCCAGCGTCCGTTGTCTCCGAGCCTGTAGACCTGACACAGTTACACAACGTTGTAGACGCGCTCGGCTCACAGTTGAAGTCCACCTTCTGCAGGCGTCCGTTGTCTCCGAGCCTGTAGACCCGACTGCACCTGACACAGTTACACAACGTTGTAGACGCGCTCGGCTCACAGTTGAAGTCCACCTTCTGCCAGCGTCCGTTGTCTGCGAGCCTGTAGACCCGACTGCACCTGACACAGTTACACAACGTTGTAGACGCGCTCAGCTCACAGTTGAAGTCCACCTTCTGCCAGCGTCCGTTGTCTCCGAGCCTGTAGACCCGACTGCACCTGACACAGTTACACAACGTTGTAGACGCGCTCGGCTCACAGTTGAAGTCCACCTTCTGCCAGCGTCCGTTGTCTCCAAGCCTGTAGACCCGACTGCACCTGACACAGTTACACAACGTTGTAGACGCCCTCAGCTCACAGTTGAAGTCCACCTTCTGCCAGCGTCCGTTGTCTCCGAGCCTGTAGACCCGACTGCGGCCCAGACCTGACACAGTTACACAACGTTGTAGACGCGCTCGGCTCACAGTTGAAGTCCACCTTCTGCCAGCGTCCGTTGTCTCCGAGCCTGTAGACCCGACTGCACCTGACACAGTTACACAACGTTGTAGACGCGCTCAGCTCACAGTTGAAGTCCACCTTCTGCCAGCGTCCGTTGTCTCCGAGCCTGTAGACCTGACACAGTTACACAACGTTGTAGACGCGCTCGGCTCACAGTTGAAGTCCACCTTCTGCCAGCGTCCGTTGTCTCCGAGCCTGTAGACCCAACTGCACCTGACACAGTTACACAACGTTGTAGACGCGCTTGGCTCACAGTTGAAGTCCACCTTCTGCCAGCGTCCGTTGTCTCCGAGCCTGTAGACCCGACTGCACCTGACACAGTTACACAACGTTGTAGACGCGCTCGGCTCACAGTTGAAGTCCACCTTCTGCCAGCGTCCGTTGTCTCCGAGCCTGTAGACCCGACTGCACCTGACACAGTTACACAACGTTGTAGACGCGCTCGGCTCACAGTTGAACCACGTGTGTGTATGTATTTATGTATGTATGTACCACCTCCATTTCAATATTTTACATGCAACTTTTGAACAACAAAATTGACCAGTTGAAAAATCTGATCCGGAACTCGATAGAACCGGATCCGACACGGTTCCCGGATTACCAAAATCATTTCTAAGATGATTATTATAATTTAAAGGTGCACTTAGCTTGTAGGTTAGATGGTGTCTGCTCGTACAACAGGCAGAGCTACACGCGACTGGACTCAGACGGGGACAGTTGGGACACAATGCATGGAAGGCAGCACAGAGGAGCAGTGGAGCAGAGGAGCAGTGGAGCAGAGGAGCAGTGGAGCAGTGGAGCAGTGGAGCAGAGGAGCAGTGGAGCAGTGGAGCAATAGAGCAGAGGAGCAGTAGAGCAGTGGAGCAGTGGAGCAGTGGAGCAGTGGAGCAGTGGAGCAGAGGAGCAGTGGAGCAGTGGAGCAATAGAGCAGAGGAGCAGTGGAGCAGAGGAGCAGTGGAGCAGTGGAGCAATAGAGCAGAGGAGCAGTGGAGCAGAGGAGCAGTGGAGCAGAGGAGCAATGGAGCAGTGGAGCCGTGGAGCAGTGGAGCAGTGGAGCAGTAGAGCAGTGGAGCAGAGGAGCAGTGGAGCAGAGGAGCAATGGAGCAGTGGAGCAGTGGAGCCGTGGAGCAGTGGAGCAGTGGAGCAGTAGAGCAGTGGAGCAGAGGAGCAGTGGAGCAGAGGAGCAATGGAGCCGTGGAGCAGTGGAGCAGTGGAGCCGTGGAGCAGTGGAGCAGTGGATGGGAGACCTGCAACACATCAGACACCCGGGTAGATATCAGGGCAAGGAAGAGGTTTGGTAACAATCATATTAAGGGTGTGCAAATCCAACTTCAAGTGAAAAAAGTTATAATAGAGTCATATATCAACGAAACGAAGAACAAGACGTAGTCTTGTGACGTAGACGGTGGCCACGTTAGTCACGTGATAGTTTGGTAATCGACCAATCGATATAATTGCGAGTTCCGGTTACGTGATGATCAGTATAGTTAGTTGCGAGCTTGTCGACTGGAGTCTTGTTTGGCGCCGGATTAGAATTCGTTCGATTACTTCGAAATTTTAAGATTTTGAATTCGAGGGAGGATTTGAATTCGAATATTAAAAGACTCGATCCGGATTCGATAGTGCCGGAGCTTTGCACGCCCTTCGATCATGTTGCTCAAAATGGCCGGTGGTTAAAGTGGGGCGGTATGAGCCGGTATGCCATACCGGCATTAATTTTTATGGATTTTATGCATATTGACGAATTGTGTTGAACGTTTTGTTGTATTTTGTACTTAAATGTAAATAAAGTAATAATAATAAAGTAAATGTTGCAGTTTTTTTTTTCACCATAAAAACTCGTTAACACGGGTTTTCAACCCCCCCGACCTCTCATCCAAAGCTATTAACAGTGGGTCCGTGGCTTTGTTGAGAACATGACAATCAGTCGATCTTTCGTCGAACTTTGCATTTCACAAATGATGTACACCCCCACTACCTGTCTAGCACAAACATGAGACAAAATCCCCAAATTCATTACCAGAAGCCGTAACAGAAGTTCAACCATGCACACATTTCTTGGAAACCCAATATCTAGTCAAATAATAGGCATTCAGACGACAAACCATTGATTATATTTAGGGATGTCACTACCCGGAAATAGTTGTACCCGGGTACCCTCGCGCCGTACCCGGACTATCCGGGTAGTAAATAATACTAAATACGCGTTTTATTGTCATGGGTGTCAAATGATTTGCAGGGGAAAGAGACATTACATTATTAATTGTTGCACAACTTTGCTCTGTATCAGGTTGCATTGTCTTCGATGCAAAACGATCGCGGAAGTATTCAAAAGCTTCAAAGCTTGCGTCTCCGCTACTATGGTAGGCACGTACAATGAATCCGGTGGTCGGCTGCGTCAAAGCGATGACGTCATAGTCCGAGCTTGAACACGAGAACATGATTGCGGTAAAGCTACGACGGGCGGGTGCGCTCCCTCGGACTCGCAACCGTTTCGCAGCATTCTTGCATAGGCTTACAGAAGACAATACTAATAAGGCTTTACGTCTCATTTTTTTGCAACGATGGCTAATCGAGACGAGGGGGGGGGGGTGTGTGTGGGTGTCAAGTGAAATGCCGGCAAATTGAAAAGAGCAGCTCGTACGCTCGCACAAAGATGCCAGTAGGGAAATATCTCAATGTTGAATTGATTTCGTTTTGAACAGAAGAAGGGAACGGGTAGTACCGGGTAACGGGTATTGAAAAGTTGGAACCGTAACCGTGTGTACCGGGCGGGTAACGGGTACCCGTTGACATCCCTAATTATATTTCATTACTTTTTGACAGTTCTGACCCAACAAATTCAAGGAATCTGCGGTCGCACTCGGGCTGTACAAACAACTTATTATAAATGCAGTGAAACAAATGCCCTGCGGGGTCCTCAGCTTTGCCTCGGACAAAGTTCAAACGTATTCGTGACAAAACAACCTAAAAAAAATTCACTGCAGGGCAAAACTGGGGAGGGGAGTTGCACCGCGTGCTGTTACTTCTCTGACTTCACTTTAACCGCTGAGAACGGCTGAAGAAGCAAAACCAACTTACCGAGGAAGAAGCCGCAAGTCTTCCGCTCCCTGGAGCTTGCGAGTACAACGCAATGCCAGTCGTAGATGGACTTGAAGACTGTCTCCAGTGTTTTGGGCAACAGAACGCTCTCGGCCGAAGAGAGGAACGCTGCGAGCAAGAGAAGAACGCTTCAGTGGTGCTGGGAAGCCGCATGTACTTTCACACATGTTTTAAGAGCGTTCGACAGTAGTTTTGATGTTTTTAGTCAACTAATTTCTCTTAAACAAATAGTAGGATTATTATGAAAATTTACCTACTTGCAGAGGGATGTCATATCTACGTATCTATCTTTTAGGTACATTTGTGACAAGCCTGCTCAAAAATAATATACTCATGTTTGAATTATGCAAATAAATAACTTTCGGCGAAAATGTTCGTCGAAATAATTAGGAGAATCTGTTCAAAAATGTGTACATTATTTTTGAATAGGTTGGCCACAAATGTACTTAACACCATGCATACATATGACATCCCTCTAAAGTAGGTAAATATTTATAACTATTAGTTTAAGGCCCAGTTTTTCAATCGGTTAACGAGTCGTTAGCGGGGCCGTGACGGTCCGTAATCTGTAACCCAACAAACCCTATGAAGATAACGGACCGTCGGCTAACGGCCCCGTTAATGACCGATTGAAAAATCGGGCCCGAGAGTAACTAGTTGACGGCCAACATAGATATCTGTAAAACTTCTACTGCCAAACTCTCTTATCCAGCCCGAGCAAGCAACACCCAGAGGCGGAAAGTCCTAACTCGCCAGCCCCAGCTGCCGTTTGTTCGGCCACAGTTGATATTTTGTTCATAAAAATGAGTTTGGTGGCGGCTGGACTTCATAGTCGTCTCCTACCCCTAGGGGCACCCAGGATGTGGTTTCTACATGCATGAAACTGTTACCTGGCAACAACAGGGGCCCCCCAGGGGTAGGAACAACTATGAATACAGAATCATTAAAAACGGAAACTTAGTAGAACAGGTAACATATGTGTAATTCAAAATATAGGACTATACACTGTTCCTTGTCAATTGAAATTATTATAAAACGACACAATATTTCGAGAGCTAATCAGCTCTCTTCAACAGGCAACTGTCCACTACCTCTTGGTAATGGACACTGGAAGGTCACGTTATCTCCTACTTGATAAGAGCAGTGACAGCACTGTACAATAGCGCTGGCCAAATTAAAAGTGTGTAAGCCTATATCTCTATATCTAAGATAGTGAGCCATACAAACATCTACCCCCCCTCCCCCCTCCCCATCATGTGTAGTTTCATTTTGTGTTATCTTTTCTTTAATGTTACTATAGAATACTGCAGGTCATACCTTGCAACAAATCTAATCTGTCACTATTTCAGTCCCTTTGTTATTGATGTTGTCCCAAAGAGTACATTTAGAACTTCAAACTAAGCCATAAATCAGTTTTTTTAAGTTAATTTGATACAACGTCCCCACTTGATATAACTAACGTCGAAAATCAAAAGTCCCTTCAGCGACGTTATATCAAGGTTGTACTGTAATACCTAATAAACGTAACCTGTACAATTACTTACTTGCTTTATACATAATTCTCTAGACGAGGTTAGTTCTAACCAAGGGCATTGTACAGTATTGATGATATATTTACGGTGTGACATGATATAATGTATGCCTAATTTGTGCCTCAAATATTGAAATGTAATCTACCCCAAGCACATCTAGTGAGGGGTCAACATTACGCAAATAAATACTCACCCTTGTTATTGTTGACGATCTCGTCGCACTTAGCGTCGGGGTAGGTTCGAGGGGGTGCGGTGCGAGCTTTGTCTGGCACGTTCCAATACTCGAGACACTCCTTGCGCTTCTCAGCTTGCTGACCTTCGTGCAGGTTTGTGTCTTGACAGAAGGCGGCTATCTTGACCAGGTTGACTACCTGGCGCTCCCCCAGGCTGGACAACAGAATACAACAAACATTGGAGCTGTCCGTTGCAATACTCCTTGTGCTTCTCAGCGTGCTGACAGGTTGGTGTCTTGACAGAACGCGGCTATCTTCACCACCTGGCTGACTCCCCCAGGCTGGACAACAGAATACAACAAACATTGGAGCTGTACGTTGCAATACTCCTTGTGCTTCTCAGCGTGCTGACAGGTTGGTGTCTTGACAGAACGCGGCTATCTTCACCACCTGGCTGACTCCCCCAGGCTGGACAACAGAATACAACAAACATTGGAGCTGTACGTTGCAATACTCCTTGTGCTTCTCAGCGTGCTGACAGGTTGGTGTCTTGACAGAACGCGGCTATCTTCACCACCTGGCTGACTCCCCCAGGCTGGACAACAGAATACAACAAACATTGGAGCTGTACGTTGCAATACTCCTTGTGCTTCTCAGCGTGCTGACAGGTTGGTGTCTTGACAGAACGCGGCTATCTTCACCACCTGGCTGACTCCCCCAGGCTGGACAACAGAATACAACAAACATTGGAGCTGTACGTTGCAATACTCCTTGTGCTTCTCAGCGTGCTGACAGGTTGGTGTCTTGACAGAACGCGGCTATCTTCACCACCTGGCTGACTCCCCCAGGCTGGACAACAGAATACAACAAACATTGGAGCTGTACGTTGCAATACTCCTTGCGCTTCTCAGCGTGCTGACAGGTTGGTGTCTTGACAGAACGCGGCTATCTTCACCACCTGGCTGACTCCCCCAGGCTGGACAACAGAATACAACAAACATTGGAGCTGTACGTTGCAATACTCCTTGTGCTTCTCAGCGTGCTGACAGGTTGGTGTCTTGACAGAACGCGGCTATCTTCACCACCTGGCTGACTCCCCCAGGCTGGACAACAGAATACAACAAACATTGGAGCTGTACGTTGCAATACTCCTTGCGCTTCTCAGCGTGCTGACAGGTTGGTGTCTTGACAGAACGCGGCTATCTTCACCACCTGGCTGACTCCCCCAGGCTGGACAACAGAATACAACAAACATTGGAGCTGTACGTTGCAATACTCCTTGTGCTTCTCAGCGTGCTGACAGGTTGGTGTCTTGACAGAACGCGGCTATCTTCACCACCTGGCTGACTCCCCCAGGCTGGACAACAGAATACAACAAACATTGGAGCTGTACGTTGCAATACTCCTTGTGCTTCTCAGCGTGCTGACAGGTTGGTGTCTTGACAGAACGCGGCTATCTTCACCACCTGGCTGACTCCCCCAGGCTGGACAACAGAATACAACAAACATTGGAGCTGTACGTTGCAATACTCCTTGTGCTTCTCAGCGTGCTGACAGGTTGGTGTCTTGACAGAACGCGGCTATCTTCACCACCTGGCTGACTCCCCCAGGCTGGACAACAGAATACAACAAACATTGGAGCTGTACGTTGCAATACTCCTTGTGCTTCTCAGCGTGCTGACAGGTTGGTGTCTTGACAGAACGCGGCTATCTTCACCACCTGGCTGACTCCCCCAGGCTGGACAACAGAATACAACAAACATTGGAGCTGTACGTTGCAATACTCCTTGCGCTTCTCAGCGTGCTGACAGGTTGGTGTCTTGACAGAACGCGGCTATCTTCACCACCTGGCTGACTCCCCCAGGCTGGACAACAGAATACAACAAACATTGGAGCTGTACGTTGCAATACTCCTTGTGCTTCTCAGCGTGCTGACAGGTTGGTGTCTTGACAGAACGCGGCTATCTTCACCACCTGGCTGACTCCCCCAGGCTGGACAACAGAATACAACAAACATTGGAGCTGTACGTTGCAATACTCCTTGTGCTTCTCAGCGTGCTGACAGGTTGGTGTCTTGACAGAACGCGGCTATCTTCACCACCTGGCTGACTCCCCCAGGCTGGACAACAGAATACAACAAACATTGGAGCTGTACGTTGCAATACTCCTTGTGCTTCTCAGCGTGCTGACAGGTTGGTGTCTTGACAGAACGCGGCTATCTTCACCACCTGGCTGACTCCCCCAGGCTGGACAACAGAATACAACAAACATTGGAGCTGTACGTTGCAATACTCCTTGTGCTTCTCAGCGTGCTGACAGGTTGGTGTCTTGACAGAACGCGGCTATCTTCACCACCTGGCTGACTCCCCCAGGCTGGACAACAGAATACAACAAACATTGGAGCTGTACGTTGCAATACTCCTTGTGCTTCTCAGCGTGCTGACAGGTTGGTGTCTTGACAGAACGCGGCTATCTTCACCACCTGGCTGACTCCCCCAGGCTGGACAACAGAATACAACAAACATTGGAGCTGTACGTTGCAATACTCCTTGTGCTTCTCAGCGTGCTGACAGGTTGGTGTCTTGACAGAACGCGGCTATCTTCACCACCTGGCTGACTCCCCCAGGCTGGACAACAGAATACAACAAACATTGGAGCTGTACGTTGCAATACTCCTTGTGCTTCTCAGCGTGCTGACAGGTTGGTGTCTTGACAGAACGCGGCTATCTTCACCACCTGGCTGACTCCCCCAGGCTGGACAACAGAATACAACAAACATTGGAGCTGTACGTTGCAATACTCCTTGTGCTTCTCAGCGTGCTGACAGGTTGGTGTCTTGACAGAACGCGGCTATCTTCACCACCTGGCTGACTCCCCCAGGCTGGACAACAGAATACAACAAACATTGGAGCTGTACGTTGCAATACTCCTTGTGCTTCTCAGCGTGCTGACAGGTTGGTGTCTTGACAGAACGCGGCTATCTTCACCACCTGGCTGACTCCCCCAGGCTGGACAACAGAATACAACAAACATTGGAGCTGTACGTTGCAATACTCCTTGTGCTTCTCAGCGTGCTGACAGGTTGGTGTCTTGACAGAACGCGGCTATCTTCACCACCTGGCTGACTCCCCCAGGCTGGACAACAGAATACAACAAACATTGGAGCTGTACGTTGCAATACTCCTTGTGCTTCTCAGCGTGCTGACAGGTTGGTGTCTTGACAGAACGCGGCTATCTTCACCACCTGGCTGACTCCCCCAGGCTGGACAACAGAATACAACAAACATTGGAGCTGTACGTTGCAATACTCCTTGTGCTTCTCAGCGTGCTGACAGGTTGGTGTCTTGACAGAACGCGGCTATCTTCACCACCTGGCTGACTCCCCCAGGCTGGACAACAGAATACAACAAACATTGGAGCTGTACGTTGCAATACTCCTTGTGCTTCTCAGCGTGCTGACAGGTTGGTGTCTTGACAGAACGCGGCTATCTTCACCACCTGGCTGACTCCCCCAGGCTGGACAACAGAATACAACAAACATTGGAGCTGTACGTTGCAATACTCCTTGTGCTTCTCAGCGTGCTGACAGGTTGGTGTCTTGACAGAACGCGGCTATCTTCACCACCTGGCTGACTCCCCCAGGCTGGACAACAGAATACAACAAACATTGGAGCTGTACGTTGCAATACTCCTTGTGCTTCTCAGCGTGCTGACAGGTTGGTGTCTTGACAGAACGCGGCTATCTTCACCAGGTTCCCGACCTGGCCGACTCCCCCCCCCCCTTTTTTTTTTATTTACCCAATGCATGTTGGAAAGCGGTCAAAAATTAAATAAATAAATAACCAATTCACATTTAGAGTCTACCCACTCAGTAACGAAACTGATTTGCAGTGGGGGACTTTAATTTAAAGCGAATGAACCAACCCTGTAGACTTCGAACACCATCGACGAGTGAGCGATAACCAATCAAAGATCGATATTTCAAATACGAAAGATACGAATCAGTGATTGGACAGTGCGAACACCTGCAGACAAATGTCAGAATCAACAAGGCCGATTCAAAACAACTTTGAATTTATTGAGTGCCTCGTTGCTAGGACGGCTCCAAAGTCACTGCTTTACTTATTTCTAAGACAAGTAGTAATGGAACTAAATCCATATTAGAAGAAAAAAAACTTGTGCCTGAAGCGGGATTTGAGCCGAGACCTTCTGCATTGGAAGCAGGGATGCCAACCACTGGACCAACGAGCCACGTTATTATGTTCTCTCACGCAACCCACCTGTTGTTGGACTCGACTAGGTAGTTTGTGAACTGCTCGTCGTCGGTCATCACGGAAAGAGGGACAACCTCGGTGATGTCTGCCTCGGAGGTGGAGCCGTTCTTCCACAGGATCTTGTTGACGCGGAACAAGTAGTTGCGGATCTCTTCGCAGTCATCGCGCTTCCACTTGCAGACGACGTACCTGAGTAACAAGGCCTTAGTTATAACGCGCTTCCACTTGCACACGACGTACCTGAGTGACAAGGCCTTAGTTATAACGCGCTTCCACTTGCACACGACGTACCTGAGTGACAAGGCCTTAGTTATAACGCGCTTCCACTTGCACTGGACGTACCTGAGAGACAAGGCCTTAGTTATAACGCGCTTCCACTTGCACACGACGTACCTGAGTGACAAGGCCTTAGTTATAACGCGCTTCCACTTGCAGACGACGTACCTGAGTAACAAGGCCTTAGTTATAACGCGCTTCCACTTGCACACGACGAACCTGAGTGACAAGGCCTTAGTTATAACGCGCTTCCACTTGCACACGACGTACCTGAGTGACAAGGCCTTAGTTATAACGCGCTAGCACTTGCAGACGACGTACCTGAGTGACAAGGCCTTAGTTATAACGCGCTTCCACTTGCACACGACGTACCTGAGTGACAAGGCCTTAGTTATAACGCGCTTCCACTTGCACACGACGTACCTGAGTGACAAGGCCTTCATTATAACGCGCTTCCACTTGCACACGACGTACCTGAGTGACAAGGCCTTAGTTATAACGCGCTTCCACTTGCAGACGACGTACCTGAGTGACAAGGCCTTAGTTATAACGCGCTTCCACTTGCACACGGCGTACCTGAGTGACAAGGCCTTAGTTATAACGCGCTTCCACTTGCACACGACGTACCTGAGTGACAAGGCCTTAGTTATAACGCGCTTCCACTTGCACACGACGTACCTGAGTGAAAAGGCCTTAGTTATAACGCGCTTCCACTTGCACACGACGTACCTGAGTGACAAGGCCTTAGTTATAACGCGCTTCCACTTGCACACGACGTACCTGAGTAACAAGGCCTTAGTAATAACGCGCTTCCACTTGCACACGACGTACCTGAGTGACAAAACCTTAATTATAACGCGCTTCCACTTGCACACGACGTACCTGAGTGACAAGGCCTTAGTTATAACGCGCTTCCACTTGCACACGACGTACCTGAGTGACAAAACCTTAATTATAACGCGCTTCCACTTGCACACGACGTACCTGAGTAACAAGGCCTTAGTTATAACGCGCTTTCACTTGCACACGACGTACTTGAGAGACAAGGCCTTAATTATAACGCGCTTCCACTTGCACACGACGTACCTGAGTGAAAAGGCCTTAGTTATAACGCGCTTCCACTTGCACACGACGTACCTGAGTGACAAGGCCTTAGTTATAACGCGCTTCCACTTGCACACGACGTACCTGAGTAACAAGGCCTTAGTAATAACGCGCTTCCACTTGCACACGACGTACCTGAGTGACAAAACCTTAATTATAACGCGCTTCCACTTGCACACGACGTACCTGAGTGACAAGGCCTTAGTTATAACGCGCTTCCACTTGCACACGACGTACCTGAGTGACAAAACCTTAATTATAACGCGCTTCCACTTGCACACGACGTACCTGAGTAACAAGGCCTTAGTTATAACGCGCTTTCACTTGCACACGACGTACTTGAGAGACAAGGCCTTAATTATAACGCGCTTCCACTTGCACACGACGTACCTGAGAGACAAGGCCTTAATTATAACGCGCTTCCACTTGCACACGACGTACCTGAGTAACAAGGCCTTAGTTATAACGCGCTTCCACTTGCACACGACGTACCTGAGTGACAAGGCCTTAATTATAACGCGCTTCCACTTGCACACGACGTACCTGAGTAACAAGGCCTTAATTATAACGCGCTTCCACTTGCACACGACGTACCTGAGTGACAAGGCCTTAGTTATAACGCGCTTCCACTTGCACACGACGTACCTGAGTGACAAGGCCTTGATTATAACGCGCTTCCACTTGCAGACGACGTACCTGAGTGACAAGGCCTTAGCTATAACGCACTTCCACTTGCACACGACGTACCTGAGTGACAAGGCCTTAGTTATAACGCGCTTCCACTTGCACACGACGTACCTGAGTGACAAGGCCTTGATTATAACGCGCTTCCACTTGCAGACGACGTACCTGAGTGACAAGGCCTTAGCTATAACGCACTTCCACTTGCACACGACGTACCTGAGTGACAAGGCCTTAGTTATTACACGCTTCCACTTGCACACGACGTACCTGAGTGACAAGGCCTTAGTTATAACGCGCTTCCACTTGCACACGACGTACCTGAGGGACAAGGCCTTAGTTATAACGCGCTTCCACTTGCACACGACGTACCTGAGTGACAAGGCCTTAGTTATAACGCGCTTCCACTTGCACACGACGTACCTGAGTGACAAGGCCTTAGTTATAACGCGCTTCCACTTGCACACGACGTACCTGAGTGACAAGGCCTTAGTTATAACGCGCTTCCACTTGCACACAACGTACCTGAGTGACAAGGCCTTAGTTATAACGCGCTTTCACTTGCACACGACGTACCTGAGTAACAAGGCCTTAATTATAACGCGCTTCCACCGGACTAACCCGCAAATGTCTTAATTTTATTAATATATATATATATATATATACAGTATTTAATAGAATCCAAGACTATAATTATTTCCATTTTGAATAGTTAAAATATCGGGGGCCATCTTAAATTTGCATGTTAAGATTATGCATACACATGAATATGTTTTTTCCAGTTTAAAATTCTTGAAAATATAGGGTCGTGGTAAATTCCAGGTCGTCTTCTATTTGGGTAAGGTATACTATTACTTTAAAGAAATTGGACATTCGGTCAAAATTGATAAATATAGGCCTATAAGGAGTAAGGACTTGAAGCAGAAATTATAGCATGCCTACAACTTGCAGCCTTGCAACGTCAATTGAAGGGCGCCTTAAGCTACATACTTTGAAAAAGTCAATTATTTAGACGATAGTAAAAAATAATATTCAATAGTGTCTCACCTTTCGGAGTTAGCAGGTCTACTTGTATTTGGCTTGTGTATACTTATTTTAATAAACGATTTGTAGAGCAGGTAAATGAGTCCGGCGCTGAAGGTCGTGAAGAGATCAAACACTTTGCAGACAAAGTGGCCGCCTGAAACAGAGAGGATAACACGTTGAGCCCCCCACAACGCAACGTACACAACTAAGTGGCGGCCTGAAACAGACAGGATGACATGTTGAACCCTTTAGCCTTTAGTTCAAAATCCCAATTTGAACTAGAGACCGTCAATTTTTGGTACTTTGTTAATTAGAAATCAAAGTTATTCATCCACATATTTTTTTGTCACTCATCATACTTGAAAGTCTGCGATACATTTGTAAGGCCATCGACTTAGAGTACTGTGGCCGGACTGTGCCTGCTAACATGGCAACATATGACAGAGGGCTGCTGCATAGACGTTGGTACTAATTTCAAGAGAACTGACACTGTTGAACAACTTGGTATAAAGAATTACTTATCTCTCAGCTAATTCGGCTTTCTTTACACATGTTCGTGCGATTATTTCTTTAGAAATAACTTTTAACTCGCGCAGTGTGTACTCGCCCTATCGCTCAGCCATCTTGTTTACAAACGAAGTGGGTAGGATCGCTCGCAGCGGCGAAACATAATACGGTTCCCCATACGTGTACTTAAGTAAGTCCTCTTCCTACTTCAGTCAGGATAAGGGGGGGGGGTACCTACCGACGCGCACTATGGAGAGAGCCACCAGGAACTGACAGAGGTACAGCTGCTTAGAGAGTATCTCCTGGATGTTCTCGCGGCCGTCGACAGAGAATCCTCCGTCCGCCATCATGAAGTGGACGCCGAGGCCGTCGGTCTGCTCGCGCACATAAGCGGTGAACGCTGACACGTTGTCGGGGTTGAAGACGTCGCCGTCGCCCTCCACTCCGCCGACACCTGACGGCAGAGAAGCACGGGGTCACGGTTAGCGGCGCGTCCTAGCTATCGGTAAGCCCGTAAACATGTCCCGTTTGAACGGTTAACCACCGCCACCTCACAAAAAACCTGAGCTATTCTTCTCTCGAGTGAGCAAAACCTCGGTCGAAACTTCTTGTTATATTTGTATTATGTTTTTTATGTGTACTTCAAACTCGCAATTCCATCATCTTACTACACGAAGGTAAGCTGTTGGATCTTTTCCTCACATTATATACTGTTTAATATCTGATTAATAGTAGTCCCAGCACTTCATAAATGATCCCTTGTTCTCCCTCACAGCCGCAAAGAAGACACGAAGCCTTGTTGATACTTGAGAGTTGCGATGAAAGAGGGTCATTTACCCCCGCCCCCTTCAGATTCTCACCCAATCGAAATGTTTTGAATGCAAACGATACTAGTTTATGGATCAAACAGATGTTAAAATCCCAATTTTTATGATATTCCTGTTTATTTATAACAGTTGCTAACCCAATAACCCTTATCCCACCATTACGCGTTTAAACAGTTACACGTTTAACTTTCCCATCCCTAGCTCGTCTATGCACTCTTGAAAGCGAAGGGTATATCTATGTCTAAAACCGGACTAATTTCCATTTTTCAATCATCTCAAGAATGGACTTCGAAATCGAAAATCTGAATCAACAGCGCACTGTGTTTTGGTAAACCCTACAAACTGAATATCTGAAATTATAATCAGTAGGGTCTTGAATATAAACAACAATTAACAACAATACAAGAATGCGCATTGCAAACATGTTTCTTACTTCCATGGCTATTATACTTCCCGACATTGTTGAATGTTGTGCAATGTGCGTTGCTAAGATTTGTTGTTGTCATTTCGTCAGTCCGCCACCGTTACTAACAATTGACAGCAATAGAAATGTAATATCTGGCTTTAATATGTATTAGATCGCGTTTATATTAGTACATTCATGACCGGACAAAATTTACTATAATATAACCACCTCACATTTTGCCATTAGGTAGGCAGCATATGTAGCAGCATATTGTAGCAGCATATGCTGCTACAATTAGGCCTAGGACGACGAGCGTTTCTGGGGCTAGGCCTTCAACGTCGCGACAAATTTCGCTTGAAAAAACGGTCTCTAGCGCCAAAAGAATAAAAACGGACCGAGATGAGTTCATACTGGAAACAGCTGAGGCATTTTTAAGTGCTAATATTCCTCCCGAGAAATCGGATCATCCACAAATACCAGCCTGGATGGATAAGCATGTGAAGGGTGCCGGGGATATTCCCTCAGCCAATAGTATAAGACATATTATGTTTGTACCCAAGCTTGATGAAAAAAAAAACAGGCTGATGTGTCTAAAATATATTGTGTAAAACACTGGACCATCAATACATCTTCTTGCATCTGTGGCAATGTCTGTGGTACTCGATTTGGCTGATTCAGCTTCTTGTGCAAAGGCAGTGTTGGATATACTTGCGCAATACGTGTAATTATAATAAAAACACAAAACACCACTATTTGCTTTTTTAAAAACGAAATTCACTTTTAAAAAAAAACATTTTTGCACATCTCTACCTATAATCTATTTCGGAGGCTTTCATGGCCGGAGTCAACTATACCATCGTGGTTTTCCGGGTACAACCGTGTCAAAAGGTGACTCATGACGCGGACGTGTTGTTGTTTGCGCGAACGTGCTGCAACCCGCACGCGTCTTGTTTTGATAGGCGAGGAGGGGATGGAGGGGAAGTAGCGAAGAATAGCTGAGCGGCTTTGCGATAGCGGGTGTTATTCTGTTAGCATCACTGTCCAGAGTTCCCCCTCGTGACAGTTGTTGGTGTCAGTGTCAACACTCCACAAAGGTCCCTGAAGAAGCCCATTGCAATATGGGCGAAACGTTGGATTGGTTCCACCTCTTGACACGGTTGTACCCGGAAAACCACGATAGTATAGTTTAACTACCTATAGTTTGGAAAGATTTTTTCATAAATTGTTTTACTAAGGTAGCTTCAATATTGTCTGCAAATTTGGAAGCACAGTTTTTAATTTTACCGCCGTTTAACAAGTCAAATATCGCCAAGTGTCATCGCTATTCTCAATTTAATTTTCACGTCGCTGTTTGAATCACAAAAAAGCTAGATCTAGCGTCAAAACTGCAAAACATTGGCCACACTGGTCTGGGCCCAACACGCATACCGTAGTGTGGCTCGAAGGTCTCGCAAGGGCCCGCATGGAAGTCAGACAGCCGGAAGTCGTGTTCGCCCTTGAGCGTGAAGCCGAACCCCTTGGCTCGCCATCGCCGCCTCCACAGGACGTACTCTGAGAAGCCCCCAGGGCCGGCACACACGTCAGCAAAGTACAGCAGCTCGTCGGGCGCCCCCTGCTGAACACAGGACAACGATATGAAGCAGACCCCTTGGCTCGCTATCTCCGCCTCCACAGGACGTACTCTGAGAAGCCCCCACTCACCCTGTACTCATCCCCGCTCGCACTCACCCCGTACTCATCCCTGCCCCCACTCACCCCGTACTCATCCCTGCCCCCACTCACCCCGTACTCATCCCTGCCCCCACTCACCCCGTACTCATCCCTGCCCCCACTCACCCCGTACTCATCCCTGCCCGCACTCACCCCGTACTCATCCCTGCCCGCACTCACCCCGTACTCATCCCTGCCCCCACTCACCCCGTACTCGTCCCTGCCCGCACTCTCCCCGTACTCATCCCTGCCCACACTCACCCCGTACACGTCCCTGCCCCCACTCACCCCGTACTTATCCCTGCCCCCACTCACCCCGTACTTATCCCTGCCCCCACTCACCCCGTACTCATCCCTGCCCCCACTCACCCCGTACTCATCCCTGCCCCCACTCACCCCGTACCTATCCCTGCCCCCACTCACCCCGTACTCATCCCTGCCCCCACTCACCCCGTACTCATCCCTGCCCGCACTCACCCCGCACTCATCCCTGCCCGCACTCACCCCGTACTCATCCCTGCCCCCACTCACCCCGTACTCATCCCTGCCCGCACTCACCCCATACTCATCCCTGCCCGCACTCACCCCGTACTCATCCCTGCCCACACTCACCCCGTACTCATGCCTGCCCCCACTCACCCCGTACTCATCCCTGCCCCCACTCACCCCGTACTCATCCCTGCCCCCACTTACCCCGTACTCATCCCTGCCCCCACTCACCCCGTACTCATCCCTGCCCGCACTCACCCCGTATTAATCCCTGCCCCCACTCACCCCGTACTCATCCCTGCCCGCACTCACCCCGTACTCATCCCTGCCCCCACTCACCCCGTACTCGTCCCTGCCCGCACTCTCCCCGTACTCATCCTTGCCCGCACTCACCCCGTACTCATCCCTGCCCACACTCACCCCGTACTCATCCCTACCCGCACTCACCCCGTACTCATGCCTGCCCGCACTCACCCCGTACTCATCCCGGCCCCCACTCACCCCGTACTCGTCCCTGCCTCCACTCACCCCGTACTCATCCCTGCCCGCACTCACCCCGTACACGTCCCTGCCCGCACTCACCCCGTACTCATCCCTGCCCACACTCACCCCGTACACGTCCCTGCCCACACTCACCCCGTACTTATCCCTGCCCGCACTCACCCCGTACACGTCCCTGCCCGCACTCACCCCGTACTCATCCCTGCCCACACTCACCCCGTACACGTCCCTGCCCCCACTAACCCCGTACTTATCCCTGCCCCCACTCACCCCGTACACGTCCCTGCCCCCACTCACCCCGTACTTATCCCTGCCCACACTCACCCCGTACTCATCCCTGCCCCCACTCACCCCGTACACGTCCCTGCTCCCACTAACCCCGTACTTATCCCTGCCCCCACTCACCCCGTACACGTCCCTGCCCACACTCACCCCGTACACGTCCCTGCCCACACTCACCCCGTACTCATCCCTGCCCACACTCACCCCGTACACGTCCCTGCCCACACTCACCCCATACTCATCCCTGCCCACACTCACCCTGTACTCGTCCCTGCCCACACTCACCCCGTACTCATCCCTGCCCGCACTCACCCCTTACTCGTCCCTGCCCACACTCACCCCGTACTCATCCCTGCCCGCACTCACCCCATACTCATCCCTGTCCCCACTCACCCCGTACTCATCCCTGCCCGCACTCACCCAGTACTCATCCCTGCCCACACTCACCCCGTACACGTCCCTGCCCACACTCACCCCATACTCATCCCTGCCCACACTCACCCCGTACTCGTCCCTGCCCACACTCACCCCGTACTCATCCCTGCCCGCACTCACCCCGTACTCATCCCTGCCCACACTCACCCCGTACTCGTCCCTGCCCACACTCACCCCGTACTCATCCCTGCCCGCACTCACCCCGTACTCATCCCTGCCCGCACTCACCCCATACTCATCCCTGCCCGCACTCACCCCGTACTCATCCCTGCCCCCACTCACCCCGTACTCATCCCTGCCCACACTCACCCCATACTCATCCCTGCCCGCACTCACCCCGTACTCATCCCTGCCCCCACTCACCCCGTACTTATCCCTGCCTGCACTCACCCCGTACTCATCCCTGCCCGCACTCACCCCGTACTCATCCCTGCCCGCACTCACCCCGTACTCATCCCTGCCCGCACTCACCCCGTACTCATCCCTGCCCCCACTCACCCCGTACTCATCCCTGCCGGCACTCACCCCGTACTCACCCCTGCCCGCACTCACCCCGTACTCATCCCTGCCCACACTCACCCCGTACACGTCCCTGCCCACACTCACCCCATACTCATCCCTGCCCACACTCACCCTGTACTCGTCCCTGCCCACACTCACCCCGTACTCATCCCTGCCCGCACTCACCCCTTACTCGTCCCTGCCCACACTCACCCCGTACTCATCCCTGCCCGCACTCACCCCATACTCATCCCTGTCCCCACTCACCCCGTACTCATCCCTGCCCGCACTCACCCAGTACTCATCCCTGCCCACACTCACCCCGTACACGTCCCTGCCCACACTCACCCCATACTCATCCCTGCCCACACTCACCCCGTACTCGTCCCTGCCCACACTCACCCCGTACTCATCCCTGCCCGCACTCACCCCGTACTCATCCCTGCCCACACTCACCCCGTACTCGTCCCTGCCCACACTCACCCCGTACTCATCCCTGCCCGCACTCACCCCGTACTCATCCCTGCCCGCACTCACCCCATACTCATCCCTGCCCGCACTCACCCCGTACTCATCCCTGCCCCCACTCACCCCGTACTCATCCCTGCCCACACTCACCCCATACTCATCCCTGCCCGCACTCACCCCGTACTCATCCCTGCCCCCACTCACCCCGTACTTATCCCTGCCTGCACTCACCCCGTACTCATCCCTGCCCGCACTCACCCCGTACTCATCCCTGCCCGCACTCACCCCGTACTCATCCCTGCCCGCACTCACCCCGTACTCATCCCTGCCCCCACTCACCCCGTACTCATCCCTGCCCACACTCACCTCGTACTCATCCCTGCCCCCACTCACCCCGTACTCATCCCTGCCCGCACTCACCCCGTACTCATCCCTGCCCCCACTCACCCCGTACTCATCCCTGCCCCCACTCACCCCATACTCATCCCTGCCCGCACTCAACCCGTACTCATCCCTGCCCGCACTCACCCCGTACTCATCCCCGCCCACACTCACCCCGTACTCATCCCTGCCCCCACTCACCCCGTACTCATCCCTGCCCGCACTCACCCCGTACTCATCCCTGCCCGCACTCACCCCGTACTCATCCCTGCCCCCACTCACCCCGTACTCATCCCTGCCCGCACTCACCCCGTACTCATCCCTGCCCCCACTCACCCCGTACTCATCCCTGCCCCCACTCACCCCGTACTTATCCCTGCCTGCACTCACCCCGTACTCATCCCTGCCCCCACTCACCCCGTACTCACCCCGTACTCGTCCTTGGGGCTGGTGAACATGAAGTCAAACACTTTATCTAGGTTGGCCATCTTCATGGCGGCTCGATTCAGGAAGATCCCACCGCGAATAGTTTCAAACGGATTCGATCTGGACCGAGCCTTGCGCATCTCTTCTGGCTCCAGTCGATCAAACACGCTCTGGAAAAGAAAATGATAATCTATAATAACTCGTTTCCAGCTACATCGGGCACGGGAGTTGTAGATACCGAGCTTGCCAGACTCGGCATTTCTTCTTCATAATCTTCCTCCTGCGTCTCTACCAATATATTCTAAACTCTTTTCTCCCTTCCCACAGCTGTACTCTTGCCACCCCCTCCCACGATTGATCTCTTTTTACAACATCATCTTCTTTTATTAGTCTTCAAATTTCTCTCAAATATTCAATAGAATTAATTTCACAGATATATTCAATCAATGCCCAAAGGGCAAGCAATTTTTGTGGTATGGAATGAAGACTCAAAAGTTACCACCTTAACAAGTCCCATGAAATGGGTGTCTCCATGAAAGACTCAGCTATAAATGGAATTAATGATAATTCATCTATACGTACATGAAAATAGTAATAAATGTGTTATCCAATACATAAGTTTCTATTTATTGCCTATCCACTCAGTTCCAAGAACTGATTTTCAGTGGTGAAAACAACACAATTTATGATGTGCCGCATTGCTATCGTTATTGAATCCAAGGTTACTGTTTACACGCACACCTGTTCCATACAGGCAGTTTCAAGTCAATTTCAAAAGTCAAGTAAAAAAAAAAAAAAAAACGAACCGGGAATTAAACCCAAGATTCCAGGAAGTGGGAATACACTCACAAGGCCAACCAGAAGGGTTGCCGTTTGATAATCGATATATCGATCGATAATCGAATGGCTCACAATGGGGAATCACGAAAACTGCAAAATGCTACCAAATATTTACATGGTTAAGTAATCCCAATATCAGCCCAATGTCTATTTCCGGTCCATTATTCACTTGTTCGTGAGTATATTGTACGCTGCTGCTAAAGTGTTTTCTCGGGTCTCGAATCTGATCCGTGGTGTGTAACCGGCTGTCGTGAATGACAACTGCGTATTTCCCAGCGCAAGTCGACCGTCCCTCGTGTATTCCCCCCCTCAAGGTCAAGACAGTGACAGGCGCAACTTCAGCAGTCTCCAGTTTCATCTTTGATCTCGCGGTACGAGGTCGCCGGGCTCAGACGAGCATCTCGTAATAGTGGCGACAGCACGATACTAATATAGTCGTCGTACAACATCTTCGGTAACGCTTACGTCACCAATCAATGACGTGTTTACGGTCTCGGCCAACCCGAGCAGGTATTTGTATTAGCCACGGTCGCTGGTTGGCTGCCGCTCACCCACCCGTGACGGAAGCATTACCGAAGATGTTGTACGACGACTATATTATAGATTCCCCCCCCCCCCCCCCCCCGAAAACATGTACGTACGTGCAAGGTACAAGGAACTAAACAATATACTCGTAAATGGTCCGCCTCCTATGCGAGAAATAACGTTAATTGTGATTCGATGATCGATTAGGCCTATCAGTTTTTACGTTCAATTTTTTTATTCGGCTATCAAGGCGGTGAGTGGGTGATACTGATAGATGAAGATGTTTTGGTGGACGCAAGTAGGAGGGCGGGAAGGAGAAGGAAGCATGTGGACTGCATTTCGTCTGACTTCTCCCCCTTGACCTGTCCGGCCGGCTAGAGTGACCATACCACAAACATATGCTTCCGCCGGCATAACTCAACAAACCACGTAAACCTGCCTGCTACGATAAGGTAGCAGTCGCTGGGTAGATTGACTATCAACATTTTGTATCTTTGTATATGCCTAACTACAATATTTCACTTAATTAGAATATTACGTTCATTGTAATTACCAATAGATCGAATGAACTACTTATATACTTAGGGTCAAATGCAAAGTCGTTTCTCACGTGCTCCCTTATCCCTAACTTCAAGATAAGGTTAGGCCTAAATGTTTAAGAACAGTCGGTAAGTGAATTCAATAAACAATATTATAGATGTTTCTCGATAGACGATTGTCGTGGACATTCCTAGTTTACTTTCTTGCCACCCGAACGCATCTAGAGTCTGTATCGAGTGGTCCTTACCTTGGAGGCGAGGACGTTGCGTAGAAGGTTCTCGTCACAGAAGTTTGTCTCGTCGTCGATGGTCAGTTTCCGTGGTCCCTCCTTCTTCCACCCGTCGAGAACGCTTCGGGGTACGCTCGTGTGGTGTTCCTCCTCCAGCCAGGACACAGTCTCCCGCACCGATATCACCTAGAACCACAGACACAGTCTCCCGCACCGATATCACCTAGAACCACAGACACGTTCCAAATGTAAAAAACTACATCGATATCGCGAGAATCGAAACACCAACGGTGCTGGCCCACGCCTATGAAATGCGCTGCGAGTGTTACTGGTATTGTCAGACGGTTGAGTTGAGTCCGAGGCAGGGGAGGGGGGCATGGCCCGTGGGCGAGGCTTGGCAACCTGGGCCAGATTCACACGAGGTCTTAACTTTGGCTGGGCCTAACTTTAGGACACTACGGTAGATTATGGCTCGTCACTGGCTGATACGGACCTGCACATACCCTCCACTAAACGTTACTAAGAAACCCTAGGATATAACAAAAACTTGTGACCAAAATTTAGGTCCAGTCTGAGTTTGTCTTATCTATGTTCAAAGATGGTGGTAATGCCCCTATAACTTCAAGGTGTTAACATAAATAGATATCGTACTTACTTACCTTGACATGCACATTTGTATTTTTTTTTTTATTAGTGGAGGTATTAAGAAACAAAACACGAAACTTTAAAACACCGCCTTGGAATATTTCAAGCTCATTTTGATTTCCTTGAAAGTAGCTATATCAATTGGGCCGTGTAGTAGGCCTACCATGGACTTATAATAGCACATACGGTACAGTGGACTTAGGACCTGTCCTAAGTTAAGAACTCTTGTGAATTCGGCCCCAGGTGTCTCTTGCACCATCTTGAAATAACAAAGCACTATTTAATAAATAAATAAATAAATATATAAATAAATAATTAAAAAACAAATAAATACAGAGATAAATGAATGAATGAATGAATGAATGAATAGATAGATAGATAGATAGATAGATAGATAGATAGATAGATAGATAGATAGATAGATAGATAGATAGATAGATAGATAGATAGATAGATAGATAGATAGATAGATAGATATAGATTGATTTATTCGAACAAGTTGGTTCACAAATACAAAATATTACATATCAGTTAACGAGTACAATTCAGCAGGTGCATACATAAATTAGTTTCAAAACATTTGGTACGAAAAAAAGGTGATACATTTTAAGAGTTTAAAACATTTGGTACGAAAACAACGTGTTAAATTTTATGAGGCAGGACAAATAAAATGGATAAAACAAGATATGATCTTCAGACTTAACAAAGCACGTGTTTGTGTTGCCACAGTGCGTGGAACATATCCACAGTGTTCGTACGCACTGCACTTAAATATTCTATATTCAACCTGTAAGTTAGTCTGTGTTGAAACGTGTCCATAGATAGATAGTTAGATAGATAGATGAATGAATAAATAAATAAATAAATAAATAAATAAATAAATAAATAAATAAATAAATAAATAAATAAATAAATAAATAAATAAATAAATAAATAAATAAATAAATAAATAAATAAATAAATAAATAAATAAATAAATAAATAAATAAATAAATAAATAAATAAATAAATAAATAAATAAATAAATAAATAAATAAATAAATAAATAAATAAATAAATAAATAAATAAATATACAAATATACAAATTGTTGAACTAGCACGGATCAAGCCGTGACCGCTGGGCACTCACCTCCAGGGCAGAGTTCCACTCGAGGGTGGCGGCCTCGAGGCCGGTGATGTGGAGGCCGAGGCCGCGCCTCCCTCGCTGTTTCGACATCTCGATGGGGTCCACGCGGCCTTGGGCGTGTTTGCCCAGCCCGCGGCCCGCCTTGTAGCCCATGCGTTCCTGCAAACAACGGTAAGCTACGTTATTCTCATTTCTATGAGGAAGGATGAGGTTGTGTCTGGCCTGGCTGGCCGGCAAGGAAGAAGATGTTAGCCCAAGAAGTGGAGTACCACGCTGCTCCCCTCAACCCGACTGTAAAGCGGATGGGAGGCCAAGATATATTTTTGTTTATATTTTTGTGTAATAGGAACAAAAACATACTAAACGTTAATTGCCCAGGCTGACGATGTCAACTTTTTAGGTCCCAAAACCCCCTTGGTAACTTCCTAATTACGTACGACCCGAACACTTGTTTCAAGTCATACTACTTAAACTAAAGCGTAAATTAAAAAATGTTACCTCTAGAGTCAATATCAACTTTCTTTGCTTTATAACCTGCTTAAAGGCAATATTTTGCAAATTTCAAGTTAATAAGGCATTTTGTGCACATTTACTGATAATTGATATATATTTACCAATTACCACCACCATGTACCACAGATATCTCTCTCTATCGGAGACTCAAGCTACCAAATAGATGGCGCTGCTAAGCAATCTCCTTACCTGCACCATTGATGATTAAACAATAAAACAACAATGAGCTACTGACATCTAAACACCTACTTGTGTAGTTTATTTTCTTGCCACCAGAACGCCTAGTCTATTTTGAGTGGTCAATTGACTCCATACAGATTAAAACCACTCACTTCCATCGAGCCCCACCAGTTGAGAACCACTGAGCTAGACTATACCAAGGTCTACTGGATTTACTCCTAGCGGAGTAATTGCGAAGCGCAAAGTAAGGTCATTGAATGAGATCCAAAATCGCCATTTTGGATCCGACTACAAAAATCGCATTATTATTTAAATAATCCTCACCAATAATGTGAATTTACGTGTAAAGTATTACAAAATATATATATATATAGAATGTGAAGACAAAATCTCATTACAGATTGTTATTTTGTCTTTTTGGCCCATAATTTGTTTTGACAGATCAATTCATTTGTTTTTCTGAATGATTCTCCCATTTGAATAACATGTGATTTTTAACATTATGGAAATAGGTGAGATGACCTTACTTCGCGCGCGCTACAAGCGATCTAGTGGACCTTGGACTATAGGGAGCTTGCAATAACGTCATTTCCGGTATCGCACGGTAGCCATACCGAGGTACTCTGTAAACATTTGTTTACGTTCTTCCGACACTTCATTGTTGCAATATTGCAGATGTCCTTTGACTGACACATCAACTGTTTTCAAACAAAGGTTCCGTATTATGACTGAAAACAAAATAAGAACGCGTAAACTATGTTTTAAGACAATCATTTGCATGTGTTATCATTTTCTTGAACTTTTACCTGCACACATCAATATACGGCTTGAAACTGTGATATTTCCTGCATAACCTATGTGTCTTCTATTGACAGAACGAATGTAAACAAGCAATGAGTACCTCATAATGGCCGCCACGTGACGTCTATTGAAAGCTACGTATACAAGCTCACCATCATCTTCTTAGCCCTGCCATCAACATAGCCGACAGGCCCGGCGCTCTTGACCAGCCCCGTCTTACTGATGACGCTAGGCCGCTCCTCATCGCTCGGCTGGTACGAATCCTCGGTGCTCTGGCTCTCGCGTCTGTCGTAGAACGTCGCCGACGCAGCCATCGGACTCTGCTCAAGGTCGGAGCCCTCGGTGCTGACGCTCTCGCGCTGACCCGAGCTGCCCTGCAGGTCGTACTCGGAGCTCCCCTTGTCCGACGTCGACCGGTCGATGCGCTCTCGCTTGGCCGGGGGAGTCGGGAAGTCGGAATCTGTCTCGCAGCCGGAACTGGCTCCGCTGCTGTCTGCAAAGAACAATAGTTAACGTTTCTTTTGTGTTAGACGGCGGACGAATTTCGGCCCTGGCAGTTTGAAATAAAACGGGGTAATTGAAAAGATGAAGAACTTTATTTTCTTTTATGTTTTTTATTTATTCAATTTGAAGGTGTAATTTATTTTTGGAGTGTAATAAAATGAAAAATAAACAGTAGATGACACCTTCAAATAGAATAAATAAAAAAAGCATCGAAAAACATAAGGTTCGTCATCTTTACGACTAGGCCTACCTAAAACGACCCTGTTGGAATCCCTCCCCACCGAACAGTCAGTTATGTCATTTGTGTGTCGCGTGTCTGAGAATGTAGGGCCCGAAGAGCTGCCGACAGTAGCCGGACACCTGCGTCGTAGCCGTCCTTACATACCTTATATTATAAAGAAAAACTAGACTAGCCCCAACGTAAGTATTCGCATACCGACCTCGGGCCCTTATCCACGGCCCCTTTCATTAGCGCTAAACCCACGCAAATCAGAACGTTCCCGGCATACTTTCATGCAGTCTTCCGCTGAGTAAGTGTACATGCCTGTTTGGTAATGCCCTCAGTTACAGGAAACCAAAGGAAAATAAATAAATAAATAAATAAACAAATTTGTATTTATAGAGTCTACCCACTCAGTAACAAGACTGATTTTCAGTGGGAAACTTTAATATACAGTGACTTAAGTTACTAAACCAACCCTGTAGGCTCCGACCACCATCGAGGAGTGAGCGATAACCAATCAAAGATCTATATTTCAAATATGAAACATATGAATCAGTGATTGGACAGTGCAAACACCTGCGGACAAATGCCAGAATCAACAAGACCGATTACGAACAACTTTGAATTTATTGAGTGATTCGTTGCTAGGACGGCTCCAGTACCTTAAAGGCCAATCTACAACAAAAAATAACAGCAGTAACATTAACAGTAACAGTGAGGTTTTAACCAATCCTGTTGGCTGATGAGCAACAATAGGCTCTCATCAGCCAATATGATTGGTTAAAAGTAAAACCTTACAGTTAGGCCTACTGTTAATGTTAATTTTCATTGTGGATGGGCCTTGAGTAAAAAAAGTGAAAAAAGTTATATAGGCCTAAAAACAGTAAAATTAAGTTTTCATGTACACTCCCATTGAATGATGAGAACCCAAGGTCATACTCATTGCTTGCTGCGGCAGTAGCAGTAGCACAGAAGATTGCAAACTCCATCCCGTAACTCTGCAGTTAGAATGAACCAATCAGCGATGTGTATTCAAAATCACGTGATACTGTGGATATTCTGATATTCACTTAGACCTATAGATTGTATAACAGTAGGCCAACTGAATGTAAAAACAAATAAATACATATAAATAAATAGCCCAAGGTTAGGTTCTTGATTTACACGGACAGACTTGGTAGGTGGACAGGAGGTAGATAGGTAGGGGATAGGTGGCGTGGACGTAGGACATTAAGTTCTAATGTGGAGTGTGGACAGCCATCGAAAACGTTACAGTACGGTGTTAACTTATGCTACGTTAATTTTCAATGTGGATGAGTCGTTTGATTATCAATATATCGATCGATACGATTATATACGGATCACATACGGATACCACATACGGATCACATACGGATACCACATACGGATCACATACGGATACCACATACGGGTCACATGCGGACACCACATATATGGATCACATACGGATACCACATACGGATCACATACGTATAGGCCTACCACATAGGGGTAACATACGGATACCACATACGACCACATAGGGATACCACATACGGATAGGTACCACATACGGGTCACATACGGATACCACATGCGGGTCACATACGGATACCACATACGACCACATAGGGATACCACATACGGATAGGTACCACATACGGGTCACATACGGATACCACATGCGGGTCACGTACGGATCACCACAACAACAAAATGTATGTAGAACAGGGCGGCTGGTGGGGGGACGCAAGGGAGGCCGGGCCTCCTCAAACATTTCCGGAGGGAGGAGGATTAATCTTGTCTGTGATCTTGTTTAAAATGGTTCTTTGTATTTTAATGTTCACCTTAGATAATGTACATATTTATCGTAAAAGTTGTCAAACATAAATGTTCAACGTTTCAAAATTTCGCGCCTCTTCAGAATGTGGCTGCTAGCCGCGTTGAACCAGTAGAAACGCGAGGAACTTTGTGAGTCCTGGCCTCCAGTCTTTCAGCTCTAGGGTACCTGAGCGGTGTGCGGGGGAATGCGGTATGCATTTTATATGCATTTTATAATAACAAAAAAGTTTGAGTTAGTAGACTTGGTTCAATTACGTTAGAGCTAGCCTCAGGGGAGGTCTTTAGATATACAAAACCTAGGTTGCATAGGGGACTGTTATTCCTATGTCTGCCCTCATAACCTAGGCCTAGACCCTACTCCTAGGCTACATTGCTACTTGGCACTTTAATACTCAATAGTCTTCTTACGCTTGGGTAATGCGAAGTAGGCTATCCCTAGGCCTACACATCACTTATGATTTCACCCAATGGAAACATTGAACGTAGGAATAGAATAGGCCTAGAATATAACTTTATTTTTCTCCTTTGCAGGCCTAGCCTACATAATAAAAGCAGGCCTAATACAGTTTTCACTGTGATCTAAGTTTATACAGTTGAGTAGACCCTACAGAAATATAGACCTAGGGCCTATAGGCCTATAATAGGCCTAGTGGTGTAGGCCTAGGCCCTAGGCTAGGTAGTAGGCCTAGACCTAGGACTAGTATTAATGTTTAGGCTTGGCACACCTAGGCCTAGGGCTAGGCCTTGTCAGCGAAACAAAATATATAACCTAGGCCTAGCCCTAGGCCTATTGGGCTTTGAAACTGACAGGCGTCACCAACTGGCTTTTATGCAATGGTTATAAATGGGTAGTGCTAAAATTAGACTTAGCCTGGCCTCGGATATTTCGTATTCTTTACTCACATGATATGTACAGTGCATAGATCACATCTTGTATCTGAATATACACTTACCGGATAGTCTAGAACCTTTGAAATCACTTTTAAAAAGTGCCATTTTAGGTTATGGCAGGCTAACTAAAAAAAATGAAGTTGTTGTTGTTGTTGTTGTTTTCACCCGCTGTTGATCACTGTGGACCGGTGGCAGGTTTCCATTCCTCTTCATCCTTCCATTCCTCTTTTCTTCCTTCTCTCCTTCCACTTCCTTAGCTCCGTCCCCTTCCTCTTCCTATTTTTCCTCGGTATGTACGGATACAATCTAAAATATGCTATCATATAAGTCATAAAAATAAATCTAATATATTCACTAAAAAAAATAGAAATTGTATACATGTATACAATATATTGCATAAACTTCAAAATAGCAAACTTGTTGCTGTTGATACGATACAGATTACAGCCAAGTTGAAGCAGGCCTACCACACTGAGCGTGATGCTTTTACATTTTCAAAGAGCAATACTGCCAACATACGAAAGAAAGAAAGATAGAAAGAAAGAAAGAAAGAAATGTATAGCAAAGATCCCTCATTCATTGAAGAGAGACCAGAGAATGTTGCGTAAAATTAAATTTATCAGGGCTAAGCAAACTCCGATGATACGCTTCATTTTCATAAGTCAGAGATACGAGAAGGCAGCAAACAACAAACACAACACCGGCTTCCATGCGAGCCGGTGACCAATCACAGCGCCTGAAAAGGACGTGAGATACGCGCGATTTCAAATATTACATTTCACCTTGAATTTGGACCGGGCGCCACCAATGACAATGGATGGCAAACCAAATACGCATAACTATAAACATTATATTAAATACAAAAATGATCTGTATTTTTTCGTAACAGATAGTCAAGAATAGGGAACGTGCAACTGACGTAACAGCCGAACTACAACGATGGAATAAATGAATTGAACTGGTGGACAAACAACAAGCTGTCAAAGTAATATCTTTGCAAATAATGAGGAGAAACAATTAGTTGTAACGATAGTACCTGCTCGCCAGTTAAAATTTAACCATCTGAAAGTTTGTAAACGTTCTGAACGTTTGTTTTTTTCAACTTCAGAACTTCATATATTTTTTTTGACAGCTTGTTTGTCCATCGGCTCAATTCATTTGTTTCATTGTTGTGTTTTGGTGTTGTGCGTATCATATATACACATTTTTACAAACTTTTTGTTTTGTCGTATATGTAGTTGATAGTTTTATTCTGTAACTCTGGTCCGGGGCGGTTTTAGGGGGTGTGCAACCTGTGCCCACGCACAGCGCAAAATAAAACAAGTGAACACGTCTAGTAGGGATAATCACTGTTTTAAAGTAACATGAATTATGTAGTTACTTTTTTCGTTGAACGTTTCTATTAGTGGCTTCTTAAAGATTTTCCAAAAAATTGCCTGCGGCGCTCTTATGGGATACTTTTTTTACAGTTATTATTTTTTTTACAGTTACCCAAATACGCCAATGGATTCTACAAAAATATTTTTTGAATGTATTACACACAATTTTTGCTCCACTATAGAGAAAGGGTCTAAACAAGTCTAAAAGGTTATAGATACATTTTGTTTGGGAGGGAATTTCCCAACAATTTCGGCTAGTAAAACATAGGGAGACATATTCCTGGCGAATGGTGACCTCTATTTTACACACGATCATAGAATTACCTTTCACAACTAAAGAAAAGAGCCATGTTGTACCCATTGGCTTTTACGTTTCACTTCTTGCATATAATACATAAGTTGCCTATAACAAAAAAGGTATTTTTTTGTAGGTCTACAAGTACAACTAATTAAAATACTCAAAAAACATTCTAACAATCAAATTTTACCGGGGCAACGTGCCCCGTACCCGCATTAACTGGGAGGCTACCCCCCCCCCCCCAAGACTACTCATTGATTAATATAACGTAGATAAGGCGCAAAAATTAATTTAGTCACAGGGCGCAAGATACTCAAGAACCGGCTCTGGTCTAGTCTCTAGCCCATTGTGTTACCCCAGGGCTGTAGCAAAGCTGTAGTCTGATAAGTTTCTGTACTTATGCTTGGTGGGTTCCCTTCTGTGTGTTCATACCGCCCACCACTCCCATCTACCACGTAAGTTCCTCATCGCGTTGCTGTAGCGTCGGCGTTGGGGTAGAACACGCGAGCTGACCGCCGCTGTAGCGTCAGCGTTGGGGTAGACCACGCGAGCTGGCCGCCGCTGTAGCGTCAGCGTTGGGGTAGAACACGTGAGCTGACCGCCGCTGTAGCGTCAGCGTTGAGGTAGAACACATGAGCTGACCGCCGCTGTAGCGTCAGCATTGGGATAGAACACGCGAGCTGACCGCCGCTGTAGCGTCAGCGTTGGGGTAGAACACGTGAGCTGACCGCCGCTGTAGCGTCAGCGTTGGGGTAGGACACGCGAGCTGACCGCCGCTGTAGCGTCAGCGTTGAGGTAGAACACATGAGCTGACCGCCGCTGTAGCGTCAGCATTGGGATAGAACACGCGAGCTGACCGCCGCTGTAGCGTCAGCGTTGGGGTAGAACACGTGAGCTGACCGCCGCTGTAGCGTCAGCGTTGGGGTAGGACACGCGAGCTGACCGCCGCTGTAGCGTCAGCGTTGAGGTAGAACACATGAGCTGACCGCAGCTGTAGCGTCAGCATTGGGATAGAACACGCGAGCTGACCGCCGCTGTAGCGTCAGCGTTGGGGTAGAACACGTGAGCTGACCGCCGCTGTAGCGTCAGCGTTGGGGTAGACACGTGAGCTGACCGCCGCTGTTGCGTCAGCGTTGGGGTAGAACACGCGAGCTGACCGCCGCTGTAGCGTCGGCGTTGGGGTAGAACACGTGAGCTGACCGCCGCTGTAGCGTCAGCGTTGGGATAGAACACGCGAGCTGACCGCCGCTGTAGCTTCAGCGTTAGAATAGTACACGCGAGTTGATCGGCGCTGTAGCGTCAGCGTTGGGATAGAACACGCGAGTTGACGGCGCTGTAGCGTCAGCGTTGGGATAGAACACGTGAGCTACCGCTGCTGTAGCGTCAGCGTTGGGATAGAACACGTGAGCTGACCGCCGCTGTAGCGTCAGCGTTGGGGTAGAACACGCGAGCTGACCGCCGCTGTAGCTTCAGCGTTAGAATAGTACACGCGAGTTGATCGGCGCTGTAGCGTCAGCGTTGGGATAGAACACGCGAGTTGACGGCGCTGTAGCGTCAGTGTTAGGATAGAACACGTGAGTTGATCGGCGCTGTAGCATCAGCGTTGGGGTAGAACACGCGAGCTGACCGCCGCTGTAGCGTCAGCGTTGGGGTAGAACACGATAGCTGACCGCCGCTGTAGCGTCAGCGTTGGGATAGAACACGTGAGCTGACCGCCGCTGTAGCGTCAGCGTTGGGGTAGAACACATGAGCTGACCGAAGTTGTAGCGTCAGCGTTGGGGTAGAACACATGAGCTGACCGCCGCTGTAACATCAGCGTTGGGGTAGAACACATGAGCTGACCGAAGCTGTAGCGTCAGCGTTGGGGTAGAACACGATAGCTGACCGCCGCTGTAGCGTCAGCGTTGGGATAGAACACGTGAGCTGACCGCCGCTGTAGCGTCAGCGTTGGGGTAGAACACGTGAGCTGACCGCCGCTGTAGCGTCAGCGTTGGGATAGAACACGTGAGCTGACCGCCGCTGTAGCGTCAGCGTTGGGGTAGAACACATGAGCTGACCGAAGCTGTAGCGTCAGCGTTGGGATAGAACACGTGAGCTGACCGCCGCTGTAGCGTCAGCGTTGGGGTAGAACACATGAGCTGACCGAAGCTGTAGCGTCAGCGTTGGGATAGAACACGTGAGCTGACCGCTGCTGTAGCGTCAGCGTTGGGGTAGGACACGCGAGCTGACCACCGCTGTAGCGTCAGCGTTGGGGTAGAACACGCGAGCTGACCGCCGCTGTAGCGTCAGCGTTGGGATAGAACACGCGAGCTGACCGCCGCTGTAGCGTCAGCGTTGGGGTAGAACACGTGAGCTGACCGCCGCTGTAGCGTCAGCGTTGGGGTAGAACACGATAGCTGACCGCCGCTGTAGCGTCAGCGTTGGGGTAGAACACGTGAGCTGATCGAGCTTAGATATTATACACAGGGCCGGTTCTAGAGTATCTGGCGCTTTGTTACAAAGTGAAGTGTTGCGCTCAATGAGGAGTTTGGTATGGTAGCCCTCTAGCTCAGGCGTGTACGGGGCGCATAGCCCCGGAAAACATTGTATTCTTAGGGCGGGAGTATTTCAATTAGTTTCGGGCACAAAAAAAAATACCTTTTTGGTTATAGGAAACTAACATTTAGCAAATATACATTACATACTCTACTTAGCCACTAGGCATAACATAACATGGCTCCCGTCTTTAGTTGTGTTGTGCCGACAAGTAGATTGATTACCAGTCAATCTATTATCGACACCTGGAGCTTGATTTACTTACTGATATTGGGAATGAGAGGGAAGGATTCTCTAGGTTAAGTCATAAGCCTTGTAAGAATGAAACGATTTAATAAAACAATTAAAACTGTTACTTACAAAAGACTATCACTTGAATTATCCCTAAAATCTTAAATCCTTCACGAACACCATATCAGCTATAGGCCGCCAGATTACAAGAGAGCGATTGCAAGCTCCTGCAGCAAGGAGTGGGGGGGAGGGGGTTACCTCATCCACTCCTGGTTCCCACAATGTTAGCTTATGGAGTACAGTCATATGTAATATTGAACAGTGATCAGCCTCAAATCCCCATATTCTTCTTGTCAGTCAACAAACTTTTGGACAGGCTTGTACTATCTACTCTGCTATCTCGGGTAGCAGTGACCCAGTGACCGAGGCCTGCAGTTTGCAAGCTAGTCAGCTGGCCAATGCAGAAGGTCCCGGGTTCAAATCCCGCTTCAGGCAGAAGTTTTTTAACTTCTAATGTGGATTCAATTCCATTACTTCTTGGCTTAGGAATAAGTAAACGGTGACTTTGGAGCCGTCCTAGCAACGAAGCACTCAATAAATTCAAAGTTGTTCTGAATCGTCCTTGTTGATTCTTGCATTTGTCCGCAGGTGTTCGCACTGTCCAATCACTGATTCATATGTTTCGTATTTGAAATATCGATCTTTGATTGGTTATCGCTCACTCGTCGATGGTGTTCGAAGCCTACAGGGTTGGTTTAGTCACTTTAAATTAAAGTCCCCCACTGCACAAATCAGTTTAGTTACTGATTGGGTAGACTCTAAATGTGAATTTATTTATTTATTGTCTTGAAAAGTTATCTCATCATATTCATGATTACCCAATTATAATTTACCAATCAATCAATGGATGTTGATTAAAAGGCTTCCCTCCGCACATCACAGTAGCAAAAGATCATTCTATTATCGTGTGTAACATAGAGATCGCCATTCACCAGGAATATGTATCCAAGTATTTTGCTAACCGAGGAGAAAGATACTCCACAACAGCAATTTTTTGAACATCAGTATTTTTCAAGTGGTTTTAATGCGTTTTAGAAGAAGCCACTATAGTAGAAACGTTCAACAAAAGACGTAACTACTTATGTATCATTATAGTAAGAAAACGCTCTGTGTGACGCGTTGATAAAGGCGGGTTCACACAAAATGACTAAGACTAACGATTAGTGTTTAAGACTAACGATTTAAGGTTTAACAGGGTTGAAGTATACGATTTATGTTTAAGCGTTAACAAACTTTTATAGTGATTAGTGTTTAAGAACGAGTGATTAAGAAAGTTGATTTTCGATTGTTGGCATTGTTGAAATACATTTGGGGATGGATGTTTCCGAGTACGTTGTTTTCCCAAGGCTTAATCACTCTATTGTTAGTCTTAGTCCATAGATCATTCTGTCTGAACGCGCCTTAAGCGAGCGGGTTCATATCTACGAACTCTCTGGCAAAAAGCTAATAAAAACGACGTTTAACAACAATACAATAATGCGCATTGGACATTTTTCTATGGCTATTATACTTCCCGACATTCTTGAATGCTGTGCAATGTACGTTGCTTAGAATTTTCGTTGTCATTTTGTCTAGTGTTTTCTACGCGGTCCGCCACAGTTACTAACACTTTTTGACAGCAATACAAATGTGATTTCTGCCTCTAATACGTATCAGGTCGCGTTTAAATTAGTATATTCGTGATAGGACTCTAATTTACTATACCTCACATTTTGCCGTTACCGTGTTACTGTGTTTCCAGTAACTTTGGTGTCACTTTGCCAATATTCATAAGATCGCCATAAAACGAACATATTCGTGTTTGGAAAAATCTTGATAAAAATATGACTATATCCCATTTTGCCGCCATTTTGTTTCAGAAAAATATTAAAGAGTAACTATGGTGTAACTTTGTTACTTTTTGAATGATGTTGTCACAAAACTACACACCTTTAATCCACATCGAGGCTTGTGAATGGTTATAATTTCAACTTGATCAGACTTTTCGTTCGACCGCTATCGACAGAAATAATTATATATATATATCTGGCTCCTGTTTCCAACTTAAGCTAGGTCAGGGGGTGGCTATATAATAATAATAATAAAAAAAAAAAAACAATCAAACAGAACGAGTGTCATAAACATGGAGTTGCTCGCTTCGCTCGCTTACTTATTCCTCATTGAGTGGAATACAGAT
Organism: Isoperla grammatica; assembly: GCA_945910005.1. Lineage (NCBI taxonomy): Eukaryota > Metazoa > Arthropoda > Insecta > Plecoptera > Perlodidae > Isoperla > Isoperla grammatica. Next base: position 5,476,297 of record OX246749.1, on the reverse strand, counting down.
AATTGTTTTAGTTTCTTTAGTTATTGCGCCTTGGCGGAAGCTTTGAGCGCAGATAACGGAATCCGCTGTCTGTGCCTTGAGTATATGACCACTTACGTTGGGTAGAGCTACAACGCCAGTACAAGTTTGTCTAGCGCCTCGTGTTGGTTAGATGATCACCACGCTCGCTTAGTGAGATTATACTACCCGACTACCATAGGTTGACCGGTATGACGTGGCAGTTTGTCCACCGCCTCGTACAGCCCCACTTACACTTGTTGGCTAGTAGATGATCACCGCGCATGCTTGGCGAGATTATACTACCCGACTACCATACGTTGACCGGTACGACGTGGCAGTTTGTCCACCGCCTCGTACAGCCTCACTTACACTTGTTGGCTAGTAGAAGATCACCGCGCATGCTTGGCGAGATTATACTACCCGACTACCATAGGTTGACCGGTATGACGTGGCAGTTTGTCCACCGCCTCGTACAGCCCCACTTACACTTGTTGGCTAGTAGATGATCACCGCGCCGGCTTGGCGAGATTATACTACCCGACTACCATACGTCAACCGGTACGACGTGGCAGTTTGTCCACCGCCTCGTACAGCCTCACTTACGCTTGTTGGCTAGTAGAAGATCACCGCGCATGCTGGCGAGATTATACTACCCGACTACCATACGTTGACCGGTATGACGTGGCAGTTTGTCTACCGCCTCGTACAGCCTCACTTACGCTTGTTGGCTAGTAGAAGATCACCGCGCATGCTGGCGAGATTATACTACCCGACTACCATACGTTGACCGGTATGACGTGGCAGTTTGTCTACCGCCTCGTACAGCCCCACTTACGCTTGTTGGCTAGTAGAAGATCACCGCGCATGCTGGCGAGATTATACTACCCGACTACCATACGTTGACCGGTATGACGTGGCAGTTTGTCCACCGCCTCGTACAGCCTCACTTACGCTTGTTGGCTAGTAGAAGATCACCGCGCATGCTGGCGAGATTATACTACCCGACTACCACACGTTGACCCGGTACGACGTGGTAGCCAAACAACCACTAACGTTGGTTCTCTGCCCTGAGTTGATACTCAAAGGTCGATGGCCTCGAGATGAAAAAAGTTGTTATTCTCGAACGCAAATATTGACGTAGGCAAATAACGCTATCAATGTCATAGGTCAATGACGTACATCATTTATTTATTTATTTTATTATAATTAAGCACACTGTAGGGCATAAGACCCTCTTTAGCTTGATGAGTGATGATTGATGAATAATAATGAGGAAGGGAGGAGGGGATACCTGGTACTGGCACGTAACCTACTCCTGTTGATTAGTACAAAGGGGACCATCGGCTTTACGTCCCATCCGAAAGGACGGTGTAACTTTGACCAGTCATATAGGTTCCTCCACTTACCTGGACTGCCGAGCAGTTGACGAGAAGAACGAAGCTGTTACACGAGCTTTCGAACCTTCCAATCTGCTCTAACCAACGGTAACTATGGTCATCCATCCACCTCCTGACCTAGCCCAAGGTTGCTTAACTTCGGTGTTTGTATGGGAACCGGCTAAATAACAGACTGTCAATGGAAATAAATAAATCATAAACAAATCTCAATATTATAGTGTGACGTAAAAACGATAGTTTCATTCAGGAACATACGTTAGCAGTAGAACCGTTGAGTGAGTAATATAGGGTAGAGTCGCCACGCAATCGGCAGTTTGTCTACCGTCTTTTACTGTCCAACATGGTTTAGCTGGGTAGTAAAAGTTCGCCAAGCGACGCGATGACGGGGAGTTGAGTGTATGTGAGTTAAATTAACCAGGTTCGGCCAAGACATTTTTTTGATGGGGGGTTGTTGGGGGGGGGGGGGGGGCAGTAAAAGGCGGCAGGCAAATTGCCAATGGCGTGGGGGCACTACCCTATATTACTCACTCAACGGTAGCACAGTTTGTTTTTTATTAGTTTGGCTCCAATAGGCAACTGTATAAAATATGTATCACGTCGGCTGTTCAGCACCTCAGCTAGGCCACGCACGACAAAGCGCTGCGATGGAACCTATGTCAACAGCCCTCACCGAAGCAATTATCGTTGGCGACCATCTGAGGGTGGACTCCGAATGTCTCAAAAGAACTTCTTTACAACCTGTCACACTCATGTATTCATCTAGCTAGAGAGAAAAAAGACTTGGAGGTGGCTTTAAGGCAACCAAGCCGGCAAAACAATGACGGTATTGTGCACATTGGGTGTCCGCTCCGTTTTCACATTTCAATACCCGAAAAGTACTTGAAACACCTATCACTACACAGAAGAATGTGTAATTTGCGCCCAAACAAGGTTTTGTGTCGCTAAAACATTATAAACTGCATTTTTTGACGATATAAAACAGCGTTTGGCTGGGTGTTACATTGACGCCATGGTCCTGTAGCTGCCGGTGTGCAGGTCTACCAGTTGAAGCTTAGGGGAGGGGTTACATCCCCCTAGCCGGGTTAGGGTTCTTTCTATGGTTGGTAACACCTTGTTTCATGTCAAACGACGTGTGTCTGACTGACGTGTGTCTGACGGACGTGTGTCTGGCGGACGTGTGTCTGACGGACGTGTGTCTGACGGACGTGTGTCTGGCGGACGTGTGATGACGGACGTGTGTCTGGCGGACGTGTGTCTGACGGACGTGTGTCTGGCGGACGTGTGTCTGACGGACGTGTGTCTTGCGGACGTGTGTCTGGCGGACGTGTGTCTGGCGGACGTGTGTCTGACGGACGTGTGTCTGACGGACGTGTGTCTTACGGACGTGTGTCTGACGGACGTGTGTCTGACGGACGTGTGTCTTACGGACGTGTGTCTGGCGGACGTGTGTCTGGCGGTCGTGTGTCTGGCGGACGTGTGTCTGACGGACGTGTGTTTGGCGGACGTGTGTCTGACGGACGTGTGTCTGACGGACGTGTGTCTGACGGACGTGTGTCTTGCAAACGTGTGTCTGGCGAACGTGTGTCTGGCGGACGTGTGTCTGGCGGACGTGTGTCTGACGGACGTGTGTCTGACGGACATGTGTCTGACGGACGTGTGTCTGGTGGACGTGTGTCTGGCGGACGTGTGTCTGGCGGACGTGTGTCTGACGGACGTGTGTCTGACGGACATGTGTCTGACGGACGTGTGTCTGGTGGACGTGTGTCTGACAGACGTGTGTCTGGCGGACGTGTGTCTGACGGACGTGTCTTGCGGACGTGTGTCTGGCGGACGTGTGTCTTGCGGACGTGTGTCTTGCGGACGTGTGTCTGGCGGACGTGTGTCTGGCGGACGTGTGTCTGGCGGTTGTGTGTCTTGCGGACGTGTGTCTGGCGGACGTGTGTCTGGCGGACGTGTGAGTGGCGGACGTGTGTCTGACGGACGTGTGTCTGGCGGACGTGTGTCTGGCGGACGTGTGTCTGACGGACGTGTGTCTGGCGGACGTGTGTCTGACGGACGTGTGTCTGGTGGACGTGTGTCTGGCGGACGCGTGTCTGGCGGACGTGTGTCTGACTGACGTGTGTCTGGCGGACGTGTGTCTGGCGGACGTGTGTCTGGCGGACGTGTGTCTGACGAACGTGTGTCTGGCGGACGTGTGTCTGGCGGACGTGTGTCTGGCGGACGTGTGTCTGGCGGACGTGTGTCTGGCGGACGTGTGTCTGGCGGACGTGTGTCTGACTGACGTGTGTCTGGCGGACGTGTGTCTGGCGGACGTGTGTCTGGCGGACGTGTGTCTGACGAACGTGTGTCTGGCGGACGCGTGTCTGGCGGACGTGTGTCTGGCGGACGTGTGTCTGGCGGACGTGTGTCTGGCGGACGTTTGTCCATCTTCCTCAAAACCGAGGCAGCTCTTGATACGCTTATTCAGGACAGCTTATTGCCATCAAGGACAACTACGAACACCTATTCAAAAATTTGTCTCATATGCAACCACAATCATACTTTTCTAATGTTTTCCCCTTCATTACCAATGCTTTGTTGAATTAAAAACTTTCACAGTATAACACTCTGCTAAGCAATCTCCTTATCTGCACCATTGATGAGTAAACAACTGTTTATCTATCTGCCTGTTTGCTTTGTCTTTCTGTCCTCTGTCTCTCTGTCTGTCTCTCTTTTTCGCCCCTCACTCTCACACACTCGCACTTCCTTATTGAATTCAAGAAAATAAAAATCCAACCACGACGGGAATCGAACCAGGGTTTCCCAATTTGTCTGGGCGTTTTGACCATTTGGCCACCTGGGTTAAATTCCCAGTCGGGGTTTTTTCTTGATGGAATTCAAAACAATAATCATCCACGAGCGCATGTACCTGTACTTGAATAT
>OX246749.1:5391978-5466978 GCA_945910005.1 Isoperla grammatica | reverse complement strand
ACTATTGCTACACTTGTTTTTATTTCTATGGTTGCAATTATATTATTTTGACAGCTGATGGTTGGTCTATCAGTTCAATTCATTTGTTCCATTGTTGTCTTTCGGTGTTGCTAATTTAATTTCGCAATCTTTGAACTCCGGCCCCACTGCAACAATACTTAAATACACAGCCTTCTCGAATATAATTCGTAATTTCAATCATTTTGAAGGATCACATTGAGGCACAGCTTTCTTGAACGTCGGTTCAATAGCACAAGATTTAATTCTAAAAATAGCCGTGTTTTGTTTCGAACAAAGATTGAATATGCACCAATCAAAGAAAGCTACAACAATGGAGTTGCCTAGCAACACATTGTTTGTCCGCCTGTGATGTCACAGCCCCCTCAATTGAGTCTTGTGGTATTGCGCCGTGCGGGCAAAGCTCAAAGTGGAGTGCGCCAAGTTCGTAGCTCCCAAGGTCCGTCGATCCCCTGGCGGAGGTTCGGTAAACGGGAGTTCGACGAGCCCCCGCCAGGGGATTTACGGACCTGGGTAGCTCCTAAACGTTCCATTGTTTCACAGCCTTCTCGGGGGCTCCGAAGGCAAAGCTCGACCTAGAGAGGGCCATGTCCCTAGCTCTATGGGGAGGCGTAACAAGTGCACAGAGAGCGTTGCGAGCGATCCGGACATCAGTCACTGAATATTGGATACACACAATTTCAACAATACGAATTTCTAATTAAGTCATTGGAAGACTACATGACTTCTTTGTAATCAATGGATATTTTGCCAATAATATTCCACATTTCCCGATATTGGTTCGATCATATGAAATAGATAGGCCCTTATCTACAAGTACCGGCAACATACTTTTCCCATTTCAAAATGTCACAGTTCGATTTTTATAACGTTACAAAGTTTGACATGTTGCCTTTCACGGACTTTTATCGTGAAACGGATGGTTAAGTCATAACTGACTAAACATCACTGCTTATGAATGAATATGCCAATCAACCTCTTGCAACACTACACAATTATCGAACAAAAAATGTATTCATTGTTGTCCGATCTCTGCAGAAAATTACTATAAAACACTGAAATAATGTTAAATTATTACAAATAATCGTACCAGTGGGGTAAATTAATTGCTGGACACAAATATTATTCATTTAAAACCCGAATAACAAAATAAATACACTTATTTTAGTGAGTTATTCGGCATAAATGCCATCTTAGATTATCTTTGCGTGATAGGCTGATTGATATTAGTCAGTTCTGACCTGTTTTTCCCGCCATAATTATGTGTGACATTTTCAGCTTATGTACTTTCTTGACTGAAAATATTTACGAAAATGGGAAAATGAAATATATTTGATTTCATAACATCGTCTTTAATTTGGTAACGACGAAACAAATTAACAGAAATATTCCCTATTCCAACGGGGTTGCGAGGTCGCCGTCGGCTTCACACTCGTCTGAGGACGAATCGTCACCAACATTTATTACCATTCTCTCAACGATCATATCGGTATCACATTCTGTCTTCTTCACCTATTACGTGTCTGACGTAGTTATACCATTGTTGAGGAGTAACGTTATTGATTGCAAGCGTAACAAGTTGCTGCACATCGTTCATGTTGAAAGACGCAACGTATCTCTTAACATGACTCCAAACCATCTCAATGGGGTTGAGGTCACAGTGATAAGGTGGTAGCCTGATAACGGAGTGGCCTGCAAACTTCTTGACATACGGTTTGTTTTCCCTCAACAATGCCATCAATTCCACTTTGATCATTGAATCGAGGAAGAGTTTTTGTTCAAGTTGAGCCAATTTTAAATCTCACCCTTTTTCCAACTTTGGTTAGGAATTTTCTCCACTTGCACAGAGTGTGGTAGGGTGCGTTGTCGATCACTAACACGGAGTTGGGTTCCAACGATGGTAAAACACCTTGAAGCCAAGCCTCGAAGCGCCACTACTGCTGCCTCTCGTGTGTTACACATTGTTTTGTTAAGCTCGTAGCTCATATAATATAAACAAATACACAGCTCGACACAGCTGCGTAGATTACGCGAGAGTCTCCAGTAAAACAGAACACAAAGGTTATCACCACGAGCGTTTGATTACATGTAGCTCTAACAGTAAACATTTCACTCCTCTTCAACCAAGCCGAGATACTCGAATCTCGGTTGACTATTCTTGGTGTGATGGCCTCATCGTTGGTGTCCATATGCTTGTGTGTTAGTGTTGTTTTATCGAAAACTGAGACAAACAAGTAGTGTGTTTTCGTTGTGTCGCCGCTATGTTTCACATATGAAAATGTTATTACAAATTTAGGGTGCAAAGTGGCTCGTTGGTCCAGTGGTTAGCATCCCTTCTTCCTATGCAGAAGGTCCCGGGATCAAATCCCGGTTCAGGCAGAAGTTTTTTTAACTTCTATTAAGGATTCAGTTCCATTACTTTTTGTCTTAGGAATAAGAAAACGGTGACTTTGGAGCCGTCCTAGCAACGAAGCACTCAATAAATTTTAAGTTGTTCTGAATCGGCTTTGTTGATTCTGGCGTTTGTCCGCGGGTGTTCGCACTGACCAATCACTCATTCATGAGTTTCGTATTTGAAATATCCATCGGATTGGTTATCGCTCACTCGTCGATGTGTTCGGAGCCTACAGGGTTGGTTTAGTATCTTTAAATTAAAGTATCCCACTGCAAAACAGTTTCGTTACTGACTGGGTAGACTCTAAATGTGAATTTCTTTATTTAATTTAATTAGTGTTGTACATTGACCCGGTACGACGTGGTAGCCAAACAACCACTAACGTTGGTTCTCTGCCCTGAGTTTATACTCAAAGGTTTATGGTCTCGAGATGAAAAAAGTTGTTATTCTCGAACGCAAATATTGACGTAGGCAAAAAACGCTATCAACGTCATAGGTCAATGGCGTACATCATTTATATTTATTATTACAACGCTTACATTTGCTTGCTGTCTTTGTCTGTCTGTCTGGACTGAATCTTATAATCGATATTTCACTTACTTCTATTTGTCCGATCGAGCTGATATTTGTCACACATACGTATTCTTAATGACAATACACGAAATAATTGTCATATTTACTAAATAGTCAATTAATTCATCATAATTATTTAATTAAAGTTTTATATGGGAATCGATGTTTCACCCACTTCCCAACGTCGAATCGAGTTGAAAGTTTTCACACAGACGTATTTTAATGACAATACACGAATCAATTGTCATATTTACTAAATAATCAATTAAGCCATCGTAATTAATTAATCAAAGTTTTATCTGGGAATCGATATTTCACCCACTTCCCAACGTCCGATCGAGCTGAAAATTTTCACACAGTCGTATTTTCTAAATAACAATATATGAATCAATTATCAGATTCACTAATTAATTAATTAATTAAACAATTAGCTTCATATGGAATGCAATTGCAGCAGACACACACGTATAAACAGTACACGCACGCACGTCACCAATTGCACCAGACACACACGTATAAACAGTACACGCACGCACGTCACCAATTGCAGCAGACACACACGTTTAAACAGTACACGCACGCACGTCACCAATTGCAGCAGACACACACGTTTAAACAGTACACGCACGCACGTCACCAATTGCAGCAGACACACACGTATAAACAGTACACGCACGCACGTCACCAATTGCAGCAGACACACACGTTTAAACAGTACACGCACGCACGTCACCAATTGCAGCAGACACACACGTATAACAGTACACGCACGCACGTCACCAATTGCAGCAGACACACACGTATAAACAGTACACGCACGCACGTCACCAATTGCAGCAGACACACACGTATAAACAGTACACGCACGCACATCACCAATTGCAGCAGACACACAGGTATAAACAGTACACGCACGCACGTCACCGATTTGGCAGACACACACGTATAAACAGTACACGCACGCACGTCACCAATTGCAGCAGACACACACGTATAAACAGTACACGCACGCACGTCACCAATTGCAGCAGACACACACGTATAAACAGTACACGCACGCACGTCACCGATTGCAGCAGACACACAGGTATAAACAGTACACGCACGTCACCAATTGCAGCAGACACACACGTATAAACAGTACACGCACGCACGTCACCGATTGCAGCAGACACACACGTATAAACAGTACACGCACGCACGTCACTGATTGCAGCAGACACACGTATAAACAGTACACGCACGCACGTCACCAATTGCAGCAGACACACGTATAAACAGTACACGCACGCACGTCACTGATTGCAGCAGACACACACGTATAAACAGTACACGCACGCACGTCACCAATTGCAGCAGACACACACGTATAAACAGTACACGCACGCACGTCACCAATTGCAGCAGACACACAGGTATAAACAGTACACGCACGCACGTCACCAATTGCAGCAGACACACACGTATACACAGTACACGCACGCACGTCACCAATTGCAGCCGACACACACGTATAAACAGTACACGCACGCACGTCACCAATTGCAGCAGACACACACGTATAAACAGTACACGCACGCACGTCACTGATTGCAGCAGACACACAGGTATAAACAGTACACGCACGCACGTCACTGATTGCAGCAGACACACAGGTATAAACAGTACACGCACGCACGTCACCAATTGCAGCAGACACACACGTATAAACAGTACACGCACGCACGTCACCAATTGCAGCAGACACACACGTATAAACAGTACACGCACGCACGTCACCAATTGCAGCAGACACACACGTATAAACAGTACACGCACGCACGTCACCAATTGCAGCAGACACACACGTATAAACAGTACACGCACGCACGTCACCAATTGCAGCAGACACACACGTATAAACAGTACATGCACGCACGTCACCGATTGCAGCAGACACACACGTATAAACAGTACACGCACGCACGTCACCAATTGTAGCAGACACACGTATAAACAGTACACGCACGCACGTCACCAATTGCAGCAGACACACACGTATAAACAGTACACGCACGCACGTCACTGATTGCAGCAGACACACACGTATAAACAGTACACGCACGCACGTCACCAATTGCAGCAGACACACACGTATAAACAGTACACGCACGCACGTCACCAATTGCAGCAGACACTCGTATAAACAGTACACGCACGCACGTCACCAATTGCAGCAGACACACACGTATACACAGTACACGCACGCACGTCACCAATAGAAATTACTAAGTGGTATCTAACGCAGGAGGTCGCCGGTTCGATACCAGTTTCCGGCCATCCTGACTGAAGGTTTGTCCGAGGTTTCACAGTCACGAGGGGAATACTGGGATTGAGTCATACTATCCGCAAAGGCCCTCGGACGATCCTTCACAACTATGCTAGTTACTACAATACAAAGAGACATGAATTGGCTTTGAGCAGGTTTTCTACGTACGTACGCGTACTGGTATACACATTACGGATCAAGTGTAAATACTCAGTACACACAAATAATACAACCGACAAGGTAAAACTGTTATCAATAGAATATACTAGACCAATATAGACCACGACCACATTGAACAATGGTTGTAAATTGTGGTAACAGTGCACGTTGCGCATGTAACAAGAAATAATACAAAGCCACATAGAATGGAAGATAAAGAAAATGCAATTTATATGCTTTAGTCTTCACGATGAGAAAAATAAACTGTAATTACGTTTTACAAGTTGTATGGGTATACTTTAGCTTCGTTCGCCGGTCTTACACTGGCCAGTGTAGCAAGGCGTCTTACACGAGCTATATAGCCAGTGTAACTATACATCTCCTGCACTGGCTACACCCCCAGTGTAAGTTTCAATTACAGGCGAATGCCATACAAATATTTACACTGACTTATACTGGTACAATAGAACGAACGATTGAGCACTGACACTGACAGCTGACTCTCACTAGTGTCAAGTGTAGGACAGGTGAACGAAGCTTGCTCAAACACATTTAGATCTATAAGGTTGTATTCTATTGAATATCCTCTATTCATCATATCCTATCATCAGTCATCGTGTACGCAACAGACAAGAAAATAAAAACTATTGTGTATCAAAAAGCAGTTGAATAAACAGAATTAAACCACAACACAACAGTTTCTTCCTTTCAGTGGAATTGCAACGCATGCCGGTTCTTGCTAGTAATAAATAAAGAAGACTTTTATTATCATTGTCATTACATAAAATAAGAATTAATCCGGTGTCTCGAGTGTTGTTCCGGTTGAATAACCTGAAATACATGACAATTGTAAACAAGTGCTATTTTTAGGCAGGTTGGGTCTTATAAAACGAAACATTGACACAAATAGTACAAAGTACAACAAAAAACATCCTAGTAGTCACTTAAAGTATAGAACTTAGATTTTCAAACTCGTTTCGAACTCATTCTAAGTTCGGTTCAAATTACAAAACGTGAACATTTGGTTTTGATTGTAGCAATAATCGAGCGTTTGGCACCGACATCCACATGTCAGCTAATAACCTGTCTCTATTTGCAAAAGAACCGAAATATCTGACCTCCATTCTTTAAAATAAAAAGTACCTATCTGAAGAAGCATTTAATTTAATTACAATCCCCCATTCATTCCTCTCCCATACATTCCTGGATTAAAATATGTTGATTACAATGTATGTATTTTAGTAGATTGTAGAAGATGTAGTAGAGTTGTATCGTACACATGCACTATGTATATGTCCTTGAGCCAATGGTTTAGCCCCGGTCGCTAAGGCAATTTCCATACAAATACCAAAGTAACGCAAACTCGGGCTAGGTCAGGGGGGTGGGTGGGTGACCGCTCACCTCTAAAACCAACAGTTACTGTTGGTTAGAGCAGTTGGAGGCTTGTGAACGGCTTTGTTTTCGGGCTGTGGCTTCTAGTGCTAGCTAGCCGGGCTCAGCACCCCGGTTCCAACATAAGTCTGGTCGGGGGGTGACATGTCACTAGTTAATCGGGCTGTGGCTTCTAGTGCTGGCTAGCCGGGCTCAGCACCCCGGTTCCAACATAAGTCTGGTCGGGGGGTGACATGTCACTAGTTTCTCGGACTGTGGCTTCTAGTGCTGGCTAGCCGGGCTCAGAACCCCGGTTCCAACATAAGTCCGGTCGGGGGGTGAAATGTCACTAGTTTCTCGGACTGTGGCTTCTAGTGCTGGCTAGCCGGGCTCAGCACCCCGGTTCCAACATAAGTCGGGTCGGGGGGTGACTTGTCACTAGTTTCTCGGGCTGTGGCTTCTATTGCTGGCTAGCCGGGCTCAGCACCCCGGTTCCAACATAAGTCCGGTCGGGGGGTGACATGTCACTAGTTTCTCGGGCTGTGGCTTCTATTGCTGGCTAGCCGGGCTCAGCACCCCGGTTCCAACATAAGTCGGGTCGGGGGGTGACATGTCACTAGTTTCTCGGGCTGTGGGCTTCTAGTGCTGGCTAGCCGGGCTCAGCACCCCGGTTCCAACATAAGTCGGTTCGGGGGGTGACATGTCACTAGTTTCTCGGGCTGTGGGCTTCTAGTGCTGGCTAGCCGGGCTCAGCACCCCGGTTCCAACATAAGTCGGTTCGGGGGGTGACATGTCACTAGTTTCTCGGGCTGTGGGCTTCTAGTGCTGGCTATCCGGGCCTAGCACCACTTAAGGAAAGTAGCATGTAAAAATACAATTCCATTGCAAAAAATTCTGTACTTTATGTGACGCTTGCCTCTGCATACGTCCCTAAGCGTCCTACAGCCTGGAGGAGAACGAGTTCTTTGTGTACGTAGAAGGTAAACTTGGCCTGCGTTATTAGGCAGTTGAGGGGGTTAAATGCGTTCTTCAATTACGAAGCCTCATAACTGTTGTATAGAGCGACATATTCCACAACATGAAAGTAGAGTGCAAAGCTCTTAACACGAAAATGTGTTTGTGTTTATTTTAGAAAACGCTGTGGGGAAGAAGTTAGTTGTTTATGTCTTGTGGTTTACCTAACGCGTGGAATCTGTTCCTGTATGTTGAAACAGCGTGCTCGGTGGATGAGACTAGTTATGTTGGGACTCACACATTCGAAACCTACCTAGAAGAGCTAACTTGAACCTGTAACACATGGTCGGTAACCATTGCAATGAAAGCGTTTGCTCCAAGCTGACAATAACATCTAGAGAAGTGTAGCTGCGATAACCCGTAATGTGATCTCCACACGAGCCAGGTCGACACAGTTGCAAACATTATCTCGCGGTTTGAAAGTCCACATGTGGCGTGATGAGAGGAGCGCAAAGTCCCGAGTCTCGATCATGACCACTGGAGGTCGGCAATGACCCAACACGAAACAACGGTCAACATAACATGATGAACCAACGTTTCAGATCAGGAGATCAAAGTCAAGTACCATAAAAATCATCCTGTTGTCAAGTCAATGCTAATTTTTTTAAGACAACTATATACTATCACTAAAGTAGGTATTCCCATGCCGGCCTGAAATCCTTATCTTCTGCCCATTTCACAGGCGATAATTCATTGAAATTCACCAGATTTCTGTAATCATTCACACATTCGTAAATGCAATGTTCAGTTTCCAGGTGTGTGTGTGTGTGTGTGTGTGTGTGTGTGTGTGTGTGTGTGTGTGTGTGTGTGTGTGTGTGTGTTTGACGGGCACATACATACAAACACACATACATAAATACATAAATACATACATTCATACATACATACATACATACATACATATTACATACATACTTACATACATACATACATGCTTACATACATATATACATACATACATACATCCATACATACATCCATACAAACATACATTCATACATGCATACATACATACATACATACATACATACATACATACATACATACATACATACATACATACATACATACATACAAACATACATCCATCCATACATACATACATACATACATACATACATACATACATACATACATACATACATACATACATACATACATACATACATACATACATACATACATACATACATACATACATACATACATACATACATACATACATACATACATACATACATACATACATACATAGGTCTACTTACATAAATGCTACTTTAATATTCCTCTCATTTATACATATACATAATACTTGCATTAACGTAATTGTTTTCTATGCATAATTTTTGATGCTGTAGGTTTCAATTACTGTTTTATGGTTTGGAATTTGGAAGATAGGACAGGTAGGGCATTTTTGTACAGTGTTCTCTTTGTTTCGTTCTGTAATATATTGTACATTAAATTGTTTTTTTTAAATATTGTTGTGGTTAATTGTAGTTTAGGTTATTTCGTCCATTCTTCTTCGTTTCCCTCGGATAAGCTGTCATTTCGGAATGTAGCTTATTCCTACGTCAGCAGTCCGTAGTATGTGTAGTTAGTTGCGCTATGCATGCAAGTCAGCTGGTCGCTGGTTTTTTCAATGTTGTCTTGGAGGGCTGACTAGTGTTTTCGCATCAATCGTGACGACGATTGTTGCGTCGGTTTACGTTCGGGGGGTGGGCTGTAAATTACTGCAGAGTAGCGGTTCTTTTGGGGCCTACCGTTTGTTAGTGGTTTCTGCGCATTATGGGGTTGCAGCTTCACGTGATCTGTTATGACTTATGTCGTCAGAGATGGGGGGAGGTCATGTGTGAGTCATGCATATTAGAGTTCTCGTGGTGGGAACAGTGCTACGGTACCACTCGGCAGACATTAAGACTCTGAGTGGCGCCTGCGCATTATGGGGTAGCAGCTCCACGTGATCTATTATGACAAATCTCGTCAGAGATGGGGGGAGGTCACGTGTAAGTCTTTCATCTAGTATGGACCATGATGGGTTTTGCCCAAGCCAGATTGAGTCAAAGGTCAATTGATAACGCCTTGCTATATATACACGCTGGGCTGGCGGTCCAACATTCACTACCTTCTCAGTCTGCACTGTGATCTTATCTGAATAGTTTTGTACTAGTTTTGAAATGTCCGTATACGTTCTTCTGACTTTGGTGGGCTTCGCCTGGTTGCTGATTGGCCGTAAGTAAAACAACCATATTTTTATGTATATGTAGCAATGGAAACATATATGAAATGTGTTTTTTTGTAACTTTTCGTAAAACGTGAAATATTTATGTACATTACATACACATATGTTGTCACACAATTGTCAATTGTTATAAGATCATAATCCTATGCCCGCATCGGACAAATAAATGTTGAACCTCAAGAGAACCCAATGACACCATAAGATGTAAAGTTCTTACAAAACTATGTAAAAAACCACTACAATAGTTTTTGTACGATTGTCACTGAATTGGTTTATAAACCGCAACCTAATTAATAATAGCACTGTTTTGCAATTCCCAGATCTTTCAAATTTATCAATCACAATACACTCGCGATACCAGAATATGGACGATCCGTATTCATAGTCGTCCCCTACCCCTAGGGGCGCCCGTTGTTGCTACGTACGTGTGTTCTATGTAAGAAATAACATGCATGAAACTGATACCTGGCAACAACGGGCGCCCCCAGAGGTAGGACGACTATGAGTACGATTTGTATTTATTTACAGGAATATTTCGGCATTTTGAAAATACAATATTCTTTTATTTATTATTGGTTAGTTGATTTACCAATTAATAAATTGCATGTAAATTTACAATAATTATAATAATTTGATTATCACAATGGCCTGATGTCACTGTAAATAACAAATTTTCATTCTGGTACCTGGAGTGTTACTGAGGTTGATAAATTCGAAATGTCTGGGAATACATATTTAAATACATACTATTTATTTGTCACTAGAAGATATAAAACTAGGGGGCAGCAACATATTGACTATATAGCTCCTAAAATATATAACAAACTTCTATCAGACAAAAGTATTGAGATCCCTTTTAAGATTCAAGTTTGAAGTAAAAAATTGGCTAAGAATATGCGGTGTCCGGTCGTTAATGCTGTTATTATGGCGGCTCAAACATTGTTTTTAATACTTTTTTTAATATCTCATTACCGACGGTGTAAATACACATTTTGGTAAGTTAAAAAAAACTGATTTATTGTGTAAGCAATAATAAAATTGTCAATTGTTATAAAGTTTACTGTTTCAATAACTACTACGAAATAATGACGTTACAACATATATAATTATTTTGTGTACAAAATATTGCCCTATTGTATTGTTATTATCCACTCTACTTTGGCAATGCAATTCTTTGTAAAATAGGCGTTATTATGATCTTTTATTAATTACTTAGAAAAAACGCTGATATTAAAAAATATATATAGTTTTTTGGTGATGATAAACTTGAAATGAAAAATATATGTTCATATCAAGTGATTTATTCTGTAGCAGAAAAACACAGTTTTAAGTGGTAAATGCGCTTGTATAATAAATGGTTCATGTCATACTTAAACAACCCCCCCCCCCCCTCGCCACCTCACCAACACGCTGCCTCACAACCCTCTTATCTTTTATTGTTATGAACGTCGAACTTAGCTTATTTCTTTATCTTACCGACATCACTTATATTATAAGCAGCCCACAGTGGCTCTCTTGCTGCCTTTGGTAAAGTTTGAGCCCATGCATTCGCCAGGTTCGAGTTCTGTTTAGTCATGGATTCCGTATGGAGTGCTTTTATCTTCATGATTTCACCACTCACTGTCTCGATAATCATCGTTGCCAAAATATGATTACGTAAAGGCTACATACATACACATGCTACGTACATACATCAACAGTGAGATCAATATAATATAATATAGCCGTCCCTCTTAGTCTCAGACATAATTTGTTGGGTATTATTTTGTAAATTTTATGATTGAGAAGTGATTTTAAAAATAAAATTGTGTTCATAACGGAAAACTAATTGTTTGAATAATAATTTGAATGCAAAATGATGTATTTTGATGGAAATTTCTGTGTAGGGCTGCGGTACTATGTGTAATGTAATGCAGAAAGTATAAGGTTCAAACCCCGGTCGGGGCATGGGTTTTTGTAATTTGAAACTTGACTTTAACCCATCGATATGGTTCTGGTGCACCGGTATTATGGTAACGGTGAATTTAGAGCCGGCATTACAACAAAGCACATTTAAGGTAGCAGCCTATAAATGTCCCCCACTGAAAGTCAGTTGTTCTAACTAAGTGGGTCTTTATTAATTCATTTATTCATTTATTCATTTATTCATTTATTCATTAATTCATTTATTTATTTATTTATTTATTTATTCATTCATTCTTTTTTCATTTATTTACTTATGTATTCATTTATTCATTCATTATTTATTCATTTTCTCATTTATTTATTTATTCATTGATTCATTATTTCATTCATTCATTTATTCATTCATTCGTTCCTTCATTCATTAATTCATTCAGTTGTTCATTTTATTTAGTTATTCATTTTAGTTATTTAGCAATTTACTTTTTTACTTATTTACTTGTTTACTTGTTTGCTTGATTACTTGTTCACTTGTTTACTTGTTTTACATATTCTTTATTTGCTTTTTTACTTATTCAACTTATTGTTATTCTTTATTTACTAACTTAACCCTTCATTAATTAATTAATGAATTATTTAATTAATTCTTTCATTCATTTATTCATTCATTCATCCATTCATTTATTCATTCATTCATTCATTCATTCATCCATTCATCCATTCATTCATTCATTTATTCTATCATTACTTAATTCATTAATTTATTCATTCATTCATTCATTAAATTATTCATTTATTAACTTATTAAATAATAAATTAATTTTTTATTTACTTATTTAGGTATTTGCTTGTTTAAGCAAGAGGTGTTGCTTTTATTCATTGAACAATCTTATACAAGTTATGTTTTTGACGATACTTAAGAAGTTGCCAATATGACAATACCTTTGGTGTGTACAGGGTGCGAACTGACATCTTGTTAGAGGGGCGTGGGTAGAAAGGGGTCTGGGGCGAAGCCCTAGCCGCCGAAAGCAAACTTTTTTCGGGGTATTATATTGCCCTCGAGATGGCCTTAGAAGCAATGTGAGGTATTATTTTGAAGATATTTTACTCTCGTATTTTAAGCTTTCCTCAATGTCAACACCAGCCTGGCATATTGTCCTGGCCCATCAATGATGCCTGGCAAGTAGTCCTAGCCCCTAAGTGACGTCACAGTGTAGCCTGGCATATTGTTCTGGCCCATCAATGATGCCTGGCAAGTAGTCCTAGCCCCTAAGTGACGTCACAGTGTAGCCTGGCATATTGTCCTGGCCCATCAATGATGCCTGGCAAGTAGTCCTAGCCCCTAAGTGACGTCACAGTGTAGCCTGGCATATTGTCCTGGCCCATCAATGATGCCTGGCAAGTAGTCCTAGCACCTAAGTGACGTCACAGTGTAGCCTGGCATATTGTCCTGGCCCATCAATGATGCCTGGCAAGTAGTCCTAGCCCCTAAGTGACGTCACAGTGTAGCCTGGCATATTGTCCTGGCCCATCAATGATGCCTGGCAAGTAGTCCTAGCCCCTAAGTGACGTCACAGTGTAGCCTGGCATATTGTCCTGGCCCATCAATGATGCCTGGCAAGTAGTCCTAGCCCCTAAGTGACGTCACAGTGTAGCCTGGCATATTGTCCTGGCCCATCAATGATGCCTGGCAAGTAGTCCTAGCCCCTAAGTGACGTCACAGTGTAGCCTGGCATATTGTCCTGGCCCATCAATGATGCCTGGCAAGTAGTCCTAGCCCCTAAGTGACGTCACAGTGTAGCCTGGCATATTGTCCTGGCCCATCAATGATGCCTGGCAAGTAGTCCTAGCCCCTAAGTGACGTCACAGTGTAGCCTGGCATATTGTCCTGGCCCATCAATGATGCCTGGCAAGTAGTCCTAGCCCCTAAGTGACGTCACAGTGTAGCCTGGCATATTGTCCTGGCCCATCAATGATGCCTGGCAAGTAGTCCTAGCCCCTAAGTGACGTCACAGTGTAGCCTGGCATATTGTCCTGGCCCATCAATGATGCCTGGCAAGTAGTCCTAGCCCCTAAGTGACGTCACAGTGTAGCCTGGCATATTGTCCTGGCCCATCAATGATGCCTGGCAAGTAGTCCTAGCCCCTAAGTGACGTCACAGTGTAGCCTGGCATATTGTCCTGGCTCATCAATGATGCCTGGCAAGTAGTCCTAGCCCCTAAGTGACGTCACAGTGTAGCCTGGCATATTGTCCTGGCCCATCAATGATGCCTGGCAAGTAGTCCTAGCCCCTAAGTGACGTCACAGTGTAGCCTGGCATATTGTCCTGGCCCATCAATGATGCTTGGCAAGTAGTCCTAGCCCCTAAGTGACGTCACAGTGTAGCCTGGCATATTGTCCTGGCCCATCAATGATGCCTGGCAAGTAGTCCTAGCCCCTAAGTGACGTCACAGTGTAGCCTGGCATATTGTCCTGGCCCATCAATGATGCCTGGCAAGTAGTCCTAGCCCCTAAGTGACGTCACAGTGTAGCC
The DNA here is from genome assembly GCA_945910005.1 of Isoperla grammatica. Lineage (NCBI taxonomy): Eukaryota > Metazoa > Arthropoda > Insecta > Plecoptera > Perlodidae > Isoperla > Isoperla grammatica. Next base: position 5,452,466 of record OX246749.1, on the reverse strand, counting down.
TGGCAAATTGTCCTAGCCCCGCCGTGACCTCATACACTAGCCTGGCAAGTTGTCCTAGCCCTACCGTGGTTTCATACACTTGCCTGGCAAATTGTCCTAGCCCCGCCGTGACCTCATACACTAGCCTGGCACGTTGTCCTAGCCCTACCGTGGTTTCATACACTTGCCTGGCAAATTGTCCTAGGGTCGCCTGGCAAATTGTCCGGTTACCTGGGAAGTTAGCCCTCCATGGTAGCACTTACTCACAAAACTTAACCTGAGTTAGTGTGAGTTGGTGCTAATAACTGCCGTTACAATATCAGTTTGTGCTGCAATAATACTGTAGTTATTAATAAAAAAACGGTTGGGGGCTAACTTCACGCAGCCCCCCCCCCATGTTAGCACTAACACTCAAAACATTACCAGAGTTAGTGCTGAATCAGTGCTAATAATTGCCGTTGGAATTACAGTTTGTGCTGCACTATTACTGTGGTTTATAATGCAACATTACTTAGTTACTTACTCACTTACTTACGTATTACTTACTAACTTACTTACTTACTTACTTACTTACGTACGTACTTACCTACTTCATGATACATAATAATATGCCTTTATGTTTCTTATTTCTTCCCAGACTACTATTAGTAGTCAAACGTGACGCGCGAGTGCAGTGGCGTTTCCTGGTATCAGAATCAGGTGGGGCAAATAAATTCTTCGCTAAATAAATCAATGGGGAGTCTGGGGGGAGGGGGGGGGGGGGGGGTAGCCCCCTAGCGAATATGTGCCCCGGCAAAATTTTTAATTCCTCGATTGTGTTTGGAGCATTTTAACGAGTTCTAGGCTCTCTATTGTACCGAGTAGGTAACATAATTATAACTGGGCCTCTGGGTATGCCTATGAGATATTTAATATCAAAAGCCTTTAGCGACTCCTTTAATAATTGCAAGAGATCATGCTTTATCGATCGTTTTATACTAATTCGTATAAGTTAGTGGTTGATGTGAGCCTAGATTTATAATTTGAAGCTTTTCTGGGAGGTTAACGCATTTATTTTGATGGGCAACATATTAGTGATCGACGTAATTCATAATCAAAACGCACGGTAATACACACATATAAGACAACAACATTGTAATATTCACTATACTAACGTTACGTCTAGGTCCAGGCCTAGTATTATACCATGCACGTCAGTCTGCACCAGTACGGTTATGCAGTATGCACACAGCCACTTGAAGTAAGCATTGGCATTTGGATTTTGGACCAAAAATAAATGTCGACTAATTAATCATATTTTAAATGGTCAACCTATATTCTAATAAATACTTAATGATAATAATTTTAATATTATTTGCGTGTCGCGTTTGATTTTATTACGAAAACCGATCCTCAAGGCATTTTATAAGGGCATATGGGTATAAGAAATAACTCACTATTTAATAGGTTAGGTTGCATGACCCAGCCACTTACAATACACATCTTAAGAATCGGTTCTAATAGTAGCATGCCGTCCAAAATTCTGATAAGTTTTCGATATTGAAGAGCTAACCTGGCGTTATGCACAGCTGAAATGCAACACACTTATACACAGTAATGAAAACACAATCATTTGTAAAAATATCTACGAATTTTATTTCATATTTTCTGAGTATAAAAGCAAACTAAGCTACTAGAAAATAAAAAATTCTGGAAAGGTTACTAATACATACAGCATTACATCACATACTCAAATACTAATATACATTTTCTGTTGGAGTATTTACTGATTATTCATCGTCACGACTTTATCACAACCTTGATTTGTTACATTAATTCAATAATAACTAGTTCGGTAAGATTGTTGTGATATAATATCATGCACGCCAGGTCAGGTAGTAACGCCCAGTATACAAATTAATTTATTGATAACATTTTTACAATATCTAATACTTAGGACGATCTATATACAATTAAACACTCTGACCATCCCTTTTTTATATAACTTTTAATGTTTGTCGTGTTTTTACTGCTAAAATAGTAATTTTTTGCTTGGTGTAAACTGTCAATTATTTCTTTAAACTAAAATGTATTCATAGGTTGCACATACGTCACATCTTTGCGCGTAGCGGCCACATTTGTGATCAAACTTTGACGTTGCCATGGAGAAACAATTAAAGGCTATTGTAATAGAACACATACATTCTTAGTTCTTTAAAAATCGGCATTTTTTTTAAAACAAAAATTGGTATGTGTAGTAATGTTTTATTTTTGTATTATGTATGTTTACTTTATAAATTCTTAATAAGCATTTCTTATTAAATTTAAATATTATTTGCCAATGAACTAGGATTGGTCCTCATCAATAGGGAAGTCTCATCAAAAATAAATATTCCTCAAAGTACCTAAAAATGGAAGATCATTATCTAAAAATACGGGCGGTATAATTTGTATATCTGAGAAGCGTATATTTCCAATTCTATTAGCATTTTAAGTTTGAAATTTGGAACTTCCCGTTCCGTAATTGAAAAACGGCTCTTGACGTCATATGTCATGTAAACAACTGCCTCCTTAAGGTATTCTTAATAATATCAACGATATTAAGTTGGACATTTTACAATATCTAGGATGCAGTGACTTTACAACAATGTCTTTTATACCACTGTTTTCTTCAGAAAATACATTTTGATACAGTATTTACCAAAACGTGTTTAAAATAATGCAATTATTTAACATATTGTTGTTAATTAATGTTGAGAAGAGTTCATTTACTAACTAGAAATAAACGTTGGTTCAGTTTAAGTCTTATGAGAGCAATAATCTACTAAAGGGTGTGATTTCAGTACTATTTGTATGATATAAAATTATTGTTTACTGACATATGACGTCAGAACCTTCTAATCACGAGCAAGATGGCGCAGGTTCGTTTCTGAGCGTGTTTTGACAGCAATATCTTTGACTTGCTGTTAAAGCGATGTTAATGCACCTTTCGAGCCGAAACCAATAGGGCACTAGCAACACCGAAAGACAACAATGAAATAAATGAATTGAACTGATGGACAAACCATCAGCTGTCAAAATAATATAATTGCAACCATAGAAATAAAAACAAGTGTAGCAATAGTAACTGCTCGCTATTTAAAACTTTTAATGATAGACAACGACTAAGTGAAAGTTTTGTATGTGTATTTGTTTGTTTTTGTTTTGTTTTCCAAAATCAGACGAAATTATTTTTTGACAGCTTGTTGTATGTCCATCGATTCAATTCATTTGTTTCATTGTTGTCTTTTGGTGTTGCTAGTGCCCTATTAGTTCCCCTTTATTTTAACTTGAGGTAACCAGAAAGCAAATAAATATGCGTGAGACTTCCCTATTGTGTCGCAATCATGGCCGCTGTGACGTCACGTGGGAACTATAAATACATTTTCGAATTGTAACAAGTAGGGTTAATACACATACATTCGAATCTAGATACCCACGGATGTGGTGAGAAACAATGAGTCTGTAAATGTACAGGTTTGTAATCTTACATATGCATATCTTCTTCTATCTTCTTCTATCTTCTTCTTCTATCTTCTATATATGTCTTCTTCTATCTTCTATCTTCTATCTTCTTCTATCTTCTTCTATCTTCTTCTTCTATCTTCTATATATGTCTTCTTCTATCTTCTATCTTCTATCTTCTATCTTCTTTCTTCTTCTTCTTCTATTCTATCTATCTTCTTCTATCTTCTTCTATCTTCTTCTTCTATCTTCTATATATGTCTTCTTCTATCTTCTTCTTCTATCTTCTATATATGTCTTCTTCTATCTTCTATCTTCTATCTTCTATCTTCTTTCTTCTTCTTCTTCTATTCTATCTATCTTCTCCTATCTTCTTCTTCTTCTTCTTCTTCTTCTTCTTTTTCTTATATATAAAAATATTACATGAAAAAAATATATTTTTTTAAAAACAACGCTTATATTTAAATGCACTAAAAAGTAAAAAATAAATTTTCGCCCAACAAATTTTTGCCTCACTCGGAAAATAAAAGCGTTGGGCTTTCGGTATTGACATAGATTGCAGTATTCTGCTGTTTATGCAGGAAAAGCGCCCAACGCTTTTATTTTCCAAGTGTGGCAAAAATTTGTTGGGCGAAAATTTATTTTTTACTTTTTAGTGCATTTAAATATAAGCGTTGTTTTTTAAAAAATATATTTTTTTCATGTAATATTATTGTATACTTTTAAGTCTTAAAGAATCTTGCAATCGAATATATATCGAATATCGATTAATTAATTATGATGGTTTAATTGATTATTTAGTAAATATGACAATTGATTCATATATTGTCATTGAGAATACGTCTGTGTGCAAACTTTCAGCTCAATTCGACGTTCGAAAGTGAGTGTTTTATCGATCCCCATATAAAACATCAATTAATTAATTATGATGGCTTAATTGATTATTTAGTAAATATGACAATTGGTTCATGTATTGTCATTAAGAATACGTCTGTGTAAAAACGTTCAGCTCAATTCGACATTCGGAAGTGGGTTAAACATCGATTTCTATATAAAACATTAATTAATTATGATGAATTAATTGAATGTTTAGTAAATATGACAATTGATTCGTGTATTGTCATTAAAAATACGTCTGTGTGAAAACTTTCAGCTCAATTCAACGTTGGAAAGTGGGTTAAATATCGATTTCCATATAAAACATCAATTAATTAATTATGATAAATTAATTGATTATTTAGTTAATATGACAATTGATTCGTGTATTGTCATTAAGAATACGTCTGTGTGAAAACTTTCAACTCGATTTGACGTTGGAAAGTGGATTAAACATCGATTTCCATATAAAACATTAATTAATTAATTATGATGAATTAATTGACAATTTAGTAAATATGACAATTGATTCGTGTATTGTCATTAAGAATACGTCTGTGTGAAAACATTCATTTCGATTTGACGTTGGAAAGTGGGTTAAACATTGATTTCCATATAAAACATTAATTAATTAATTATGATGAATTAATTGACAATTTAGTAAATATGACAGTTGATTCATGTATTGTCATCAGGAATACGTCTGTGTAAAAAATGTCAGCTTGAGCGGACATTTAGAAGTAGGTGGAATATCGATTCAAAGATTCATCGATTTCCATGTAAAACGTTAATTAATTAATTATGATGTGAATTAATTGACAATTTAGTAAATATGACAGTTGATTCATGTATTGTCATCAGGAATACGTATGTGTAAAAAATTTCAGCTTGATCGGACATCTAGAAGTAGGTGGAATATCGATTCAAAGATTCCGTCCAGACAAACAAGGCAAGTTAATATAAGCGTTGTAATAAAATAAAAAAATGTCTGTTTGTCCTTTATGCATGACTACGCCATTCATCCGATCTCCATGAAACTTGGCACATATATGCATTTTTTTACGGGGAAGATTTGTACGAGAGCGATTTGTTAAAAAGTGGCCCATGTTTCCAGAAAACGGCCCTTTTTGGCCCAAAGTATAAGGTATAGGAAGTTTTGTTGTAGTGTCTGAATCATTCATTTATTCACTGCCTTCTCTACATCCCTCAAGATACATTGTACCTAGCTTCCGTTTCCCAGTCGCATAGGTGGCGGTGTACACTGTGATAGGATCATGGACATAACATTTCCCTTCACACAACTTTTGTTTGTTTTGTTGTTTTTGTGATGATTTGAAAAGTCATCGAATTATCACTAAAATCTCCACGAGTTTTCACCGAGGGCACATTTCTTGACAAACTTGAAAAAAGTTGAAAAAGGAAAAATAAAAAATAAATTTGAAAAACAATTATTTTCATGTTCAAACATTTGAAAGTGGAAGAAAAAATTTCAAGTACCCCTATGTACATGTCATGTAAAACTGTCGTAAATACTTGAGTAAAGAAAGAAACTTGAAAATTGTGTGATTCTGAAAAAAGAAAAAAATTAAATTACAAAACAAAATAAAGTACAAAAAGTATATATATATATCATGTAAAACTGTCGTGGATACTTGAGTAAAGAAAGAAACTTGAAAAATTGTGGGATTCGAATCGCGGACCCTTATAACACTTGACTCTTGAACTCTATATACTATGCTACAACATTGGGCAGTTTATCCAATACGCATCGTGCAACACGGGCGCCTATAAAAAGTCCGGGTTGAACTTTTTCTACAAATATTAACTCGAAGTCTGTAAGTCATATGGTTCGGTCGCAGGGAGCCATCAAAGACAAAATGAGTGTCGAAGTTGATTTTCTTCAGATTACATCGTTGTAAACGGCACCCCCCCGTCGTCGGGTGTTGAGCTTTTTGGATGAAATAAAAACGAAACATATTTGATAAAGAATGGAAGAAACAAATTCCGTCGAAAAATTCCGATAACATTCCTAAGAAATTCGTACTTTGGGCGGTCAAAAACAAAAATGTTGAATTCCCGCACGTTCAAAAGCTTCCCAGTACGTCCCGGTAAACGTGTGGTCAATCAAGCTTCTTAGATCGCAGCAACGCGCGACGGGTAAGCTAGTACAATAATACGAATCTCGTACTATATTGTCAAAGCACACATCAAGTCCACTATCAATACAAACAGTAAAATGCATGTAATAACAGGATGTAAATACACTATATACACTGCAGATTACATACATTTTGATATCTAATATTTATAACGTGTACATATAAAGTAGACCAGGAGCGTGGAATGGTAAATAAAACGGGATAAAATAGTTGGTTTATGTATGTATAAATGTATGTATGATATAAAAAATTTGAGTCAGAGATTACCAATGTCAGAAATATACTTTTAAATACGTAATTTCAATGGGCTTATAGTAGAGTATAGTTAAACTGTACATCCATATATCATGTATACATGTTGACCGGGAGGGGGGGGGGGGGGGGGGGGGTAGTCTGCGTGTGCGTGTGCGCGCGTGCATTTGCGAATGGGTGTGGAAATGGATTCATGCATTCACACATGAGTTCCGAATCATCTGACATGAATTATCATCGTATGCACGGATAACATTATTTATTTATTTATTTATTTATTTATTTATTTATATATTTATTTATTTATAAGTAACTGAATAAAAAAATAAATCAATAATGTTATCCGTGAATACGATAATTCAAGTTGGATGATTCGGAAATCATTACAAGATACACGGATAACATGGTCATTCATCATCACTGATCTGCACAAGAACATTATTTCTATTCTTCATCATAGAATATATACATGACCGTATGTTCAACAGTGTTGTTGTGCTACACTTATTAATTGGCCTTCAATACCGCAGTATTAGTGCAGCACAAACTGTAATTCCAATAGCACTTATTAGCACTAACTCAGCACTAACTCCGGTGAAGGTTTAAGAGTTAGTGCTTACATGGGGGGGGGGGGCTGCGCGAATTTAGCCCCCCCCCCCTCACAGTTTTTTATTAATAACTGCAGTATTAGTGCAGCACAAACTGTAATTCCAATAGCACTTATTAGCACTAACTCAGCACTAACTCCGGTGAAGGTTTAAGAGTTAGTGCTAACATGGGGGGGCTGCGTGAAGGTAGCCCCCCCCCCCCACAGTTTTTTTTATTAATAACTGCAATATTAGTGCAGCATTAACTGTAATTCCAATAGCACTTATTAGTACTAGCTCAGCACTAACTCCGGTGAAGGTTTAAGAGTTACTGCTAACAAGGGGCGGGCTTACTTCACGAACCTGACCGCAACCCTCCTCGCATACCTTTCTCGCAAACGCTCACCGGTACCGAGTGGAGGTGGAAAGGGAAATTATTACATAATCCGTGACGACACCTTGTACGTTACAGAGAGAGCAGTATATAATATATACTCGTCGTACAACAACCTCGGTAATGCTTTCGTCATCAATCAATGACGTGTTTACGGTCTCTGCCAACCCGAGCAGGTATTTGAATTAGCTACGGCCGCTGGTTGGCTGCCGCTCACCCACCCGTGACGGAAGCAATACCGAAGTTATTGTACTTCAATTAAAGCAACAAAAGACTCAATAAATTTAAAGTTGTTCTGAATCGGCCTTGTTGATTCTGGCATCTGCTCGCTGGTGTTCGCACTGTCCAATCACTGATTCATGTGTTTCATATTTGAAATATAGATCTCACTCGTCGATGGTATTCGGAGCCTGCAGGGTTGGTTTAGTCGCTTTAAATAAAAGTCCCCCACTGAAAATCAGTCGTGTTACTGAGTGGGTACTCTATAAATACGAATTTATTTATAGCTGAGCCCCACTTGCAATGCTGGAAGTGCAGTGCGAGCGTGAAAACAGTGATACAACGTTAATACATGTCACAGAACTGTAAGCAAATCCTAACACAAATTGTGACACCGTACTTTTTGTATAATTCTACGTGCATGTCGTATTATGTCAAGACTTCCTAAATGGAGAATATGTTATCGTAAGATATGCTAACTAGACTTTGGAATATGCGAGTAAATACGGGACATGTAGCGCGTTTGAAATCAATTGTCCGCATTATGAATTTATATATTCTTCTCGTAGAAGCATCGATTAGGAAGAAGAAACATGTCAGATTAACGTGCCCTTAAGTTCATAAAGGTACCGCTAATAGTTCGTTTGCTATGACATACGACATATCTCGTCTCCCGCCGATGCTAGCGGGTTGGGACTAGTAAGACCTACGTCAAAAAAAAAAATCCGCGCTCAAGTGAATGTTATTAACTTGAAAATAATGCATTGTCAATTTCTGGAGTGGATATGCGGGTATTAATTTTAGCTGTAATTGTAGTAGTAGTAATAGATTTAATGGGAATAGATAGATAGATAGATAGATAGATAGATAGATAGATAGATAGATAGATAGATAGATAGATAGATAGATAGATAGATAGATAGATAGATAGATAGATAGATAGATAGATAGATAGATAGATAGATAGATAGATAGATAGATAGATAGATAGATAGATATATAGATAGATAGATAGATAGATAGATGGATAGAAAGATAGATAGAAAGATAGATGATATATAGATAGATAGATGGATAGAAAAAATAGATGGATGGAGAAATAACTAATGAAAGAATTTATTTATTAATTTATTAAATAACTAAATAAGTGGATTTATTTTATTAGTTTTATCTATGAATTGGTTTATTTTTATTTAGATAAAATATCTTCAGTCAGTTTCCAGTCTGCCTAGTTTAATTGTAATGGATATCTCACTTGGTCAGTCTTCCAGTTCCACCACCGAGAGACTCCATCATCCAACTATCAATGGGGACACTTTGGCTTTCGCTATGTATTTCTTAGCTATAGATGAGGCCGTTTTTTCAAAATAACCTGTTAAAAGTCTGTCCACTCATAGTAGAAACGAAACGTTTAGAGCTAATGACCCAAGGTCCGTCGATCCCCTGGCGCAGGTTCGGTAAACCTCAAAGTTAGGTCTTCTCATAAGCACAAAAATCACCATTCTCGTGCCCACTACAAAAACTGGTTTATTACTTAAATCTACTTATTGATTATGCAAAATTTGATTTCAGAATAGTTCACTTAAAAATGTAGATAGACTATAAGTATAAAAAAATTATTTCAATTAGATGAAAAGCTGTTTTAGCCAGAATTGGTTTTGACAGATCAATTCATTTGTTTTACTGAATGATTCTCTCATTTGAATAACGTGATGGGAACGGAGCAAGCCGATGCTAGCGATCGGCCGCGAGTGAAACCAACATTGAATCGAGGCAGAGCACGTGATGCAGCAGCAGACTACGTATGAACAGTACAAACAGCACATCGTTGTGTAAAGAAAAATGATCATTTTCAATTAGTGCAAATTAAAAATATGTTAACTAAGATTAACAGCACCTTCACTAATCATTTCTGAGGAAATACAAATAATAATACATCCTTTGTCAAATGCCAAACGTATTTGCCGCGCACTTAACATCATCTAGCGGCAAAACTGCGAACATCTAGCTTTTTCCATGTCAAAATATTTAACATTGAAAGGTACCCTACGCAACAATGCAGTCTATCGCGGATTGACCCGTCGAGACAGCTGTGTCCCCACATCACGTGGTTTGCCTCCATTCAATGATGGTCTCACTCGCGATGACGTCATACTCCGTCCTGACTTGGGAGTTCGACGAGCCCCCGCCAGGGGATTTACGGACCTTGCTAATGACCAATGTTTGTCTAATAGACCGTGAAATAGGGTGCGTCTTATAGATATCCCAATGACTGCATACTTGTTTCATTAGTTGCACTGAAACTAGATTATTGTGTTTGTTCTGTGTCTCAGGGGTGGCGGCCTACAGCCTCACCATAGCCCCAGACTACGGCCGAGTATCCGAAGCCCTCCACACATTCACCTACACCTGCTCTGCTGGTGTTGCCCTGGCCGGGTGTCAGTTCACGTGGCGGAACTATGATGGCCAGGAAGGTCCACTGCTGGATCTCAGTCGGGGGTCTCTGTCCCAGGCCAACACTACCCATCTGACCTCTGAGCTCACCGGCTACAGCTACAGCGGCCGGGGTCTGGGGGCGGGGGACTGCGGGGTCGCCCTGAAGGTGACGGGCCATAAGGTGTGGATGGTCGCTTGTCGAGTCCGAGCCGGGAACGGTGGCTGGAGCTACGCCTGGGCCGACCTCTATGCTGACGGTGAGTTTCACTGTTTCCACACACTTGAGCGCGTTGTGTGGCTCGTTGGTCTAGTGGGTTTAGTTTATTTCTGATTCCAATGCAGAAGCATTAGGGCTAGATTCCCGGTTCGGGGTGCTTTTTTTATTTTTGGAACTCGACGTTATCTTGTATGATATAGGGAAAATTACAATAATTCGCATGAGATAAATTTACGAAAATAAGCTTTTAAGCGGACAGTAGGGCTTGTATAATAAATCAATTTAAATTTAACAAATATAACCCGATCAGCCTAACATTACCTACACAAGTACATCCGCACCTTAAGATTACACATTAAGCGTTTTAATATTGTGGTGCCTTTTTTTGAGCACATTCTGTTTTGAAGTACAATTTTACCGGGCTTCGAAGACTTTTAAAATTCATAAGGTAAACGATACATAAAATTTAAAGAAGCGTGTTAGACATGGTAATGATAATGGTAATGATCTAAAAATGGTGACAAACACGTATCGATTCAGTGAAAACAATTCTTTATGGCGAAAAGAAAGGAATTTAAGTAAAAAAAAAAGAATATTGAACATAATTTTTAATTTATAAATCCCACTCTCATCAGTTTTAAAACTTACAAATTATGTACGTATTTTAAACATTTGAAGAGATTTGGTTTAGAAATAAATGAGTTGTCTACCTTCCTACCTTGAAAAGTGTTAAGGCAAGAAAAGAAGATTGAGTTGAAAGAGTGTCCTTAATATATAGCTGACGGCTTCATTTGCAAAACACCACACAAACGTAACTAATGAATTCCAGTTGTGCATCAAGTTATTTTTGATGTAAAACTTTTATGTTGATTTCCCAATGAATTATTAATTTACACTTTTTAAGATCAAGGAGAAAGATTCGTTGAAAGAGATCTCATACATTTCTAAACAATTCTCTTCAAATTTTCTGAGGCGTTCATAATACCAAGTATCAAAGCTGAGGTATTGGTTTTTTATAAATAATCATTTAAGTGCAATATTAATAATACACAAAATGGATACGCATTCAGTGCAATTAGCTTGAAATTACCATATGATTTTATTGTTTATCGCTTGCTTTCTAAATTGTATTTGAGCCCCTTTGGAAGCCGGTAAAATTGTATAAAAAGACAGAATGTGATCAAAAATGTTTGGAAAATATACGCACACTTTTAAAACAATTCACATGTTATATAAAGGTGCTGATGTACGTGTGTCCACAATTTCATGTCGATATGTTCACATTTGTTAACTTTTATATTGTCTATTATATAATGTCACCTTAAAAGCTAATTTTAATAAAATCACCCCATGCTGATATAAGCAGATTTTGGATATGTTATGGAGCTCAATTTTCTGATGACTATGAAACCATTAACCTACTGTTCCAAATTCTTTTGGGTTTAGTTGATTTTTGGGTTTAGTCTAATTTCCCTAGATTAATAATACTAGTCTAGGTGGAACTGGGTCTTGGAACCGACATAGCAAGGATTGACAATAATAACATTATAAATGTGTCCTACGAAAAACAATCTCAACAACGCATGAACTAGTTGTAGAGTTCGTCGTTAGAAATAGTTAAATAAAATAAACTGAAAATCAGCAAGTAATTTATTGTAACTGAGATGGTATAACAGACATCATTATAGGAGTGTTGTATATCTGCTCCCTGGTTACAGACTTTGGCGCCATCTCTCACACCCTGACACCGAGGGAGGCCGTCGTTCTCCAGGGCGGGGAGGCGAGGTTCGCGTTGAAGGCGCAGGAACCGGTGAGCAACTGCTACTTCTTCCCGCCAGGCAAGGGTCTTCACTTCAACCAGGGATCCCAGTCTGCCGATAGCGCCGGCCGGCATCGCTACCTGGGGGCTGGACTGCAGAGCGGCGAGTGCGGTCTGGCTGTGAGCAACGTCAGCGAGGAGGACAACGGGCCGGTCAGGGGTTACATCATAGCGCCCGGGAACAAGGATGAATACAGATACATGACTCTCATTGTAGCAAGTAGGTTTACCAACAAGACTACCATTTTGTCACGGTTCAGTCAATGAATGGTCAAGACTCACGGCAGCTACAACAATCTGTTTTAGAAACTACTTTCCCTTATTGTGATGGTTCAATAAATAACACTTTCAATTTTAAATTTAATAATACAAAACTTGAATACAGTTTTGTGATATTTTGAATATAATTTACCTAAATAATAACCCCGATGACAGAACCTATCTATCTTCAATGCACGTATGCGTTATGTTATGGGGACTTTTATTGTATTGGGGCGTGACACACTTTGTGACTAGTTGTAGCTAGACCCCCACTGTGAGGTGTTTTTAGAACGGTAATTATACGTCTAAATCGACTGAAACCATATCCGACCTCCTATCTGTAAAACAGGCTGTGATATGAGCCTTTTTGTTGTATAAGGGCCTAACACACATTGTGACTAGTTGTAGCTAGACCCCCACTGTGAGGTGTTTTTAGAACGGTAATTATACGTCTAAATCGACTGAAACCATATCCGACCTCCTATCTGTAAAACTGGCTGTGATATGAGCCTTTTTGTTGTATTAGGGCCTAACACACATTGTGACTAGTTGTAGCTAGACCCCCACTGTGAGGTGTTTTTAGAACGGTAATTATACGTCTAAATCGACTGAAACCATATCCGACCTCCTATCTGTAAAACAGGCTGTGATATAAGCCTTTTTGTTGTATTAGGGCCTAACACACATTGTGACTAGTTGTAGCTAGACCCCCACTGTGAGGTGTTTTTGGAACGGTAATTATACGTCTAAATCGACTGAAACCATATCCGACCTCCTATCTGTAAAACAGGCTGTGATATGAGCCTTTTTGTTGTATTAGGGCCTAACACACATTGTGACTAGTTGTAGCTAGACCCCCACTCTGAGGTGTTTTTATAACGGTAATTTTACGTCTTAATCGACTGAAACCATATCCGACCTCCTATCTGTAAAACAGGCTGTGATATGAGCCTTTTTGTTGTATTAGGGCCTAACACACATTGGGACTAGTTGTAGCTAGACCCCCACTGTGAGGTGTTTTTGGAACGGTAATTATACGTCTTAATCGACTGAAACCATATCCGACCTCCTATCTGTAAAACAGGCTGTGATATGAGCCTTTTTGTTGTATTAGGGCCTAACACACATTGTGACTAGTTGTAGCTAGACCCCCACTGTGAGGTGTTTTTAGAACGGTAATTATACGTCTAAATCACCTGAAACCATATCCGACCTCCTATCTGTAAAACTGGCTGTGATATGAGCCTTTTTGTTGTATTAGGGCCTAACACACATTGTGACTAGTTGTAGCTAGACCCCCACTGTGAGGTGTTTTTAGAACGGTAATTATACGTCTTAATCGACTGAAACCATATCCGACCTCCTATCTGTAAAACTGGCTGTGATATGAGCCTTTTTGTTGTATTAGGGCCTAGCACACATTGTGACTAATTGTAGCTAGACCCCCACTGTGAGGTGTTTTTGGAACGGTAATTATACGTCTAAATCGACTGAAACCATATCCGACCTCCTATCTGTAAAACTGGCTGAGATATGGGCCTTTTTGTTGTATTAGGGCCTAACACACATTGTGACTAATTGTAGCTAGACCCCCACTGTGAGGTGTTTTAGGACGGTAATTATACGTCTTAATCGACTGAAACCATATCCGACCTCCTATCTGTAAAACTGGCTGTGATATGAGCCTTTTTGTTGTATTAGGGCCTAACACACATTGTGACTAATTGTAGCTAGACCTTCACTGTGAGGTGTTTTTGGAACGGTCATTATACGTCTTAATTGACTGAAACCATATCCGACCTCCTATCTGTAAAACTGGCTGAGATATGGGCCTTTTTGTTGTATTAGGGCCTAACACACATTGTGACTAGTTGTAGCTAGACCCCCACTGTGAGGTGTTTTTAGAACGGTAATTATACGTCTTAATCGAATGAACATATATTTAACCTCCTATCTAAAAAAATTGACTGTAATATGGGTCTTTTTGTTGTATTAGGGCCGAAAACACATTGTGACTAGTTGTAGCTAGACTGCCACTGTAAAGGGGTTTTTAAAACGGATATCATATGTCAAAAACGATTTAAACTAATTCCGACCTCCTATCTGTCAAACTGGCTGAGATATGGGCCCTTTTGATATATTAGGGCCTTACACACATTGTGACTAGTTTTAGCTGACCCCCCTTTTCGAGGTGTTTTAAGAACGGTAATCATAAGTCTTAATCGACTGAAACCATTTCCTACTACCTATCTGTAACACTGGCTGAGATATGGGCCCTTTTGTTGTATTATTCCTAACACACATTGTGACTAGTTGTAGGAAGACCCTATATGTGAGTTGTTTTTAAAATCTTAAGAGCGAAGGATACCTCTACGTCAAAAACCACAGAAAATTTTCATTTTTTAATTATATCTCAAGATTGAAACACAAAATCGAAAATCTGAGACACCATAGCACTGTGGTATGGTTAGCCCTACAGACTGAATAATAAATGTATTTAACGTTATAATCAGTATGACTGTGATAACGATTTCCTTAAATTACTAAGGAAATCGTTATCACAGTCATACTGATTATAACGTTAAATACATTTATTATTTAGTCTGTAGGGCTAACCATACCACAGTGCTATGGTGTCTCAGATTTTCGATTTTGTGTTTCAATCTTAAGATATAATTAAAAAATGAAAATTTTCTGCGGTTTTTGACGTAGAGGTATCCTTCGCTCTAAATCATACGTCTTTATCGATTGAAACCCTTTCCGACCTTCATTCTGTATAACTAGCTGAGATTTGGGCCCTTATGTTGCATTGAGGCCTGACACGTACTGTAAATAGTAGTGACCCACCCTAAGTGATTTTACACAGCCACCTGTGAGCTGCACGAGGCTAGATGATTGTATGTCTCAGTGTTGCTATGTCATGCTTTAGGTCCCCCCCGGCGCACCAACCCTGAGTGTTGTCTACACGGCCACCTGTGTGCTGCACGAGGCTAGATGATTGTATGTCTCAGTGTTGCTATGTCATGCTTCAGGTCCCCCCAGCACACCAACCCTGAGTGTTGTCTACATGGCCACCTGTGAGCTGCACGAGGCTAGATGATTGTATGTCTCAGTGTTGCTATGTCATGCTTCAGGTCCCCCCAGCACACCAACCCTGAGTGTTGTCTACACGGCCACCTGTGAGCTGCACGAGGCTAGATGATTGTATGTCTCAGTGTTGCTATGCCATGCTTCAGGTCCCCCTAGCACCCAGCCCTGAGTGTTGTCTACACGGCCACCTGTGAGCTGCACGAGGCTAGATGATTGTATGTCTCAGTGTTGCTATGTCATGCTTCAGGTCTCCCCAGCGCACCAACCCTGAGTGTTGTCTACACGGCCACCTGTGAGCTGCACGAGGCTAGATGATTGTATGTCTCAGTGTTGCTATGTCATGCTTCAGGTCCCCCCAGCGCACCAACCCTGAGTGTTGTCTACACGGAGGCCAGCGTCACGGCCATCTGTGAGGTATACGAGGCTAGATGATTGTATGTCTCAGTGTTGCTATGCCATGCTTCAGGTCCCCCTAGCACCCAGCCCAGAGTGTTGTCTACACGGCCACCTGTGAGCTGCACGAGGCTAGATGATTGTATGTGTCAGTGTTGCTATGTCATGCTTCAGGTCCCCCCAGCGCACCAACCCTGAGTGTTGTCTACACGGCCACCTGTGAGCTATACGAGGCTAGATGAGTGTATGTCTCAGTGTTGCTATGTCATGCTTCAGGTCCCCCTAGCACCCAGCCCTGAGTGTTGTCTACACGGCCACCTGTGAGCTGCACGAGGCTAGATGATTGTATGTCTCAGTGTTGCTATGTCATGCTTCAGGTCCCCCCATCGCACCAACCCTGAGTGATGTCTACACAGCCACCTGTGAGCTGCACGAGGCTAGATGATTGTATGTGTCAGTGTTGCTATGTCATGCTTCAGGTCCCCCCAGCGCACCAACAATGAGTGTTGTGTACACGGCCACCTGTGAGCTGCACGAGGCTAGATGATTGTATGTCTCAGTGTTGCTATGTCATGCTTCAGGTCCCCCCAGCGCACCAAAACCTGAGTGTTGAGTACACGGCCACCTGTGAGCTGCACGATGCTAGATGATTGTATGGCTCAGTGTTGCTATGTCATGCTTCAGGTCCCCCCAGCGCCCCAACACTGCGTGTGGTGTACACGGCCACCTGTGAGCTGCACGATGCTAGATGATTGTATGTCTCAGTGTTGCTATGTCATGCTTCAGGTCCCCCCAGCGCAGCAATCCTTAGTGTTGTCTACACAGCCACCTGTGAGCTGCACGATGCTAGATGATTGTATGTCTCAGTGTTGCTATGTCATGCTTCAGGTCCCCCCAGCGCAGCAATCCTTAGTGTTGTCTACACAGCCACCTGTGAGCTGCACGAGGCTAGATGATTGTATGTCTTAGTGTTGCTATGTCATGCTTCAGGTCCCCCCAGCGCACCAACCCTGAGTGTGTCTACACGGCCACCTGTGAGCTGCACGAGGCTAGATGATTGTATGTCTTAGTGTTGCTATGTCATGCTTCAGGTCCCTCCAGTGCACCAACCCTGAGTGTTGTCTACACGGCCACCTGTGAGCTGCACGAGGCTAGATGATTGTATGTCTCAGTACTGCTATGTCATGCTTCAGGTCTCCCCAGCGCACCAACCCTGAGTGGTGTCTACACGGCCACCTGTGAGCTGCACGAGGCTAGATGATTGTATGTCTCAGTGTTGCTATGTCATGCTTCAGGTCCCCCCAGCGCACCAACCCTGAGTGTTGTCTACACGGCCACCTGTGAGCTGCACGAGGCTAGATGATTGTATGTGTCAGTGTTGCTATGTCATGCTTCAGGTCTCCCCCGCGCACCAACCCTGAGTGTTGTCTACACGGCCACCTGTGAGTTGCACGAGGCTAGATGATTGTATGTCTCAGTACTGCTATGTCATGCTTCAGGTCTCCCCCGCGCACCAACCCTGAGTGTTGTCTACACGGCCACCTGTGAGCTGCACGAGGCTAGATGATTGTATGTCTCAGTACTGCTATGTCATGCTTCAGGTCTCCCCAGCGCACCAACCCTGAGTGTTGTCTACACGGCCACCTGTGAGCTGCACGAGGCTAGATGATTGTATGTGTCAGTGTTGCTATGTCATGCTTCAGGTCTCCCCCGCGCACCAACCCTGAGTGTTGTCTACACGGCCACCTGTGAGCTGCACGAGGCTAGATGATTGTATGTGTCAGTGTTGCTATGTCATGCTTCAGGTCCCCCCAGCGCACCAACCCTGAGTGTTGTCTACACGGCCACCTGTGAGCTGCACGAGGCTAGATGATTGTATGTATCAGTGTTGCTATGTCATGCTTCAGGTCCCCCCAGCGCACCAACCCTGAGTGTTGTCTACACGGCCACCTGTGAGCTGCACGAGGATAGATGATTGTATGTATCAGTGTTGCTATGTCATGCTTCAGGTCCCCCCAGCGCACCAACCCTGAGTGTTGTGTACACGGCCACCTGTGAGCTGCACGAGGCTAGATGATTGTATGTGTCAGTGTTGCTATGTCATGCTTCAGGTCCCCCTAGCGCACCAACCCTGAGTGTTGTCTACACGGCCACCTGTGAGCTGCACGAGGCTAGATGATTGTATGTGTCAGTGTTGCTATGTCATGCTTCAGGTCCCCCCAGCGCACCAACCCTGAGTGTTGTCTACACGGCCACCTGTGAGCTGCACGAGGCTAGATGATTGTATGTATCAGTGTTGCTATGTCATGCTTCAGGTCCCCCCAGCGCACCAACCCTGAGTGTTGTGTACACGGCCACCTGTGAGCTGCACGAGGCTAGATGATTGTATGTGTCAGTGTTGCTATGTCATGCTTCAGGTCCCCCTAGCGCACCAACCCTGAGTGTTGTCTACACGGCCACCTGTGAGCTGCACGAGGCTAGATGATTGTATGTGTCAGTGTTGCTATGTCATGCTTCAGGTCCCCCCAGCGCACCAACCCTGAGTGTTGTCTACACGGCCACCTGTGAGCTGCACGATGCTAGATGATTGTATGTCTCAGTGTTGCTATTTCAGGTCCCCCCAGGGCAATAACCCTGAGTGTTGTCTACACGGTCACCTGTGAGCTGCACGAGGCTGGATGATTGAATGTCTCAGTGTTTTGCTTTGTCATGCTTCAGGTCCCCCCAGCGCACCAACCCTGAGTGTTGTCTACACGGCCACCTGTGAGCTGCACGAGGCTAGATGATTGTATGTATCAGTGTTGCTATGTCATGCTTCAGGTCCCCCCAGCGCACCAACCCTGAGTGTTGTGTACACGGCCACCTGTGAGCTGCACGAGGCTAGATGATTGTATGTCTCAGTGTTGCTATGTCATGCTTCAGGTCCCCCCAGCGCACCAACCCTGAGTGTTGTCTACACAGCCACCTGTGAGCTGCACGAGGCTAGATGATTGTATGTGTCAGTGTTGCTATGTCATGCTTCAGGTCTCCCCAGCGCACCAACCCTGAGTGTTGTCTACACGGCCACCTGTGAGCTGCACGGGGCTAGATGAGTGTATGTCTCAGTGTTGCTATTTCAGGTCCCCCCAGGGCAATAACCCTGAGTGTTGTCTACACGGCCACCTGTGAGCTCCACGAGGCTAGATAATTGTGTGTCAGTGTTGCTATGTCATGCTTCAGGTCCCCCCAGCGCACCAACCCTGAGTGTTGTCTACACGGCCACCTGTGAGCTGCACGAGGCTAGATGATTGTATGTCTCAGTGTTGCTATGTCATGCTTCAGGTCCCCCTAGCGCACCAACCCTGAGTGTTGTCTACACGGCCACCTGTGAGCTGCACGAGGCTAGATGACTGTATCTCTCAGTGTTGCTATGTCATGCTTCATGTCCCCCTTAGCGCACCAACCATGAGTGTTGTCTACACGGCCACCTGTGAGCTGCACGAGGCTAGATGATTGTATGTCTCAGTGTTGCTATGTCATGCTTCAGGTCCCCCCAGCGCACCAACCCTGAGTGTTGTCTACACGGCCACCTGTGAGCTGCACGAGGCTAGATGATTGTATGTCTCAGTGTTGCTATGTCATGCTTCAGGTCCCCCCAGCGCACCAACCCTGAGTGTTGTCTACACGGCCACCTGTGAGCTGCACGAGGCTAGATGATTGTATGTGTCAGTGTTGCTATGCATGCTTCAGGTCCCCCCAGCGCACCAACCCTGAGTGTTGTCTACACGGAGGCCAGCGTCACGGCCACCTGTGAAGTGAAGGGGGCTCGTCCTGTCGCCAACATATCCTGGATCCTGGGAGATGACGTAATCCGCCAGGACGCAGTGGTGGACTTTCTAGGGAAACCTCAGGACGCGTGGAGGTGGCCCTGGATGAAGGGATCTGTCATGCAGAGACTCATACTCACCCTGCAGACTAAGGACAACGGCAAGGTGCTTAAGTGTGTTGTATCTCATGTGACCTTGGCCCGGCCGTTGGAGGCGACGGAGACGATCTCATTTACTGGTAAGTTATGTTTGTATACATGTTGTGTAGAACTGATATTTTCACAGTTTGACGCTGCTTCTCTCCATCACTATGTGACCACCGCTTATACCCCCGTTTCGACCCGACAATCACATCATATTTACACACAGATTTCATATATTATATTATTTATAATCAGTCTTGTTTGTTATTCTTAGGTCTTGGGTACGTAACTACGGGGTACAACTTCAAACTTTGTCGAACTTAAGATATCTGCTCACTTCACATCTTCCTCCCAATGAGCGTCGTCGAAGATGTATAATTCGTACCTAATGAAACCGATTATGACATTGAAGTAGTAATTTTGTTATTTCTGTTGATTGATGAATGCTAAGTCAAGTTTGTCGCACAGATAATTTTCTGTAAAGGGTTCCCAGGTTTCCTGGCTAATCTAAGCTCGATGCAAACATTTTGAGTCTGTCGATCGACCTTGATGTCCGATCAACCAATACTGTAGAGGGTATGAGTAAACGACAACAGTGCAGTCATTGTCGTTATCAATGTGATTGCTTTACATTGTGTAGAAAAGAGGTGTATATCTACTGACATTAGTCCAAAATTGCCACGTCTAATGATGATGATGATGACAATCTAGACTAAATTGCACTGAAACATCTGGTCAAATAAATATCAGACGTCTATTAACTCAACTGTTAAGTGTTAAAAGAATTGTAAGATTTCTCTCTTTCTACATC
The DNA here is from genome assembly GCA_945910005.1 of Isoperla grammatica. Taxonomy (NCBI): domain Eukaryota; kingdom Metazoa; phylum Arthropoda; class Insecta; order Plecoptera; family Perlodidae; genus Isoperla; species Isoperla grammatica. Next base: position 5,431,541 of record OX246749.1, on the reverse strand, counting down.
TGTAGAAGTAGAAGTTTGAAGTTGCAGCATCATTTGTCCACGTTAGGCTATACATTACCTCGAAAATATCATACATAACACATTTGCTTTGTGTTCAGAAGCAGTAAGTGCGACTACGCCGCTTGCAGTCAGCAGCGCTACACCTGGAGCGGCCCTCAATACAACACGTGACCCTAGCACCGTCCTAGACCCCTCCTGCCCGGCTGCAAGCATGCTGGGTCGTGTCTGCCAGGAGTACACGGGGCTTCACAACGCCTCTTGTCCCCGGGACGAGGTGTACGAGCTCCGTGTTCGAGAGGCCGGGGCTGCGGCTAGGACTGCGGAGCTGGCAGAGGAACACGCGAACGTCACCCTTGAGGCGGCCAAGGTCACTCTAGAGGCGGCCAAGGCTGAGGCGGCGTCAAATGCTTCCTTAGCCAAGGTCACCCTAGAGGCGGCCAAGGTCACTCTAGAGGCGGCCAAGGCTGAGGCGGCGTCAAATGCTTCCTTAGCCAAAGTCACCCTAGAGGCGGCCAAGGTCACCCTCGAGACGGCCAAAGTCACCCTAGAGGCGGCCAAGGCTGAGGCGGCGTCAAATGCTTCCTTAGCCAAGGTCACCCTAGACGCGGCCCAGTCAAGCGCAAGATATGAGGCGTCTCGAGCGCAGAAAGAGGCGTCTGATGCAACTGCGGCCGAATTAGGGGTCGAGGGGGCTCGAGACCGGGCTAAGGCCGATGAGGCCTGGCGCATCAACGCCGAAGAGGAACTAGAGTTCGAGCGAGCTAGACGTAGTGAAAGTCTGCTGCAGCTGCAGGGTAGGAGTCTTATTCAGTGAATGTGTTTATACTTTTTTTGGTCAAATCAATTCTTTGTACTTTAAATATTTAAATAATAATTTTAAGATTTAAGAAAATTGAAATAATTTGATATTTTTATTTTATGCGTGTTTGTTTTGAGCAGAAATGCTTCAGATCCAAGATCTGCTGGTCTCATTTATATATAATGATAGACAAACATATGTTTACCGTTGAAATAAAGAAAAAATATAATAACCTGCTATATTGGAATACATTGATAACTCTTCTCCAGCTCCCATTTATGTTTGTCCTCGACAGGTGAAAAAGTAAAATCCCGATTCTCTCTCTCTCTCTCTCTCTCTCTCTCTCTCTCTCTCTCTCTCTCTCTCTCTCTCTCTCTCTCTCTCTCTCTCTCTCTCTCTCTCTCTCTCTCTCTCTCTCTCTCTCTCTCTCTCTCTCTCTCTCTCTCTCTCTCTCTCTCTCTCTCTCTCTCTCTATCTCTTTCTCACTCTATCTCTCTCTCTCTCTCTCGCTCCACCTGGCACGTGGGAGACCTGGGTTCGATTCCCAGTCGGGGTTGGTTTTTTAGTTTCTGGATTTCTATATATACATATATTTAAATGGATATTATTTCAAGAAAACCTTTTGTGGGTGGACATGAAGAAAACCACAAATAAAAAACCAACTCCGACTGGGAATGGAACCCAGGTCTCCCACTTGCCGTGTGGGCGCATTGACCCCTAGACCATCGGGACTGTCAATTCAATGTCTGGATATAGTGCATTATAACGTCTATGTGGCGGTTCCCAGTCGGGGTTGGTTTATAATTTCTGGTTGTCTTCATAAATCCACCCACAAGAGGTTTTCTTGAAAAAATATCCATTTAAATATTAAACTCCCCGCTCAAGCCGGTGTAGCAGGGACTGAATACCCCCGTGATGGAATACCCCCCGGTAATACAGCCCTAGAGTTGGGGTACCTCCCCGGTAAACAGGCCCTAGTGAACGAATACCTCCTCCCGTATACGAATACCCCCTACCCGGTAAACGATCACTAGGGATACAGTACCTCCCAGCCCTTTAAATATCAAACGTATTGTTAAGGGGGGTATTTGAGCCCTAGGGATGTATTACCTCCCATGATTAACTCGTGTAAAAAGACCCAAGGAGGTATTTGAGCCCTAGGGATGTATTACCTCCCATCATAAACTCGTAAAATAAGACTCAGAGAGGTATTTGAGCCCTAGGGATGTATTACCTCCCATCATTAACTCGTGAAATAAGACTCAGGGAGGTATTTGAGCCCTAGGGATGTATTACCTCCCATGATTTACTCGTCTAATAAGCCTCAGGGCGGTACTTGAGCCCTAGGGATGTATTACCTCCCATAAAAAACTCGTGAAATAAAACTCAGGGAGGTATTTGAGCCCTAGGGATGTAATACCTCCCATAGATAACTCGTCTAATAAGACTCAGGGAGGTATTTGAGCCCTAGGGATGTATAACCTCCCATAGATAACTCGTCTAATAAGACTCAGGGAGGTACTTGAGCCCTAGGGATGTATTACCTCCCATAGATAACTCGTCTTATAAGACTCAGGGAGGTATTTGAGCCCTAGGGATGTATTATCTCCCATAGATAACTCGTCTAATATGACTCAGGGAGGTATTTGAGCCCTAGGGATGTATTACCTCCCATAGATAACTCGTCTAATAAGACTCAGGGAGGTACTCGAGCCCTAGGGATGTATTACCTCCCATAGATAACTCGTCTAATAAGACTCAGGGAGGTATTTGAGCCCTAGAGATGTATTACCTCCCATAGATAACTCGTCTAATAAGACTCAGGGAGGGATTTGAGCCCTAGGGATGTATTGCCTCCCATAAAAAACTCGTGAAATAAAACTCAGGGAGGTATTTGAGCCCTAGGGATGTATTACCTCCCATAGATAACTCGTCTAATAAGACTTAGGGAGGTATTTGAGCCCTAGGGATGTATTACCTCCCATAGATAACTCGTCTAATAAGACTCAGGGAGGTATTTGAGCCCTAGGGATGTATAACCTCCAATGATTAACTCGTGAAATAAGACTCAGGGAGGTATTTGAGCCCTAGGGATGTATTACCTCCCATTGATAACTCGTCTTATATGACTCAGGGAAGTATTTGAGCCCTAGGGATGTATTACCTCCCATAGATAACTCGTCTAATAAGACTCAGGGAGGTACTTGAGCCCTAGGGATGTATAACCTCCAATGATTAACTCGTGAAATAAGACTCAGGGAGGTATTTGAGCCCTAGGGATGTATTACCTCCCATAGAAAACTCGTCTTATATGACTCAGGGAGGTATTTGAGCCCTAGGGATGTATAACCTCCAATGATAAACTCGTGAAATAAGACTCAGGGATGTATTACCTCCCATAAAAAACTCGTGAAATAAGACTCAGGGAGGTATTTGAGCCCTAGGGATGTATTACCTCCCATAGATAACTCGTCTAATAAGACTCAGGGAGGGATTTGAGCCCTAGGGATGTATTACCTCCCATAGATAACTCGTCTAATAAGACGCAAGGAGGTACTTGAGCCCTAGGGATGTTTTACCTTCCATGATTAACTCGTGTAAAAAGACCCAGGGAGGTACTTGAGCCCTAGGGATGTATTACCTCCCATAAAAAACTCGTGAAATAAGACTCAGGGAGGTATTTGAGCCCAAGGGATGTATTACCTCCCATAGATAACTCGTCTAATATGATTAAGGGAGGTATTTGAGCCCTAGGGATGTATAACCTCCAATGATTAACTCGTGAAATAAGACTCAGGGAGGTATTTGAGCCCTAGGGATGTATTACCTCCCATAGATAACTCGTTTAATAAGACTCAGGGAGGTATTTGAGCCCTAGGGATGTATAACCTCCAATGATTAACTCGTGAAATAAGACTCAGGGAGGTATTTGAGCCCTAGGGATGTATTACCTCCCATAGATAACTCGTCTTATATGATTAAGGGAGGTATTTGAGCCCTAGGGATGTATTACCTCCCATAGATAACTCGTCTAGTAAGACTCAGGGAGGTACTTGAGCCCTAGGGATGTATTACCTCCCATAGATAACTCGTCTAATAAGATTAAGGGAGGTATTTGAGCCCTAGGGATGTATTACCTCCCATAGATAACTCGTCTAATAAGACTCAGGGAGGTATTTGAGCCCTAGGGATGTATTACCTCCCATAGATAACTCGTCTAATATGACTCAGGGAGGTATTTGAGCTCTAGGGATGTAATACCTTCCATAGATAACTCGTCTAATATGACTCAGGGAGGTATTTGAGCCCTAGGGATGTATTACCTCCCATAGATAACTCGTCTAATATGACTCAGGGAGGTATTTGAGCCCTAGGGATGTATTACCTTCCATAGATAACTCGTGTAATAAGACTGAGGGAGGTATTTGAGCCCTAGGGATGTATAACCTCCAATGATTAACTCGTGAAATAAGACTCAGGGAGGTATTTGAGCCCTAGGGATGTATTACCTTCCATAAAAAACTCGTGAAAATAGACTCAGGGAAGTATTTAAGCCCTAGGGATGTATTACCTCCCATAGATAACTCGTCTAACAAGACTCAGGGAGGTATTTGAGCCCTAGGGATGTATTACCTCCCATCAAAAACTCGTGAAATAAGCCTCAGGGAGGTACTTGAGCCCTAGGGATGTATTACCTCCCATAAAAAACTCGTGAAATAAGACTCAGGGAGGTATTTGAGCCCTAGGGATGTATTACCTCCCATAGATAACTCGTCTAATAAGACTGAGTTTATGATGGGAGGTAATACATCCCTAGGGCTCAAATACCTCCCTGAGTCTTGTTAGACGAGTTATCTATGGGAGGTAATACATCCCTAGGGCTTAAATACTTCCCTGAGTCTATTTTCACGAGTTTTTTATGGGAGGTAATACATCCCTAGGGCTCAAATACCTCCCTGAGTCTTATTTCACGAGTTAATCATTGGAGGTTATACATCCCTAGGGCTCAAATACCTCCCTAAGTCTTATTTCACGAGTTTTTTATGGGAGGTAATACATCCCTAGGGCTCAAGTACCTCCCTGAGGCTTATTTCACGAGTTTATGATGGGAGGTAATACATCCCTAGGGCTCAAATACCTCCCTGAGTCTTGTTAGACGAGTTATCTATGGGAGGTAATACATCCCTAGGGCTTAAATACTTCCCTGAGTCTATTTTCACGAGTTTTTTATGGGAGGTAATACATCCCTAGGGCTGAAATACCTCCCTGAGTCTTATTAGACGAGTTATCTATGGAAGGTAATACATCCCTAGGGCTGAAATACCTCCCTGAGTCTTATTAGACGAGTTATCTATGGGAGGTTATACATCCCTAGGGCTCAAGTACCTCCCTGAGTCTTATTACACGAGTTATCTATGGGAGGTAATACATTCCTTTGGCTCAAATACCTCCCTGAGTCTTATTAGACGAGTTAATCATGGGAGGCCATACATCCCTAGGGCTCAAATACCTCCCTGAGTCTTATTAGACGAGTTATCTATGGGAGGTAATACATCCCTAGTGCTCAAGTACCTCCCTGGGTCTTTTTACACGAGTAAATCATGGAAGGTCATACATCCCTAGGGCTCAAGTACCTCCCTGCGCTTATTAGACGAGTTATCTATGGAAGGTAATACATCCCTAGGGCTCAAATCCCTCCCTGAGTCTTATTAGACGAGTTATCTATGGGAGGTAATACATCCCTAGGGCTCAAATACCTCCCTGAGTCTTATTTCACGAGTTTTTTTATGGGAGGTAATACATCCCTAGGGCTCAAATACCTCCCTGAGTCTTATTTCACGAGTTAATCATGGGAGGTACTTCATCCCTAGGGCTCAAATACCTCCCTGAGTCTTATTAGACGAGTTATCTATGGGAGGTTATACATCCCTAGGGCTCAAATACCTCCCTGAGTCTTATTAGACGAGTTATCTATGGGAGGTAATACATCCCTAGGGCTCAAATACCTCCCTGAGTCTTATTTCACGAGTTAATCATGGGAGGTACTTCATCCCTAGGGCTCAAATACCTCCCTGAGTCTTATTAGACGAGTTATCTATGGGAGGTAATACATCCCTAGGGCTCAAGTACCTCCCTGAGTCTTATTACACGAGTTAGTCATGAGAGGTAATACATCCCTAGGGCTCAAGTACCTCCCTGAGTCTTATTAGACGAGTTAATCATAGGAGGTAATACATCCCTAGTGCTCAAATACCTCCCTGAGTCTTATTTGTCGAGTTAATCATGGGAGGTAATACATCCCTAGGGCTCAAATACCTCCCTGAGTCTTATTAGACGAGTTATCTATGGGAGGTAATACATCCCTAGGGCTCAAATACCTCCCTGAGTCTTATTTGACGAGTTATCTATGGGAGGTAATACATCCCTAGGGCTCAAATACCTCCCTGAGTCTTATTAGACGAGTTATCTATGGGAGGTAATACATCCCTAGGGCTCAAATACCTCCCTGAGTCATATTAGACGAGTTATCTATGGGAGGTAATACATCCCTAGGGCTCAAATACCTCCCTGAGTCTTATTAGAGGAGTTATCTATGGGAGGTAATACATCCCTAGGGCTCAAATACCTCCCTGAGTCTTATTAGACGAGTTAATCATAGGAGGTAATACATCCCTATAGTGCTCAAATACCTCCCTGAGTCTTATTTGTCGAGTTAATCATGGGAGGTAATACATCCCTAGGGCTCAAATACCTCCCTGAGTCTTATTAGACGAGTTATCTATGGGAGGTAATACATCCCTAGGGCTCAAATATCTCCCTGAGTCTTATTAGACGAGTTATCTATGGGAGGTAATACATCCCTAGGGCTCAAATACCTCCCTGAGTCTTATTTGACGAGTTATCTATGGGAGGTAATACATCCCTAGGGCTCAAATACCTCCCTGAGTCTTATTTGACGAGTTTATCTTGGGAGGTAATACATCCCTAGGGCTCAAATACCTCCCTGAGTCTTATTAGACGAGTTATCTATGGGAGGTAATACATCCCTAGGGCTCAAATACCTCCCTGAGTCTTATTAGACGAGTAAATCATGGGAGGCCATACATCCCTAGTGCTCAAATACCTCCCTGAGTCTTATTTCACGAGTTTATGATGGAAGGTAATACATCCCTAGGGCTCAAGTACCTCCCTGGGTCTTTTTACACGAGTAAATCATGGGAGGTCATACATCCCTAGGGCTCAAGTACCTCCCTGGGTCTTTTTACACGAGTAAATCATGGGAGGTAATACATCCCTAGGGCTCAAATCCCTCCCTGAGTCTTATTAGACGAGTTATCAATGGGAGGTAATACATCCCTAGGGCTCAAATACCTTCCTGAGTCTTATTAGACGAGTTATCTATGGGAGGTTATACATCATTAGGGCTCAAGTACCTCCCTGAGTCTTATTACACGAGTTAGTCATGAGAGGTAATACATCCCTAGGGCTCAAGTACCTCCCTGAGTCTTATTAGACGAGTTAATCATGGGAGGTAATACATCTCTAGTGCTCAAATACATCCCTGAGTCTTATTTGTCGAGTTAATCATGGGAGGTAATACATCCCTAGGGCTCAAATACCTCCCTGAGTCTTATTACACGAGTTATCTATGGGAGGTTATACATCCCTAGGGCTCAAATACCTCCCTGAGTCTTATTTTACGAGTTTATCATGGGAGGTAATACATCCCTAGGGCTCAAGTACCTCCCTGAGTCTTATTAGACGAGTTATTTATGGGAGGTAATACATCCCTAGGGCTCAAATACCTCCCTGAGTCATATTAGACGAGTTATCTATGGGAGTTAATACATCCCTAGGGCTCAAATACCTCCCTGAGTCTTATTTGACGAGTTATCTATGGGAGGTAATACATCCCTAGGGCTGAAATACCTCCCTGAGTCTTATTTGACGAGTTTATCTTGGGAGGTAATACATCCCTAGGGCTCAAATACCTCCCTGAGTCTTATTAGACGAGTTATCTATGGGAGGTAATACATCCCTAGGGCTCAAATACCTCCCTGAGTCATATTAGACGAGTTATCTATGGGAGGTAATACATCCCTAGGGCTCAAATACCTCCCTGAGTCTTATTTGACGAGTTTATCTTGGGAGGTAATACATCCCTAGGGCTCAAATACCTCCCTGAGTCTTATTAGACGAGTTAATCATGGGAGGTAATACATCCCGAGGGCTCAAGTACCTCCCTGAGTCTTATTACACGAGTTTATCTTGGGAGGTAATACATCCCTAGGGCTCAAATACCTCCCTGAGTCTTATTACACGAGTTTATCTTGGGAGGTAATACATCCCTAGGGCTCAAATACCTCCCTGAGTCTTATTACACGAGTTTATCTTGGGAGGTAATACATCCCTAGGGCTCAAATACCTCCCTGAGTCTTATTTGACGAGTTTATCTTGGGAGGTAATACATCCCTAGGGCTCAAATACCTCCCTGAGTCTTATTTGTCGAGTTAATCATGGGAGGTAATACATCCCTAGGGCTCAAGTACCTCCCTGAGTCTTATTACACGAGTTAATCATGGGAGGTAACACATCCCTAGGGCTCAAGTACCTCCCTGAGTCTTATTACACGAGTTAATCATGGGAGGTAATACATCCCTAGGGCTCAAGTACCTCCCTGAGTCCTAATACACGAGTTGATCATAGGAGGTACTATGTCCCTAGGGCTTCAATACCCCCCTCAACAATACCTCTGATATTGAAATAGCTGGGAGGTACTGTATCCCTAGTGATCGTTTACCGGGTAGGGGGTATTTGTACACGGGAGGAGGTATTCGTACCCTAGGGCCTGTGTACCGGGGGGGTACGCCAGCTCGAGGGCTGTATTACCGGGGGGTATTGTATCCCTAGTGTTCTTTTACCGGGGGGTACTCCAGCGCGGAGGTATTCAATCCCTGGCACACCGGCGTTAAGGTTACGACAGAATATGTGTGGCTGGTCAACTCAAGTGTAATTGAAATGTTGAAGTGTTGGTCCACCTCCACATAGATGTTATAATGCACAATATACAGACATTAAATTGCCAGTCCCGGGGGTCAAGGCTCCCACCCCGCAAGTAAGAGACCTGGGTTCGGTTCCCAGACGGGGTTGTTGTTTGTAATTTCAGGTTTTCAACATACATGTGTATATGTATTTACATATAATATAGCTTAATATAATATAATAAAGAAAAGCAGATATTAAAGAACTAACCTTGACTGGGGGAAGAATATACATTTATACATATATATTAATAAAATAATAATACATGAAAAAAATGATTTTTTTTTTAAAACAACGCTTATATTTAAATGCACTAAAAAGTAAGAAATAAATTTTTGCCCAACAATTTTTTGCCTCACTAGGAAAATAAAAGCGTTGGGTGCTTACCCTGCATAAACAGCAGAATACTGCAATCTATGTCAATACCGAAAGCGCTCAACGCTTTTATTTTCCGAGTGAGGCAAAAATTAGTTGGGCAAAAATTTATTTCTTACTTTTTAGTGCATTTAAATATAAGCGTTGTTTTTTAGAAAATTTATTTTGTTCATGTATTATTATTTTATACTTTTTAGTCTTAAAGAATCTTGCAATCGACTATATGCTCACTGGACGTGTCCGAATTTAGAAAAATGCATACTTGTGTACTTGTACTTGTTAACTTAACTTGCAAACTAGCGTGCTCGCATTGCAAACTCTAATTTCGGACAGTTCCGTTCATGCACGATCCAGCGATCGGCCAACAATGACATTCTTGCTGCATAGAAACATATCCGATGCTTTTGTCACAGATATTTGAGTCCCGAACAACCAGCGGTAATTCCGATGCCTGCATGTAATAGGCCCATCCTCACTAGCTGTGACTAATTTCCCATATGAAGCTTATTGTTTAATTAATTAATTATGGTGGATTAATTAATAAATAAGTGAATCTGATAATTGATTCATATATTGTCTTTTAGAAAATACGACTGTGTAAAAATTTTCCGCTTGATCGGACGTTGGGAAGTGGGTGAAATATCGATTCCCACATAACACTTTGATTAATTAATTATGATGGCCTAATTGATTATTTAGAAAGTATGACAATTTATTCATGTAGTGTCATTAGGATTACGTCTGTGTGAAAACGTTCAGCTCAATTCGACGTTCGGAAGTGGGTGAAATATCAATTCCCATATAAAACATTAATTAAATAATTACGATGAATAAATTGACTATTTAGTAAATATGACAATTGATGCGTGTACTGTCATAGGAATACGTCTGTGTGAAAACTTTCAGCTCGATCGGACATTTAGAAGTAGGTGAAATATCGATTATAAGATTCCGTCCGGACAGACAGACAAACACAGCAAGATAAGCGTTGTAATTAACATACTTCCGGGTTAGTCCGCCACGTCTTATCTCCATATTATTGCCGGTGTTTCAGGAACCTCGTGGTCCCTATCCTCAGGGTGGCAACTCAGTCCGCCACGTCTTATCTCCATATTATTGCCGGTGTTTCAGGAACATTGTGGTCCCTATCCTCAGGGCGTGTAACTCAGTCCGCCACGTCTTATCTCCATATTATTGCCGGTGTTTCAGGAGCCTTGTGGTCCCTATCCTCAGGGCGTGTAACTCAGTCCGCCACGTCTTATCTCCATATTATTGCCGGTGTTTCAGGAACCTTGTGGTCCCTATCCTCAGGGCGTGTAACTCAGTCCGCCACGTCTTATCTCCATATTATTGCCGGTGTTTCAGGAACCTTGTGGTCCCTATCCTCAGGGCGTGTAACTCAGTCCGCCACGTCTTATCTCCATATTATTGCCGGTGTTTCAGGAACCTTGTGGTCCCTATCCTCAGGGCGTGTAACTCAGTCCGCCACGTCTTATCTCCATATTATTGCCGGTGTTTCAGGAACCTTGTGGTCCCTATCCTCAGGGCGTGTAACTCAGTCCGCCACGTCTTATCTCCATATTATTGCCGGTGTTTCAGGAACCTTGTGGTCGATATCCTCAGGGCGGCAACTCAGTCAACCACGTCTTATCTCCATATTATTGCCGGTGTTTCAGGAGCCATGTGGTCCCTATCCTCAGGGCGTGTAACTCAGTCCGCCACGTCTTATCTCCATATTATTGCCGGTGTTTCAGGAGCCATGTGGTCCCTATCCTCAGGGCGTGTAACTCAGTCCGCCACGTCTTATCTCCATATTATTGCCGGTGTTTCAGGAACCTTGTGGTCCCTATCCTCAGGGCGTGTAACTCAGTCCGCCACGTCTTATCTCCATATTATTGCCGGTGTTTCAGGAGCCTTGTGGTCGATATCCTCAGGGCGGCAACTCAGTCAACCACGTCTTATCTCCATATTATTGCCGGTGTTTCAGGAGCCATGTGGTCCCTATCCTCAGGGCGTAGAACTCAGTCCGCCACGTCTTATCTCCATATTATTGCCGGTGTTTCAGGAACCTTGTGGTCCCTATCCTCAGGGCGTGTAACTCAGTCCGCCACGTCTTATCTCCATATTATTGCCGGTGTTTCAGGAACCTTGTGGTGCCTATCCTTGAGGGCGGCAACTCAGTCCGCCACGTCTTATCTCCATATTATTGCCGGTGTTTCAGGAACCTTGTGGTCCCTATCCTCAGGGCGTGCAACTCAGTCCGCCACGTCTTATCTCCATATTATTGCCGGTGTTTCAGGAACCTTGTGGTCCCTATCCTCAGGGCGTGTAACTCAGTCCGCCACGTCTTATCTCCATATTATTGCCGGTGTTTCAGGAACCTTGTGGTCCCTATCCTCAGGGCGTGCAACTCAGTCCGCCACGTCTTATCTCCATATTATTGCCGGTGTTTCAGGAACCTTGTGGTCCCTATCCTCAGGGCGTGTAACTCAGTCCGCCACGTCTTATCTCCATATTATTGCCGGTGTTTCAGGAACCTTGTGGTCCCTATCCTCAGGGCGTGTAACTCAGTCCGCCACGTCTTATCTCCATATTATTGCCGGTGTTTCAGGAACCTTGTGGTCCCTATCCTCAGGGCGTGTAACTCAGTCCGCCACGTCTTATCTCCATATTATTGCCGGTGTTTCAGGAACCTTGTGGTCCCTATCCCCAGGGCGTGTAACTCAGTCCGCCACGTCTTATCTCCATATTATTGCCGGTGTTTCAGGAACCTTGTGGTCCCTATCCCCAGGGCGTGTAACTCAGTCCGCCACGTCTTATCTCCATATTATTGCCGGTGTTTCAGGAGCCTTGTGGTCGATATCCTCAGGGCGGCAACTCAGTCAACCACGTCTTATCTCCATATTATTGCCGGTGTTTCAGGAGCCATGTGGTCCCTATCCTCAGGGCGTAGAACTCAGTCCGCCACGTCTTATCTCCATATTATTGCCGGTGTTTCAGGAACCTTGTGGTCCCTATCCTCAGGGCGTGTAACTCAGTCCGCCACGTCTTATCTCCATATTATTGCCGGTGTTTCAGGAACCTTGTGGTGCCTATCCTTGAGGGCGGCAACTCAGTCCGCCACGTCTTATCTCCATATTATTGCCGGTGTTTCAGGAACCTTGTGGTCCCTATCCTCAGGGCGGCAACTCAGTCCGCCACGTCTTATCTCCATATTATTGCCGGTGTTTCAGGAGCCTTGTGGTCGATATCCTCAGGGCGTGGAACTCAGTCCGCCACGTCTTATCTCCATATTATTGCCGGTGTTTCAGGAACCTTCTGGTCGATATCCTCAGGGCGTGTAACTCAGTCCGCCACGTCTTATCTCCATATTATTGCCGGTGTTTCAGGAGCCTTGTGGTCCCTATCCTCAGGGCGGCAACTCAGTCCGCCACGTCTTATCTCCATATTATTGCCGGTGTTTCAGGAACCTTCTGGTCGATATCCTCAGGGCGTGTAACTCAGTCCGCCACGTCTTATCTCCATATTATTGCCGGTGTTTCAGGAACCTTCTGGTCGATATCCTCAGGGCGTGTAACTCAGTCCGCCACGTCTTATCTCGATATTATTGCCGGTGTTTCAGGAGCCTTGTGGTCCCTATCCTCAGGGCGTGTAACTCAGTCCGCCACGTCTTATCTCCATATTATTGCTGGTGTTTCAGGAGCCTTGTGGTCCCTATCCTCAGGGCGGCAACACAGTCCGCCACGTGTTATCTCCATATTATTGCCGGTGTTTCAGGAACCTTGTGGTCCCTATCCTCAGGGCGGCAACTCAGTCCGCCACGTCTTATCTCCATATTATTGCCGGTGTTTCAGGAACCTTGTGGTCGATATCCTCAGGGCGTGGAACTCAGTCCGCCACGTCTTATCTCCATATTATTGCTGGTGTTTCAGGAGCCTTGTGGTCCCTATCCTCAGGGCGGCAACTCAGTCCGCCACGTCTTATCTCCATATTATTGCCGGTGTTTCAGGAACCTTGTGGTCCCTATCCTCAGGGCGGCAACTCAGTCCGCCACGTCTTATCTCCATATTATTGCCGGTGTTTCAGGAACCTTGTGGTCCCTATCCTCAGGGCAGCAACTCAGTCCGCCACGTCTTATCTCCATATTATTGCCGGTGTTTCAGGAACCTTGTGGTCCCTATCCTTGAGGGCGGCAACTCAGTGGGCCACGTCTTATCTCCATATTATTGCCGGTGTTTCAGTAACCTTGTGGTTCCTATCCTTAGGGCGGCAACTCAGTCTGCCACGTCTTATCTCCATATAATTGCCGGTGATTCAGGAATCTCGTGGTCCCTATCCTCAGGGCGGCAACTCAGTCCGCCACGTCTTATCTCCATATTATTGCCGGTGTTTCAGGAACCTTGTGGTCCCTATCCTCAGGGCGTGTAACTCAGTCCGCCACGTCTTATCTCCATATTATTGCCGGTGTTTCAGGAGCCTTGTGGTCGATATCCTCAGGGCGTGTAACTCAGTCCGCCACGTCTTATCTCCATATTATTGCCGGTGTTTCAGGAGCCTTGTGGTTCCTATCCTCAGGGCGTGCAACTCAGTCCGCCACGTCTTATCTCCATATTATTGCCGGTGTTTCAGGAGCCTTGTGGTCCCTATCCTAAGGGCGTGTAACTCAGTCCGCCACGTCTTATCTCCATATTATTGCCGGTGTTTCAGGAACCTTGTGGTCCCTATCCTCAGGGCGTGTAACTCAGTCCGCCACGTCTTATCTCCATATTATTGCCGGTGTTTCAGGAGCCTTGTGGTCGATATCCTCAGGGCGTGTAACTCAGTCCGCCACGTCTTATCTCCATATTATTGCCGGTGTTTCAGGAGCCTTGTGGTTCCTATCCTCAGGGCGGTAACTCAGTCTGCCACGTCTTATCTCCATATTATTGCCGGTGTTTGAGGAACCTTGTGGTCCCTATCCTCAGGGCGGCAACTCAGTCCGCCACGTCTTATCTCCATATTATTGCCGATGTTTCACGAACCTTGTGGTCCCTATCCTCAGGGCGTCTAACTTAGTCTGCCACGTCTTATCTCCATATTATTGCCGGTGTTTCAGGAACCTTGTGGTCCCTATCCTCAGGGCGGCAACTCAGTTCGCCACGTCTTATCTCCATATTATTGCCGGTGTTTCAGGAACCTTGTGAACCCTATCCTCAGGGCGTGGAACTCAGTCCGCCACGTCTTATCTCCATATTATTGCCGGTGTTTCAGGAACCTTGTGGTCCCTATCCTCAGGGTGGCAACTCAGTCCGCCACGTCTTATCTCCATATTATTGCCGGTGTTTCAGGAGCCTTGTGGTCCCTATCCTCAGGGCGTGTAACTCAGTCCGCCACGTCTTATCTCCATATTATTGCCGGTGTTTCAGGAACCTTGTGGTCCCTATCCTCAGGGCGTGGAACTCAGTCCGCCACGTCTTATCTCCATATTATTGCCGGTGTTTCAGGAACCTTGTGGTCCCTATCCTCAGGGCGGCAACTCAGTCCGCCACGTCTTATCTCCATATTATTGCCGGTGTTTCAGGAACCTTGTGGTCCCTATCCTTGAGGGCGGCAACTCAGTCCGCCACGTCTTATCTCCATATTATTGCCGGTGTTTCAGGAGCCTTGTGGTCCCTATCCTCAGGGCGTGTAACTCAGTCCGCCACGTCTTATCTCCATATTATTGCCGGTGTTTCAGGAACCTTGTGGTCCCTATCCTCAGGGCGGCAACTCAGTCCGCCACGTCTTATCTCCATATTATTGCCGGTGTTTCAGGAACCTTGTGGTCCCTATCCTCAGGGCGGCAACACAGTCCGCCACGTCTTATCTCCATATTATTGCCGGTGTTTCAGGAACCTTGTGGTCGATATCCTCAGGGCGGCAACTCAGTCCGCCACGTCCTATCTCCATATTATTGCCGGTGTTTCAGGAACATTGTGGTCCCTATCCTCAGGGCGTGGAACTCAGTCCGCCACGTCTTATCTCCATATTATTGCCGGTGTTTCAGGAGCCTTGTGGTCCCTATCCTCAGGGCGTGGAACTCAGTCCGCCACGTCTTATCTCCATATTATTGCCGGTGTTTCAGGAGCCTTGTGGTCCCTATCCTCAGGGCGTAGAACTCAGTCCGCCACGTCTTATCTCCATATTATTGCCGGTGTTTCAGGAACCTTGTGGTCCCTATCCTCAGGGCGTGGAACTCAGTCCGCCACGTCTTATCTCCATATTATTGACGGTGTTTCAGGAACCTTGTGGTCCCTATCCTTGAGGGCGGCAACTCAGTCCGCCACGTCTTATCTCCATATTATTGCCGGTGTTTCAGGAACCTTGTGGTCCCTATCCTCAGGGCGTCGAACTCAGTCCACCACGTCTTATCTCCTTATTATTGCCGGTGTTCCAGGAACCTTGTGGTTCCTATCCTCAGGGCGTGGAACTCAGTCCGCCACGTCTTATCTCCATATTATTGCCGGTGTTCCAGGAACCTTGTGGTTCCTATCCTCAGGGCGTGGAACTCAGTCCGCCACGTCTTATCTCCATATTATTGCCGGTGTTTCAGGAACCTTGTGGTCCCTATCCTTGAGGGCGGCAACACAGTCCGCCACGTCTTATCTCCATATTATTGCCGATGTTTCAGGAACCTTGTGGTCCCTATCCTCAGGGCGTCGAACTCAGTCCGCCACGTCTTATCTCCATAATATTGCCGGTGTTTTAGGAACCTTGTGGTTCCTATCCTCAGGGCGTGGAACTCAGTCCGCCACGTCTTATCTCCATATTATTGCCGGTGTTTCAGGAACCTTGTGGTCCCTATCCTCAGGGCGTGGAACTCAGTCCGCCACGTCTTATCTCCATATTATTGCAGGTGTTTCAGGAACCGTGTGGTCCCTATCCTCAGGGCGTGGAACTCAGTCCGCCACGTCTTATCTCCATATTATTGTCGATGTTTCAGGAACCTTGTGGTCCCTATCCTCAGGGCGTGGAACTCAGTCCGCCACGTCTTATCTCCATAATATTGCCGGTGTTTCAGGAACCTTGTGGTCCCTATCCTCAGGGCGTCGAACTCAGTCCGCCACGTCTTATCTCGATATTATTGCCGGTGTTTCAGGAACCTTGTGGTCCCTATCCTCAGGGCGGCAACTCAGTCCGCCACGTCTTATCTCCATATTATTGCCGATGTTTCAGGAACCTTGTGGTTCCTATCCTCAGGGCGTGGAACTCAGTCCGCCACGTCTTAACTCCATATTATTGCCGATGTTTCAGGAACCTTGTGGTTCCTACCCAACAAACATTTTAAGGCCTTCCCGCGCTTTTCCTGTTGTCTTTTCCCGTACATTGCGTAGACCTATGCGGGGCCAGTACGGGAATCCCGTACTGGCCCCACCTAGAAGATAATCAACGTGCGTGTAGACCAAGTATAAGTCAACAAGTAATGGCACTGATTCCCTAATAGAAGTTAAATAACTCCTCCCTGAACCGGCATGTGAACCCGACACCTTTTGCATTGGAAGCAGGGATGCTAACAACTGGACCAACGAGCCACCTACCCGTGTTTTCTTGGCACAGGGGGGCAGACGAATGTTGCGGTGGCGTCCACATGCCTGGGGGTTAGCAGGCCTGAACTCAGGGGTATTGATGCTAACCACTGGACCAACGAGCCACCTACCCGTGTTTTCTTGGCACAGGGTGGCAGACGAATGTTGCGGTTGCGTCCACATGCCTGGGGGTTAGCAGGCCTGAACTCAGGGGTATTGATGCTAACCACTGGACCAACGAGCCACCTACCCGTGTTTTCTTGGCACAGGGGGGCAGACGAATGTTGCGGTGGCGTCCACATGCCTGGGGGTTAGCAGGCCTGAACCCAGGGGTATTGATGCTTGCAATTGGACGGAGGAACCTATCGTGAGGGTTGGGCATCAAGTCCCACTGTGACCGCACGAGAGGGCTTGGGTGTCGTAGAATTTACTTGAGCGATCCTGAACGAAATTTTCAACTAGGTGGCTCGTTGGTCCAGTGGTTGGCATCCCTGCTTCTAATGCAGAAGGTCCCGGGTTCAAATCCTGATTCAGGCAGAAGTTTTTTGACTTCTAATAAGGATTTAGTTCCATTACTAGGAATAAGTAAACGGTGAAGGCGCGTTCAGACAGAATGACTATGGAATAAGACTAACAATAGAGTGATTAAGCCTTGGGAAAACAACGTACTCGGAAACATCCATTCCCAAATGTATTTCAACAATGCCAACAATCGAAAATCAACTTTCTTAATCACTCGTTCTTAAACACTAATCACTATAAAAGTTTGCTAACGCTTAGACATAAATCGTATACTTCAACCCTGTTAAGGCGGGTTCACACAAAATGACTAAGACTTACGATTAGTGTTTAAGACTAACGATTTAAGGTTTAACAGGGTTGAAGTATACGATTTATGTCTAAGCGTTAACAAACTTTTATAGTGATTAGTGTTTAAGAACGAGTGATTAAGAAAGTTGATTTTCGATTGTTGGCATTGTTGAAATACATTTGGGAATGGATGTTTCCGAGTACGGTGTTTTCCCAAGGCTTAATCACTCTATTGTTAGTCTTAGTCCATAGTCATTCTGTCTGAACGCGCCTTTAAACCATAAATCGTTAGTCTTAAACACTAATCGTTAGTCTTAGTCATTTTGTGTGAACCCGCCTTAACGCTTAAACATAAATCGTATTCTTCAACCCTGTTAAACCTTAAATCGTTAGTCTTAAACCTTAATCGTTATTCGTTAGTCACTTTGTGTGAACGCGGCTTGACTTTATAGCCGTCCTAGCAACGAAGCACTCAATAAATTCAAAGTTCTTCTGAATCAGCCTTGTTGATTCTGACATTTGTCCGCAAGGGACCTTGTTTGTCCGCAGGTGTTCACATCACACTGTCCAATCACTCATTCATATGTTTCGTATTTGAAATATCGATCTTTGATTGGTTATCGCTCACTCGTCGATGGTGTTCGAAGCCTACAGGGTTGGTTTAGTCGCTTTAAATAAAAGTCCCGCACTTAAAATCAGTTTTTTTACTGAGTGGGTATAGATTCTAAATGTGAATTTTATTTATTTAATTAGATGGTAGATCCAGAGAAGTGATGAGGGGTACGATGGGGGTGTTTGAGCTGCAGTTTAAGGATATTGTTATATGTTGTGGTGTCCCAAATAGGAGCGGCATAGAGGAATGTGGGTCGGTTAATGGTCGTGTAGATCTGAAGACGGTCACACGGTCTACTTGATCTCCGCATAACTAATGCTTAATTCACTACCTGGACGTCGACGAGAGCCGAGCGCCGGAAGTAGATGATCCGAAGAAGTTAGAACCAACCAACTTCGGCGCTTGCAAGCACCGCTTCGCCCTGATTGGTCGGATCATCCACTTCCGGCGCTCGGCGCTCGTCGACGTCCAGGTAGTGAAACAAGCATAAGCCATGAAAGAATGGCTGATTTACCCAACCAGTAGGCTCTGAACTTGAGCTCGAACCAATGATATTCAACAGCTATAGTAGGCTAGATCACCAGTCCCCCAACCTTCCACTCAGTAGCGAGCATGGCAATTTGAAGCCATTTTGAATTGGGCAGTTTACATGCTAATTTGGACCTTTCAATAGGCCTACTGCTAGCGCTGCGAGCGGCAGAAAAGCGAGCTAGAGACTCCTATTCCCAATAGGCAACACGCTTACGATTTTTTTGTTAAACCAAACACTTAGTTTAATAGTATCAGATACAAAAAGTATATTAATGCAAGTCCTAAGTAAAAAAGAAATTTTTAAATGGGTTTAATGTGGTCGCATTTATTGAAGTTTAAACTCGGGGATCTGAAACGCGTACAGGTGGCTGTGACGCAATGATTCTGTAGATGTGGCGTAACAGACCAACCGCTGAGGCGGTGAGCGTACAAAGAACAAAACCATCACGTCAAATCCACTCTACATGGCGGCGGCTCGCTTTTCGCGCCCTTTTATTTATCGTTACTAAACCAATTATTTTGAGGCAAAGACTGATCCGTTTTTCAAAATTCAAAGACACAAAATTATTAAATGAGAGACAAGGTATTTAAAAATCGATTAAAATTTTCATACGCGTGTTCCCTATTCAAGATGACTTCTAATAGGGAAGTCTCACGCATTTTTTTTATTTGCTTACTGGTTACCTCAAGTTAAAATAAACGGGAATTAATTGGTTTCGGCTCGAAAGGTGTATTAACATCGCTTTAACAGCAAGTCAAAGATACTGCTGTCAAAACACGCTCAGAAACGGACCTGCGCCATCTTGCTCGTGATTTCAAGGTTCTGACGTCATATGTCAGTAAACAGTAATTTTATATCATACAAATAGTACTGAAATCCCACACTTTAGTAGATTATTGCTCTCATAAGACTCTAACTGAACCAACGTTTATTTATAGTTAGTAAATGAACACTTCTCAACATTAATTAACAACAATATGTTAAATAATTGCATTATTTTAAACACGTTTTGGTAAATACTGTATCAAAATGTATTTTCTGAAGAAAACAGTGGTATAAAAGACATTGTTGTAAAGTCACTGCATCCTAGATATTGTAAAATGTCCAACTTAATATCGTTGATATTATTAAGAATACTTCAAGGAGGCAGTTGTTTACATGACATATGACGTCAAGAGCCGTTTTTCAATTACGAAACAAGAAGTTCCAAATTTCAAACTTAAAATGCTAATAGAATTGGAAATATACGCTTCTCAGATATAAAAATTATACCGCCCATACTTTTAGATAATAATCTTCCATTTTTAGGTACTTTGAGGAATATTTATTTTTGATGAGACTTCCCTATTGTAGTGTGATATGGGCTTGAGCCGTGCGTTGTTTATCCCGGCTCGGACCGTAGGTACTATTATAAATCCATGCTTGGACGGCCATGATGGTCGCGACGGTGGCGCGCCAACATCTCGGTTTAAACTGGTTTAAAGGCGATCACAGGCTCGAACTAAACGGTTGTTTTAAAGGATTTTTATGGGGGCTGACATCTTGAAATTTGATGCCATTGAAGTGCTGCTGCAAATTAATTCCACACTATATAGAAGGCGTCTACCATTGTTACCAGTATTGTTTAACATTGTTGGTAAAAATAACACGGCCAACTATATGACGCGAAAAATCCAACCACGGTCTTCTTGATCTCCTAGAGCAGCACTAAAATGGCGACAACTAAAACAACCGTATAGGTGGCGCTACTACTATTCCAATGTCTTTGGCAAAATGCTGACAACACAGCCTGTTGGATGGGTCAAGTAGACCTTGTCCGTGGAGGCCATGGATTTGGGCTTGGAAAGTGGTGGCGCATTCTACGTAAAGCTTTGCGTGCCATGTAGTCAGGAGGCTCATCGAACTCGCAACTTGGGAGTTCGACAAGCCTCCGCTAGGCGGCGATCAAGTTGACCTTGATTAACTGATAATGATGATCCAAGATGGAGTGATCCTTATCCCCAACAATAAGTACCCCATACTCTCTCATGTTTGAGGCGTAGCTGTCAAATCTGTCAACAAATACAATAACTAGAACGTATAATAAAGCCGACCTAACCTAACCTATGACAATGTCAGTAGTCTTCTAGCCAATGCAACAGCAAAACAATTAACATAATGAAGAGAGGAAGCAGCTCAACAAGTGTCGGTAAGATACGTTTATTATTCTCATTCAGATCCCTGTCTAAACGGCCCCTTTCATTCACGCTGTTGCAACATTCATACATACACACATACACACATACGTACACACATACATTCAGATCCCTGTCTGATGCAATGCAGACAGTAAGAGACATGGTATAATAACATGTGTTATAGGCGGCTCAGGCCCCAACGTGGCCCAGATGAGGGGAATACAGAACTACTTCGGTGTCTACAACAGTGTCGAGATGGAGTTCGCTACGTTGAACCGAGACAAACCGTCGGAGAAGGAGCTCAAGGTGCGTGTGCGTGTGCGTGTGCGTTGGCGTGTGCGGGTGCGGGTGCGTCTGTGTCTGTGTCTGTGTCTGTGTATGTGCATGTGTCTCATACTTGTTTCTGTTTCTGTGTGTCATACTTGTGCGTCTGTGTCTTTGTCTCACACTTGTGTCTAGTCTCATACTTGTGTCTGTGTCTGTGTCTGTGTCTGTGTCTGTGTCTGTGTATGTGTATGTGTATGTGTATGTGTATGTGTATGTGTATGTGTATGTGTCTCATACTTGTGTCTGTTTCTGTGTGTCATACTTGTGCGTCTGTGTCTTTGTCTCACACTTGTGTCTAGTCTCATACTTGTGTCTGTGTCTGTGTCTGTGTCTGTGTCTGTGTCTGTGTATGTGTATGTGTATGTGAATGTGTATGTGTATGTGTATGTGTATGTGTATGTGTATGTGTATGTGTATGTGTATGTGTCTCATACTTGTGTCTGTTTCTGTGTGTCATACTTGTGCGTCTGTGTCTTTGTCTCACACTTGTGTCTAGTCTCATACTTGTGTCTGTGTCTGTGTCTGTGTATGTGTCTGTGTCTGTGTATGTGTATGTGTATGTGTCTCATACTTGTGTCTGTTTCTGTGTGTCATACTTGTGCGTCTGTGTCTTTGTCTCACACTTGTGTCTAGTCTCATACTTGTGTCTGTGTCTGTGTCTGTGTATGTGTATGTGTATGTGTATGTGTATGTGTATGTGTATGTGTATGTGTATGTGTATGTGTATGTGTATGTGTATGTGTATGTGTATGTGTATGTGTATGTGTATGTGTATGTGTATGTGTATGTGTATGTGTATGTGTATGTGTATGTGTATGTGTATGTGTATGTGTCTCATACTTGTGTCTGTGTCTGTGTCTGTGTCTGTGTCTGTGTCTGTGTCTGTGTCTGTGTATGTGTATGTGTATGTGTCTCATACTTGTGTCTGTGTATGTGTCTGTGTCTGTGTCTGTGTCTGTGTCTGTGTCTGTGTCTGTGTCTGTGTATGTGTATGTGTATGTGTATGTGTATGTGTATGTGTATGTGTATGTGTATGTGTATGTGTCTCATACTTGTGTCTGTGTCTGTGTCTGTGTCTGTGTCTGTGTCTCATACTTGTGTCTGTTTCTGTGTGTCATACTTGTGCGTCTGTGTCTTTGTCTCACACTTGTGTCTAGTCTTATAGTTGTGTCTGTGATTCATTCTTGTGTCTGTGCCTCATACTCGTGTACGTGCCTTATACTTGTGTCTGTATCTCATACTTGTGTCTGTGCCTCATACTTGTGTCTGTGTCTTATACTTGTGTATGTGCCCCATACTTGTGTCTGTGCCTCATACTTGTGTCTGTGTCTTATACTTGTGTATGTGCCCCATACTCGTGCCTGTGCCTCATACTTGTGTCTGTGCCTCATACGGTGTCTGTGCCTCATACTGTGTATGTGCCTCATACTTGTGTATGTGCCTCATACTCGTGTCTGTGCCTCATTCTTGTGTATGTACCTCGTACTAGTGTATGTACCTTATACTCGTGTCTATGCCTAACACTCGTGTCTGTGCCTCATACTTGTGTCTGTACCTCATACTCGTGTCTGTGCCTCATACTCGTGTCTGTGCCTTATACTCGTGTCTGTGCCTCATACTCGTGTCTGTACCTCGTACTTGTGTCTGTACATCATACTCGTGTCTGTGTCTCATACTCGTGTCTGTGCCTCATACTTGTGTATGTGCCTCATTCTCGTGCTTGTACCTCATACTTGTGTCTGTGCCTCATACTCGTGTCTGTGCCTCATACTCGATTGTGTGCCTCATACCTGTGTCTGTACCTCATACTCGTGTAGGTGCCTCATACTTGTGTCTGTACCTCATGCTTGTGTCTGTGCCTTATACTCGTGTCTGTGCCTGTTACTCTTGTATGTGCCTCTTACTCTTGTCCATGCTTCATACTTGTGACTGTGCCTCATCTTGTGTATGTGCCTCATACTTGTGTCTGTGCCCCATACTTGTACCTTTGCCTCGTACTTGTGACTGTGCCTCATCTCGTGTCTGTGCCTCATACTTGTGTCTGTGCCCCATACTTGAACCTTTGCCTCATACTTGTGACTGTGCCTCATACTTGTGACTGTGCTCATTGTTGTGACTGTGCCTCATACTTGTGTCTGTGCCCCATACTTGTACCTTTGCCTCATACTTGTGACTGTGCCTCATCTTGTGTCTGTGTCTCATACTTGTGTCTGTGTTCCATACTTGTACCTTTGCCTCATACTTGTGTCTGTGCCCCATACTTGTGCCTGTGCCCCATACTTGTACATGTGCCTCATACTTGTGACTGTGCCTCAATCTTGTGTATGTGTCTCATACTTGTACCTGTGCCTCATACTTGTGCCTGTGCCTCATACTTGTGACTGTGCCTCATCTTGTGTCTGTGCCTCATACTTGTGTCTGTGCCCTATACTTGTACCGGTGCCTCATACTTGTACCTGTGCCTCATACTTGTGCCTGTGCCTCATACTTGTGTCTGTGCCTCATACTTGTGTCTGTGCCCTATACTTGTACCGGTGCCTCATACTTGTACCTGTGCCTCAATCTTGTGTATGTGCCTCATACTTGTACCTGTGCCTCATACTTGTGCCTGTGCCTCATACTTGTGTCCGTGCCTCATACTTGTGTCTGTGCACAGAGCGACGAACAGCTCAAGCGTCACTCTGTAGACGTCAGCCTAGAAGGGAAACCTGTTGAACGAGCGCTCCACCTGTTGACGTGAGTACCACAAGACATGTGCATTGATTATTGATTTATTACTAATTGTTGTTTAACGACAACGAAGTCGACTACTGTGGAAAATGACGCGCTGGGGGTGTTTGGAGGGAGGGACAAGTAGGAATCATATTAATTTTTGTGTGTGTTTGGAATAGATTTCATAGATAAAAATCACCCGAAACTTTCGCACATAGTTTTGGCGGAAAAAACGGGGAATGACGTCAAACGTTTGGATCACAACCACCCAATCATATCAAGAAACGCTGTTTTGCTAATAATTTCACTCACAATAGAATGTTTTGTATCAAATTTTTTTCTAAAACGTTAAATAAATACTATTGAACATAAATTTATACGAATATAATCAATAATTACAGTATTTTTAAAGAATATTTGAAAACATTGTGGTTTAAAAAAAAACGTCTGAAGATCGTCAACAATGAAGTGCTGTTATAACAGGCGAAATAGTTGTGAATTCCAAAGAGCTTAGATAAATTAATTCATAAAATTTATTGTTTACCAACGTTTGACGTCACGGACCGTTTCACAATGCAGGTAGAAATGTCGGAGTTTAAATGCTAATAGAATTGGAACTATGCACTTCTCAGACATAAACATTATATTCACGTAATTTTTTGATAAGGATCTATCATTTTTTGGTACTCTGAACAATATTTTTTTTTGATGAACATTCCCTATTGCAGTGCGATTCTGAATGTGCCGTGATAAGTTTAACGCCGCTAAAATAACAACTAAGGCCATTCTGGTATCTCGAGTGGTGTTCTGGTTGAAAAATTCGAAATACATGATCTTATAAAACGATACATTGACAACAATAGTACATAATATAATAGTACAACATAATAAACATCCTAGTAGATAGTAATTTAAAGTTATTTCAAATAGCGTTGCTATTTATGTTATTGGTTCGTGATTTTTCAAAGTCGAGGGACACCGTTTTATCCGTTAATGCGGAAACTACCGTTCCACCCGTTTATCTAATTTTACAGTTTATACCCTTCTTATGGTGATTAATTGAATTGATTGAGAGCCATCCGAAATTTCCGATTGTGAAATCACGAAGATGACTCGACGCGCTAATTTTAAATCTGTGATGTGCGGTGCTGTGCGGATGCTGCGAAGAACGAGCCAAGGTCAACGAATGCGCACGCGCAGTGTCATTCAATGGTCGAGTGGGGTGTGGTGTAGACCTGTGTCACCGGGGAAAATGGTTTTTGTTTTGAAAAATGTGGTTATCACAGGAATACTCGACACCTAGCAAGAGTGAGCCGCCACTGGAGGCTGGCGAGGCTCCATGTGAATTGTAAGCCAACATCTCTTATCGTGATACAATATTTGGTGATAACTTTGTTTGACAAGTAGACCTAGTCTAGTCGTAATAACGTCACAGTAAACGCATGGTAAGCCTGTCCT
Source organism: Isoperla grammatica (assembly GCA_945910005.1). NCBI lineage: Eukaryota > Metazoa > Arthropoda > Insecta > Plecoptera > Perlodidae > Isoperla > Isoperla grammatica. The sequence continues at coordinate 5,406,151 of OX246749.1, read as the reverse complement.
AGGTTCGAACGTGTGGAACTTTCGATTTCATTAGTGAATGTTGATAATTTATATCCACCCAAAATAGTGTCAAGGTATATTTTAAAGTGTCTTTATGTTTTGTTTGTTTTATTTTAATCAAAATCGTGTCGTTTCAGTAGTTTCAGCAAATGTTGTGGTGATATGACGTTGCGATGGCCTAGTAGGCGTACGATGTAGTTATACACATTCTCCAATAGAGATCGTTAGTAGGCCTAGTTCTGTGTACAAGGTAGGTACGAAACGAACGTACATTGTCGTCAGTTGCCAAACATCAGTGGTTGATCACTTGTAGATCAGATATCATTTCATAAACAAACTGATAGTGATAACAAGAGGAGGTGTTATTTCATGGGAATTTTAATTTTTTAAATCGAGTATATCATTTGCATTGGTCCTTGGGATGCTTTTGGATGAGACGCTTCTAAAAATGATGGAATTATAACCCTATTGTTTTTGACAAATTGGAACATATTCAAACCCAATTCCTACTTAATGTAATTTGTTTCTTTGGTAAATGGAGAGTAATTTGCATTTGTTGGTTAGGCCTACATCAGTAGTAAAGCGTAGTTAGTAATTAGTCATAGTCATTACTCATATTCATCTTAATATAAATGTAATGTAGGTAGGTATAATAGGCCTATTTGTTTTAAATATCTATGTTTGTTCTTGTTAGTCTTTAGTCTATATTCACTCTTTCTCTCCCACAAGAGGAGTAGGCCCCTACACCGTTTGGTCATTGAAATAAATATGAAATTATAAAGTCATTCTGCTAATGGAATTTCAATTTAATGAATTTATACATCATACAAAACGTTAGGCCTAGTAGTAGTACTGTAGTAAGTAGTAAGCTTAGGCTAGTAGTAGGCCTAGTAGTAAGTTTATTTCTCTTCAATACAGACATTACATGACATAATCTATAATCGCGTGCTAGGTGTGCAAAGAGCGTTGATATATTACTGCTATCGGCGTAAGATACAAGGTGTTGTCGTCACGGATTATGTAATAAACGATGCCAGGTATCAAGCCATTCCCCCCTCCACCTTACCACCTCCACTCGGTACCAGCTAAGCGCTCGTGAGAAATGAATGCATGGTGGGTTGCGGTAGACTGCAGACCCATTAAGCCAGGTGTCATTGTTGAAAATAGTAACTTTTGATGTAGTAAATGTTTCAATTTCTCAATTACTTTTCAGATATATGGAATAACCACAAAAAATTGATATAAAATTAACTTCGAAGGGCTACGGTCTACCTCAACCCTCACTGCATTCCTTTCTCGCTAGCGCTTAGCTGGTAGGTACCGAGTGGAAGTAGTAAGGTGGAGGGGAAATGGCTTGATACCTGGCATCGTTTATTACATAATCCCTGACGACAACACCTTGTATCTTATGCCGATAGCAGTATACCTGGCATCGTTTATTACATAATCCGTGACGACAACACCTTGTATCTGTATGCGATCTGTATGCGATCTATCTGTATGCGATAGCAGTACTGTATACTGGACATAGTTTTGCACACACTCGAGGCTTGCCTGTGTGATGATACGACAAGTGATTGTGTTGAATACCTTTCAGTATCGGTGAGGAGGTCCAGAGGCTGAGCGTCGTACAGAATCTCCCGCAGCTGTTGGAGGGCAACGAACAACTATGCATGCAGCGTGTGGTACCCAGGGTGCAACTGGTGAGTACGCTAATATAATGTAATGTAATTTGATTTTTTATTCGTAACTCATCTGCAGAGATAAGAGAGAGAGAGAGCAATGAATAATCCTAAAACTAAATCTAGTTTTAACTAGTGCCTACGGTAATAACGAGTACATGATACAATGTACAGACGGTAAAGTATAATGTACATATGACGTGGGCATCGTAAACGTAATCGTAATCCGGCAATCGTGAAATAATGAACTAAGGTTCTTATGGTGCTGTTCACAACTGAATCGTAGTGCGGCAATCCTGATTGTAATCAGGAAATGAGTTCATATTTGTACAATTTGCGATGCCGAAGATCCCGTACCAAATCGCCCGAGTAATTTGTGTTGGCTTTTCAACGGTATAAAGCTTTAGTGATATAGCAGTCATAATTTCTTTTTTGTGGAATGCAGCATGGCTTAGCTGATTTTGTAAACGACTGACGAACTAAGTAACGACTGACGAGCAAAGGAGCAAATTATATGTCAAACATTGGCGCTTATTTATTTCGCATTTTATTTCGTGGGCAAGGCATTACGGGACTTACAGTCGCTCGGTCGGCGCAACCTTGGGCTGGCAAGCTGACAGCTGACTGCAATGACAGCACATTCGCCCGTCGCCAGCCAAGACTATTCTAACCAATTTTGTAAATACGCCGGTATGTACTCGATAATGGATATAGCTGTTAGTAGGTAGGGGTTGGCAAAGATGTAGGCCAGGTTAAATATATAACTTACCATAATATTTACTGCAATACGACCCGATCTATGAGTGTAGGCCGATGCGCATTTGATTTTGAAAAGTATCTATTGTGGACGGGCTATTTTTCTTCGATTAACATTGCGACAAGGATCCCGACTACGTTTACAATACCTACTGACAATTGTGGTTGAGGCTTAACAATAATAAAGATGATAGGTACTAATAATATGGAGATCCATCAATACGATAGGCCTAGCTGTAGATGGCTCGTTGGTCCAGTGGTTAGCATCCCTGCTTCCAATGCAGAAGGTCCCGGGTTCAAATCCCGGTTCAGGCAGAAGTTTTTTAACTTCCAATATGGATTCAATTCCAGTACTTCTTGTCTTAGAAATAAGTAAACGGTGACTTTGGAGACGTCCTAGCAACGAAGCACTCAATAAATTCAATGTTGTTCTGAATCGGCCTTGTTGATTCTGGCATCTGTCCGCAGGTGTTCGCACTGTCCAATCACTGGTTCGTGTGTTTCATATTTGACATATCGATCTTTGATTGGCCTACAGGGTTGGTTTAGTCGCTTTAAATGAAAGTCCCTCACTGAAAATCATTCTTGTTAGGCCTGCTGAGTGGGTAGACTCTATATATATGAATTTGATTTATTTAACGTGGTCGGACGTTGCTTGTCACTAACGTAGTCGGGCATTGTTTGTCACTAACGTGGTCGGACGTTGCTTGTCGCTAACGTGGTCGAACGTTGCTTGTCACTAACGTGGTCGGACGTTGCTTGTCACTAACATGATCGGACGTTGCTTGCCACTAACGTGGTTGGACATTGCTTGCAGGCCCTACCCAACGCCAGCACGGAGTTCCATATGGCGGCGAGCTCCACATTCAAGACGATATTGGAGAAGAAACTGGTCCACCCGAGAACCTTCACGCAGACTTTCTTGCAGAGCATCTTGTCTTCGATAGAGAGCAGAGACCCAGGTGATTCATCACACGTACTACTCACGACCTTGCGTTGCGCTACGCAACTTTGAACTTCCAAGTCCTAGCAGCCAGTCATGAGCATCATCAGTGCGCGACTGTGCGATGAACATTGATTCTAATTCAACTCTCAAATGCAGTAACGGAAAGCAAACCCTTCTTGATCCTCGCGACATGTACGATCCGGGATACTCGGTTTAAAGCACAGCCTTCTCGAACGTCGGTTCAATCCAAGGTCCGTAAATCCCCTGGCGGGGACTCGTCAAACTCCCAAGTTTTTACATTGAGGTTTACCGAACCACCGCCAGGAGATCGACGGACCTTGGGTTCAATCCACGCAAGGCCCACTTGATCGGAGATCAAGTAGACCTTGAATCCGCGGTTTGACCTGTCGAGAAGGCTGTAGTTTAAAGCAAGGTCGTGAACAGATGATGAAGTCAACGCAACGCAACAAAGTCCAACGCTCAGCTCAGCGCAACGCAAGGTCGTGAATTCACCATTAGCCCGTTATTAGGCTGCGTTTTATTGATTGAATGCACGTGTTACGGTATCGGTCAAGACCGGCGTTAACATAAGTGTTTCCATGCGTGCCTGTGTAGTGTGCACCTTCTGGTGCGTTTACACAGATTTTTAAGGTCTAGGTTTTTAGGTTTTAATATCCAAGGACCAAGCCCTCGGTTCACATACAGATCTTTGCTAAACACTGATAAACACTGAATAATTTAATAATTTGACTGATGCAGTCGCTTTCCGATTGGCAAACGTTAGTGACGTCGACGCTTCTGATTGGTTGGGTCTAAGAATCTTAAATCCCTGGTCTAAGGTTGGAATTCATAGTCGGCCCCTACACCTAGGGGCACCCATTGTTACCAAAGTAACAATTGTTTGCATGTTATTTCCCATCAGGGAAACAAAGCCATAGCAACAATGGGCGCCCCTAGGTGTAGGGGCCGACTATGAATTCTAACCTAAGAGTTGAAAGTTGGCCAACTTCTTAAATCCTTAGACCTGGCTCTTAGACCTAGTGACCATGTGTGAACACTATAATGTATTTAGCATGCTTCAACTTTAAACCTTAATCCTTAAACCCGTGTGTAAACCGAGCATTATTTAACTTCACTTGTTACTTGTTTAAATCAATCCTTAATCTCGGTCAAAGCCGGTGTGGTCACATAAACGGACGATTACCGATGTAATGTCTAGTTCCGTGAAGTTTCTTGTTTACCTTCACTCGTTATTGTTAGTCTTTGTTCACATCATAGGCCTACACTGTATTCAAACTTCATCTAAATAGGCCCTACTGATAATTTGAAAACAAAAGACAAAAGCCCCGTCGATTGCACGAAGAAAACTGTTGAATAAATTGCCGGAAAACTTTTAAGGCCATCGCTACACTACCGGTATCTGCACGGATGAATATTTTTCCGTCAGTGTTGGCGATTGGTTTCCGATGGGTAAGGCGGTAAGGGGTTCAAGAGAAAACAAACGATTACGTCATATATCTGTGTTGGTTGTTTGAAGCCGCGACATAACCTGACGGTTGTTAAATTAACGGGCAATAGAGAATGCCTGGAAATGAGTGGGAATTTTATAGAGTACCACTTCTTGGAGGTAGGCACGCCGTACGTTTAATACAAGTACTTCCTCGCAGGTTATTTTGTGGGATCGCTGTCAGTGGCAGCGAACAACGCCATATTTTGTGAAGATTCAACTTTAGTCCAGGTCTAAAATAGTTCAGCCGGAATTTTGACGAGCCGCCAATAAATTTAGGCCTAGACTAAATGTGTTCCACTGCTTAAGTGCTAGCCTGGCTGTTGTAATACCCAACTTTAGACTTACTTGCTAAATATCTAGCGGCACGTCATAAGACCGGGCCTAAATGTCATACAAAGTTATTATTGTTGTTATTCTTTTTTCGCTGTTTGTCCTTGATGACCGGTGGCCGGCCTCTTTCCTCTTCCATTCCTATTTCCTCCTCCTCTCCTTCCACCTTTCTCACATCTCCTCCATGTCAGCTTCCATTCTCTCTTCCTCTCCTACTCCTTCCACCTTTGTCTCTATCTCCTCCATATCCTCCTCTTCCACTATCTCTTGTGACTCCTTCAACCTTCCTCTCCATTTCCTCCTCCATTTCCTCCTCTTCCACTCTCTCTTCCTCTTCTACTCCTTCAACCTTTGTCTCTATCTCCTCCATATCCTCCTCTTTCACTATCTCTTCTACTCCTTCCACCTTCCTCACATCTCCTCCTTCATCTCCTCCTCTTCCACTCTCTCTTCCTTTTCTACTCCTTCTACCTTCCTCACATCTCCTCCTTCATCTCCTCCTCTTCCACTCTCTCCTTCTCTTCTACTCCTTCCACCTTCCTCACATCTCCTCCTTCATGTCCTCCTCTTCCACTCTCTCCTTCTCTCTTCCCTTCCCCTCTTTGGTTTCGTTAAAGTGCAGAAAGGTTGCTAATAGATCCAATCCAAGGTGTACGCAAGTAGGCCTACTGTGTAGGTTGTTTCGGTCCAATCCAAGGTGTACGTAAGTAGGCCTACTGTGTAGGTTGTTCCGGTCCAATCCAAGGTGTACGTAAGTAGGCCTACTGTGTAGGTTGTTCCGGTCCAATCCAAGGTGTACGTAAGTAGGCCTACTGTGTAGGTTGTTTCGGTCCAATCCAAGGTGTACGTAAGTAGGCCTACTGTGTCTACGTTGTTCCGGTCCAATCCAAGGTGTACGTAAGTAGGCCTACTGTGTAGGTTGTTCCGGTCCAATCCAAGGTGTACGTAAGTAGGCCTACTGTGTAGGTTGTTTCAGTCCAATCCAAGGTGTACGTAAGTAGGCCTACTGTGTCTACGTTGTTCCGGTCCAATCCAAGGTGTACGTAAGTAGGCCTACTGTGTAGGTTGTTTTGGTCCAATCCAAGGTGTACGTAAGTAGGCCTACTGTGTAGGTTGTTCCAGGCCAATCCAAGGTGTACGTAAGTAGGCCTACTGTGTAGGTTGTTGTGGTCCAATCCAAGGTGTACGTAAGTAGGCCTACTGTGTAGGTTGTTTTGGTCCAATCCAAGGTGTACGTAAGTAGGCCTACTGTGTAGGTTGTTCCGGTCCAATCCAAGGTGTACGTAAGTAGGCCTACTGTGTAGGTTGTTACGGTCCAATCCAAGGTGTACGTAAGTAGGCCTACTGTGTAGGTTGTTCCGGTCCAATCCAAGGTGTACGTAAGTAGGCCTACTGTGTAGGTTGTTCCGGTCCAATCCAAGGTGTACGTAAGTAGGCCTACTGTGTAGGTTGTTCCGGTCTTATCCAAGGTGTACGTAAGTAGGCCTACTGTGTAGGTTGTTCCGGTCCAATCCAAGGTGTACGTAAGTAGGCCTACTGTGTAGGTTGTTCCAGGCCAATCCAAGGTGTACGTAAGTAGGCCTACTGTGTAGGTTGTTGTGGTCCAATCCAAGGTGTACGTAAGTAGGCCTACTGTGTAGGTTGTTTTGGTCCAATCCAAGGTGTACGTAAGTAGGCCTACTGTGTAGGTTGTTGTGGTCCAATCCAAGGTGTACGTAAGTAGGCCTACTGTGTAGGTTGTTCCGGTCCAATCCAAGGTGTACGTAAGTAGGCCTACTGTGTAGGTTGTTCCGGTCCAATCCAAGGTGCACGTAAGTAGGCCTACTGTGTAGGTTGTTTCAGTCCAATCCAAGGTGTACGTAAGTAGGCCTACTGTGTAGGTTGTTCCCTTCTGCCCGCGGACGTCGTCAAGTCAGACGTATGTGGGCCTACGGTGAAGGTTGTTCCAATCCAAGGTGTACGTAAGTAGGCCTTCTGTGTAGGTTGTTCCCTTCTGCCCGCGGACGTCGTCAAGTCAGACGTATGTGGGCCTACGGTGAAGGTTGTTCCAATCCAAGGTGTACGTAAGTAGGCCTTCTGTGTAGGTTGTTCCCTTCTGCCCGCGGACGTCGTCAAGTCAGACGTATGTGGGCCTACGGTGAAGGTTGTTCCAATCCAAGGTGTACGTAAGTAGGCCTACTGTGTAGGTTGTTCCCTTCTGCCCGCGGACGTCGTCAAGTCAGACGTATGTGGGCCTACGGTGAAGGTTGTTCCAATCCAAGGTGTACGTAAGTAGGCCTACTGTGTAGGTTGTTCCCTTCTGCCCGCGGACGTCGTCAAGTCAGACGTATGTGGGCCTACGGTGAAGGTTGTTCCAATCCAAGGTGTACGTAAGTAGGCCTTCTGTGTAGGTTGTTCCCTTCTGCCCGCGGACGTCGTCAAGTCAGACGTATGTGGGCCTACTGTGAAGGTTGTTCCAATCCAAGGTGTACGGAAGTGGGCCTACTGTGAAGGTTGCCCGAAGCCGTCTCAAAGCGACTACTTGTGTTTCAGTGGTGGCCAACGCGTGGCTGGAGACGTTGCTGGATGTGATCGACCTTCTGCCCGCGGACGTAGTCAAGTCAGACGTATGTGGGCCTACTGTGAAGGTTGCGCGAAGCCGTCTCAAAGCGACTACTTGTGTTTCAGTGGTGGCCAACGCGTGGCTGGAGACGTTGCTGGATGTGATCGACCTTCTGCCCGCGGACGTAGTCAAGTCAGACGTATGTGGGCCTACGGTGAAGGTTGCGCGAAGCCGTCTCAAAGCGACTACTTGTGTTTCAGTGGTGGCCAACGCGTGGCTGGAGACGTTGCTGGATGTGATCGACCTTCTGCCCGCGGACGTAGTCAAGTCAGACGTATGTGGGCCTACGGTGAAGGTTGCGCGAAGCCGTCTCAAAGCGACTACTTGTGTTTCAGTGGTGGCCAACGCGTGGCTGGAGACGTTGCTGGATGTGATCGACCGTCTGCCCGCGGACGTAGTCAAGTCAGACGTATGTGGGCCTACGGTGAAGGTTGTTCCAATCCAAGGTATACGGAAGTGGGCCTACTGTGAAGGTTGCGCGAAGCCGTCTCAAAGCGACTACTTGTGTTTCAGTGGTGGCCAACGCGTGGCTGGAGACGTTGCTGGATGTGATCGACCTTCTGCCCGCGGACGTCGTCAAGTCAGACGTATGTGGGCCTACTGTGAAGGTTGTTCCAATCCAAGGTGTACGGAAGTGGGCCTACTGTGAAGGTTGCGCGAAGCCGTCTCAAAGCGACTACTTGTGTTTCAGTGGTGGCCAACGCGTGGCTGGAGACGTTGCTGGATGTGATCGACCGTCTGCCCGCGGACGTAGTCAAGTCAGACGTATGTGGGCCTACTGTGAAGGTTGCGCGAAGCCGTCTCAAAGCGACTACTTGTGTTTCAGTGGTGGCCAACGCGTGGCTGGAGACGTTGCTGGATGTGATCGACCGTCTGCCCGCGGACGTAGTCAAGTCAGACGTATGTGGGCCTACGGTGAAGGTTGCGCGAAGCCGTCTCAAAGCGACTACTTGTGTTTCAGTGGTGGCCAACGCGTGGCTGGAGACGTTGCTGGATGTGATCGACCTTCTGCCCGCGGACGTAGTCAAGTCAGACGTATGTGGGCCTACGGTGAAGGTTGCGCGAAGCCGTCTCAAAGCGACTACTTGTGTTTCAGTGGTGGCCAACGCGTGGCTGGAGACGTTGCTGGATGTGATCGACCTTCTGCCCGCGGACGTAGTCAAGTCAGACGTATGTGGGCCTACGGTGAAGGTTGCGCGAAGCCGTCTCAAAGCGACTACTTGTGTTTCAGTGGTGGCCAACGCGTGGCTGGAGACGTTGCTGGATGTGATCGACCGTCTGCCCGCGGACGTAGTCAAGTCAGACGTATGTGGGCCTACGGTGAAGGTTGCGCGAAGCCGTCTCAAAGCGACTACTTGTGTTTCAGTGGTGGCCAACGCGTGGCTGGAGACGTTGCTGGATGTGATCGACCTTCTGCCCGCGGACGTAGTCAAGTCAGACGTATGTGGGCCTACGGTGAAGGTTGCGCGAAGCCGTCTCAAAGCGACTACTTGTGTTTCAGTGGTGGCCAACGCGTGGCTGGAGACGTTGCTGGATGTGATCGACCGTCTGCCCGCGGACGTAGTCAAGTCAGACGTATGTGGGCCTACTGTTAAGGTTGCGCGAAGCCGTCTCAAAGCGACTACTTGTGTTTCAGTGGTGGCCAACGCGTGGCTGGAGACGTTGCTGGATGTGATCGACCTTCTGCCTGCGGACGTAGTCAAGTCAGACGTATGTGGGCCTACGGTGAAGGTTGCGCGAAGCCGTCTCAAAGCGACTACTTGTGTTTCAGTGGTGGCCAACGCGTGGCTGGAGACGTTGCTGGATGTGATCGACCGTCTGCCCGCGGACGTAGTCAAGTCAGACGTATGTGGGCCTACTGTGAAGGTAGTTCCAATCCAAGGTGTACGGAAGTGGGCCTACTGTGAAGGTTGCCCGAAGCCGTCTCAAAGCGACTACTTGTGTTTCAGTGGTGGCCAACGCGTGGCTGGAGACGTTGCTGGATGTGATCGACCGTCTGCCCGCGGACGTAGTCAAGTCAGACGTATGTGGGCCTACGGTGAAGGTTGCGCGAAGCCGTCTCAAAGCGACTACTTGTGTTTCAGTGGTGGCCAACGCGTGGCTGGAGACGTTGCTGGATGTGATCGACCTTCTGCCCGCGGACGTAGTCAAGTCAGACGTATGTGGGCCTACGGTGAAGGTTGCGCGAAGCCGTCTCAAAGCGACTACTTGTGTTTCAGTGGTGGCCAACGCGTGGCTGGAGACGTTGCTGGATGTGATCGACCGTCTGCCCGCGGACGTAGTCAAGTCAGACGTATGTGGGCCTACTGTGAAGGTTGTTCCAATCCAAGGTGTACGGAAGTGGGCCTACTGTGAAGGTTGCGCGAAGCCGTCTCAAAGCGACTACTTGTGTTTCAGTGGTGGCCAACGCGTGGCTGGAGACGTTGCTGGATGTGATCGACCGTCTGCCCGCGGACGTAGTCAAGTCAGACGTATGTGGGCCTACTGTGAAGGTTGTTCCAATCCAAGGTGTACGGAAGTGGGCCTACTGTGAAGGTTGCGCGAAGCCGTCTCAAAGCGACTACTTGTGTTTCAGTGGTGGCCAACGCGTGGCTGGAGACGTTGCTGGATGTGATCGACCGTCTGCCCGCGGACGTAGTCAAGTCAGACGTATGTGGGCCTACGGTGAAGGTTGCGCGAAGCCGTCTCAAAGCGACTACTTGTGTTTCAGTGGTGGCCAACGCGTGGCTGGAGACGTTGCTGGATGTGATCGACCGTCTGCCCGCGGACGTAGTCAAGTCAGACGTATGTGGGCCTACTGTTAAGGTTGCGCGAAGCCGTCTCAAAGCGACTACTTGTGTTTCAGTGGTGGCCAACGCGTGGCTGGAGACGTTGCTGGATGTGATCGACCTTCTGCCCGCGGACGTAGTCAAGTCAGACGTATGTGGGCCTACTGTTAAGGTTGCGCGAAGCCGTCTCAAAGCGACTACTTGTGTTTCAGTGGTGGCCAACGCGTGGCTGGAGACGTTGCTGGATGTGATCGACCGTCTGCCCGCGGACGTAGTCAAGTCAGACGTATGTGGGCCTACTGTGAAGGTAGTTCCAATCCAAGGTGTACGGAAGTGGGCCTACTGTGTAGGTTGCGCGAAGCCGTCTCAAAGCGACTACTTGTGTTTCAGTGGTGGCCAACGCGTGGCTGGAGACGTTGCTGGATGTGATTGACCTTCTGCCCGCGGACGTAGTCAAGTCAGACGTATGTGGGCCTACTGTGAAGGTAGTTCCAATCCAAGGTGTACGGAAGTGGGCCTACTGTGTAGGTTGCGCGAAGCCGTCTCAAAGCGACTACTTGTGTTTCAGTGGTGGCCAACGCGTGGCTGGAGACGTTGCTGGATGTGATCGACCTTCTGCCCGCGGACGTAGTCAAGTCAGACGTATGTGGGCCTACGGTGAAGGTTGCGCGAAGCCGTCTCAAAGCGACTACTTGTGTTTCAGTGGTGGCCAACGCGTGGCTGGAGACGTTGCTGGATGTGATCGACCTTCTGCCCGCGGACGTAGTCAAGTCAGACGTATGTGGGCCTACGGTGAAGGTTGCGCGAAGCCGTCTCAAAGCGACTACTTGTGTTTCAGTGGTGGCCAACGCGTGGCTGGAGACGTTGCTGGATGTGATCGACCGTCTGCCCGCGGACGTAGTCAAGTCAGACGTATGTGGGCCTACTGTTAAGGTTGCGCGAAGCCGTCTCAAAGCGACTACTTGTGTTTCAGTGGTGGCCAACGCGTGGCTGGAGACGTTGCTGGATGTGATCGACCTTCTGCCTGCGGACGTAGTCAAGTCAGACGTATGTGGGCCTACGGTGAAGGTTGCGCGAAGCCGTCTCAAAGCGACTACTTGTGTTTCAGTGGTGGCCAACGCGTGGCTGGAGACGTTGCTGGATGTGATCGACCGTCTGCCCGCGGACGTAGTCAAGTCAGACGTATGTGGGCCTACGGTGAAGGTTGCGCGAAGCCGTCTCAAAGCGACTACTTGTGTTTCAGTGGTGGCCAACGCGTGGCTGGAGACGTTGCTGGATGTGATCGACCTTCTGCCCGCGGACGTAGTCAAGTCAGACGTATGTGGGCCTACTGTTAAGGTTGCGCGAAGCCGTCTCAAAGCGACTACTTGTGTTTCAGTGGTGGCCAACGCGTGGCTGGAGACGTTGCTGGATGTGATCGACCGTCTGCCCGCGGACGTAGTCAAGTCAGACGTATGTGGGCCTACGGTGAAGGTTGTTCCAATCCAAGGTATACGGAAGTGGGCCTACTGTGAAGGTTGCGCGAAGCCGTCTCAAAGCGACTACTTGTGTTTCAGTGGTGGCCAACGCGTGGCTGGAGACGTTGCTGGATGTGATCGACCTTCTGCCCGCGGACGTAGTCAAGTCAGACGTATGTGGGCCTACTGTGAAGGTTGCGCGAAGCCGTCTCAAAGCGACTACTTGTGTTTCAGTGGTGGCCAACGCGTGGCTGGAGACGTTGCTGGATGTGATCGACCGTCTGCCCGCGGACGTAGTCAAGTCAGACGTATGTGGGCCTACGGTGAAGGTAGTTCCAATCCAAGGTGTACGGAAGTGGGCCTACTGTGAAGGTTGCGCGAAGCCGTCTCAAAGCGACTACTTGTGTTTCAGTGGTGGCCAACGCGTGGCTGGAGACGTTGCTGGATGTGATCGACCGTCTGCCCGCGGACGTAGTCAAGTCAGACGTATGTGGGCCTACGGTGAAGGTTGCGCGAAGCCGTCTCAAAGCGACTACTTGTGTTTCAGTGGTGGCCAACGCGTGGCTGGAGACGTTGCTGGATGTGATCGACCGTCTGCCCGCGGACGTAGTCAAGTCAGACGTATGTGGGCCTACTGTGAAGGTTGCGCGAAGCCGTCTCAAAGCGACTACTTGTGTTTCAGTGGTGGCCAACGCGTGGCTGGAGACGTTGCTGGATGTGATCGACCGTCTGCCCGCGGACGTAGTCAAGTCAGACGTATGTGGGCCTACTGTGAAGGTTGCGCGAAGCCGTCTCAAAGCGACTACTTGTGTTTCAGTGGTGGCCAACGCGTGGCTGGAGACGTTGCTCGATGTGATTGACCTTCTGCCCGCGGACGTCGTCAAGTCAGACGTAAGTTGGGCCCAAATTCAAATTCAATCCAATTCAATTTTTTTTTTCAAACTGGCTACGTACGTGGAAAGAAACAGTAGGCCTATGAAGCCCACAAAATCCTGAAACCTAGTACGGCAATAGTTGCCTGTCTTTGGTAGGCTACATTTGTTTTTTGTATTTGTATTTATTTGCGTAATGTTGACCCCTTACACGAGGGCATGTTACTTGTCAATTCTTAGAACTAACCTAAATTAGAGAATTAAGTAAGAAGTGCATTATAGACAAAGTTACTGTACAGGTTACAAGTAGTAGGCATTAGGTAGAGTTTGTAATTAAAAGGAAATAAAGAAGTTGTATATAAAAAATATAGTATCGGTAAAAAAATTTTCTTAAAAATATTTATTTTTTACTTGAGTTTGGCTTCTAAAGCAGACTCGGTTTTACCACGGAGTCTGTTGACAACTTGCCTTCAGTAACCTAACGTAACTAATACGTATAGTCTTAAAGAGAGAGAGAGAGAGAGAGAGAGATGTTTATTTTGTCTTTGATAAATACATACATGTACATATTTAATTGGACATTCAAACTATTTTATTATTCTAATAACTAATTTACTTAACTTAGGCCCTATACACAAAAGGTTTACAGCTTAACAATAACTTATTTGTAGGCCCTACATATTATTAATTATATTATATAAACAATAGCTTTACAACTTTACAATAACATAATATGTATGCCCTACATTATATCATATTCTATATACAATAGGTTTAACTTTGTGTGTGCATTGGTGTATTGGTTTGAGGAAAATGTAGTAAACTGCCGAGCCAAAACGTAGTAGCTAAATCAACAATTGAATGATGTCTACTTTTATGTAGAGCTGGTATTACTAGCAGCTAATAACTTGTTTTCACCATGGCCAGAAGGCACCCGAAGTTTTCAAAATCCAACATATCTTATTAGCTAGTATTAACTTTCTTATTAGCTGTTTGTGTAGTTCGTTTATTTCGCGTTTGGATGGCCGGAGGGCGTTTGCACCAACCTCTGACCAAAGTACAAGTATCCCCACTCTCGCCTCGATCCGTAATTACCTTCGGTCTGTGTGATTATAACTGAATAGGATAGACATTAAATAAATAAATAAATTAATAATTGATGCAGCCAGACCATCATAATTCCTTTGTATGAATAAAAGTGTCTGCTAGTTGCGACTCATAAGTCCCGTTGTTTTCATCGTAGAAAGATA
>OX246749.1:5136978-5386978 GCA_945910005.1 Isoperla grammatica | reverse complement strand
ACATGCGTGAAAATATGGATAAAGCCGTCAAAATACAGTTTTTCTTGAATAGCACCGAAAATTGTAACTTCAAAAACGAAATTTACTGTAAAATAAAACTGTTTTTACGGACCCCTACTCATTCCTGTACATTTTTTTAGCGCTCCTTAACTCTCGCTAACCCCATGTTAAAATGACCCCGGAGGTGACTCCTACCCAGGCTTTCCTGCATAATCCGGAAGCAAATATGACCCTGTCAGATAGTACGGTTAAGAAGAGTTATCTCAACAACACTTGGAAATGCCGCCATTTTGTCAATGCCCTTGTGTATGGTTTAGTGGTGTCAAACGATATTTTTTTCAATATCGATATCGGCGCCATTTTGCCGATATCGTATTGCGATATCGATATTAAAAAATTTACATCGATATCACGATATCGAATTTTTTTTCGGCGACAATAAAACAATACATAAGAAATCGTAGTCAATTTAAAGTGTTTTCGCCGTGGCCAGCAGTATTTTCGCCGTGGCCAGCAGTACGCGTTCCTGCAGTTAGTGTCTTCACGTCTATACCCCCCCCCCCCCCCCCCTTACCCCGGGATATCACTATCAACTTGAATATTTTCCGCCCGTTGCCTGCAGTACGAGTTGCTGCACAGCGATAAAGGCTTGAATTCGCGTGATGACGTCTAGTCACGTGTCGGGCATCGGCTATTGACAGTCGTAAAAGTATCAAGCAATACTGAACAACAACATTCTTCTCGGAAAGAATTCGGGGTTCCAGGTACAAATAGTTGAATGGATCCAATGTCTGGATGCAAACAAAGGGAACCCGCCGGCCCGTGCGGCCATCTGTGTGGAGGGGGTAGATACAAACTGCAGCAACGCGTACTGCAAACCATGGGAGAAATACTTCAAGTTGACAATGATATCGCGGGCTGGGGGGGGGGGGGGGGGGGGTTGGTACTCAGTGACAAGCTGCAGCAACGCATACTGCAGCAATGCATACTGCAGACCATAGCGGAAAAATTTTAAGTTGACCACGATATCGCGATATTTTCGATATGACACTACCATATCGATATCGAAATTAACGGCGATTTTCGTGCGATATCGATATCGTATCGAATTATCGATATCGTTTGACACCACTAGTATGGTTTCACAAATGTCACATTTCAATTCTTTATTGAGAATATCCTATTTCTTGGATACGTTACTTTATTTGTTTATTGAAGTTTATAAACAATTTTGTGTATTTATAGTACATTATATAGGTCCTACATATGTAAATATGTAGTTATATTGAGTATTTTGTGGACGTTTTGAGGTTATTGGACTGTTTTTGTTTGTTATTGTTTTTATTTTGTCTCGTTTTTTACACAATGTATTCCTT
This sequence comes from Isoperla grammatica, assembly GCA_945910005.1. Taxonomy (NCBI): domain Eukaryota; kingdom Metazoa; phylum Arthropoda; class Insecta; order Plecoptera; family Perlodidae; genus Isoperla; species Isoperla grammatica. Next base: position 5,385,602 of record OX246749.1, on the reverse strand, counting down.
CCATCGGCGTCTCAATTGCTGACTCCTGATTAGCTATTGGCTAACACCGAGGTTAAGTTTGCAAATGTAATGGAAAGAGGCCCCTGCATGTAAGTTTATTTGTAGGGTTATTTTAGAAAATTAATTTTTTTCCTTCAAGAAGCACTTTAGGGCTTGTTCCTTTTTTCGTCATCGATGTTATTTGTTTATTTGTTTATTTATTTGGCTCCCAGCGAGTTTCCTCGTTGTAGGAAACCTACAGTTTGCAATACATGGAAGGGTATTATATTCATTTAATTATTTTTAGGGCTGTGCGAGTCTCGACTTTTCGAGATTCGAGCAAGAAAAAAGTACTGCTCGAATCTCGCTTGATCTCGATCTCCAGCTGCTCGAAAAAACGAGTCTCGCTCGACCTCGAGCAAACTAGTCTCGACTCAAGATCTTCATCATGGTGGACGTAATTTTGCGGGGCCTTGCGTTATGAAGTAATACTTATTACCCGAGTTTTGCGTAATAATTTCATGATGCCATGCGAGGCCTATGCCTAGTCTAGCAGAGTCGCGGTGCTAGGGCCTAGGCCTAGGCCTATTCCGTGATCGGAGGCCTAGGCCCTAAAAACAAAGGGGACCGGGAGACGTGAATGCACGGCGTCGAAAATGACCATCCTTTATTGGTTTCGCTGCGTCTATGTCACTAATACTTCCAATCAACGATCAAAAGGAAAGAATTGCACAGAATATTCCATTTAAGAACTTTTTACGTCTTTTTAAATCGTAGTTTGCGACTTAGCATGTTTTGACATCTGTTTCTGCCATTTTCGTTTGGATTCAACTGACTGACGCTGATTCGTCGCTGAAGTCTGAAGGTCAAACTAACCGAGTGACGTGATTGGCGAATACTTGATGTTTGCAGCCAATTACAGAGAATGGCGCATGATGCGCTCTGTCGGTCAACTCATAAGATTTAGGGTGCGGAAGATTTAAACGTGTTGAAATAGCATTTGAAATACCTAGTCCGTGAATATTGTGAGAGTGCGAATTTGGATGAAATTTTTTCGGATAAAAACATCGTACTATATTCGGTACAATACTATTGTAAGGTGTCGTTACTTTTTAAAGATTTTCATTATAATATAAATGTGATTAAACCATGGATTTATAAAATTAATATAATAGTACCTAAAACTTAGAATATCAATGTGAAAATAAAAACTATATTTTGTTCAACATGTAGGCCTAGGCCCCTATATAGAGAAATGTTAACTTTATAAATTTTATTTTAATTGGGGCCTATTTTTAACTTTTGAAGCTGCCTAGGCCTAATTATTTTTGTTGGCAATTCTTTCTTTGGGGTCCTACAACAGTCCTAGGTGAGGCCCTAGCCCTAGGCAAGACCTAGGCCTAGCATTTTCATTTTCAGAGATTTTATAATTAATAAATAAAAATAAATAAAAAAATCACTGGATTTTGGATCTCGCTCGAATTCGGATCCCGCTCGATCTCGGATCTCGCTCGAGATTCAAGATTTTTTTCAAATTCTCGCTCGATCTCGCTCGACTTAAAAAATCCCTGCTCGCACAGCCCTAATTATTTTAATTGTTCATAGGTTATAAAAGTGGGTGCCAATCAGCTGTAGTATATAATGTGAGGAAAAGTTCCAACAGCTTACCTTCGTGTGGGATGATGGATTGCGGATTTGGTGGGAGTTGGCCCACCAGTGGATCACTAAGTCTAGGTTGGCTCCCAACCTAAACATCCGTTAGTGACAGCCCTCTCCCCCTCTCACCTCCCTGCCACCACACCCTCCAACAGCGCCTTGTAAATATTGGAGATATATATATTTATTAGTCTAGAGCCTAGTTTATTTTAGTTGTTTAGTTGACTAGAGTAGTTGCAGTAGCCATTCTTCTTCTTCTCTCGAGTGAACAAGACCTCGGTTGAAACGTCTCGTTATATTTATATTATGTTTTGTATGTGTACTTCAAACTCGCAAATCCGTCATCTTACACGAAGGTTAATTGTTCATAGAGTGATTAGTTCATTTAAAGATAAATTCACATAAAGATAAATTAGGAAATACAATTCATATTAAACAGAAAGTAGGACGTAGATTTGTTTTTTACATGTATGCAAAGCTTTGAACCTACTAAGCCAGGATAAATATGCAACACATTAAAACTTTACAGTTGGCCTACAAACAGAGATTAGGCATCTAATAAAATCATCTAGTGGGATAAATTACAATATTTTATAATGGAGATATAGATTAATCTAGTTGAGTAATAAGGTTATTCATTTGGAGGTAGATTCACATGAAATAATACGGTAAAAATAGAAAATACAATTCATATTAAACATAAGTAAGTAGTTAGTTCCGTTACGTCCTCTAGCGTGGGGGGCCGTACAAACATTGCAGTCTGACAGGTAAAAGCTGCGAGATAATAGACGTTGGTCCCATGGTTGGCATCCCTGCTTCCAATGCAGAAGGTCCCGGGACACAGACAGACAGACAGACAAGTAGACAGACAGACAGACAGATAGATATTAATATTAGGGATGACATCGGGTAGTAAAATCTGGATTCGATTCCTGCCCCTCAAGGATTCGGGCAACCCGAATCCTAGAAGTGTAAATCACTTCGCTCAACATGTTATTTGAAGGCCATTGACCGCCCGTGGCAGAAGCTGCCAGCGTGCGTTCTGTCAGCCAGTGATGACGGTCGGGAAGGGGTAGGGGTAGGCCGAGAGCCAGTGGGAGCACAGGTAAACCAGAACTCGCCCGCAGCAATCACACCACATAAAATAGGCTTAGTCTGTTTTTAATCTAGCCGATAATGGGTACATAACGGAGCGGGAAAGTATTTTATTGAATGGAAACAAGTCATTTTGTTATCACCATTGTTGGCGCATTGTTGAAGCATACAACAATTCAACTAAAAATGTACCAGAACAAGATTCGAATCCTTAGAACGGATTCGGGTAATTTTTGGATTCGGTTAACCCGGATACCCGATGTCATCCCTAATAGATAGAGGTGTTTGAAAATGGTTTTATTTTTCAAAAAAAATCGTTTTATTCTAAACCAAAATGTGGTGTTATTTCGGTGTTATTTTTATAATGGAAATGGAGAAATCAGGAAGTTTCAAAGCAACGGAAATTTTCACTCGCTTAACACCGCTTTATTTTGAGCAACGCTATCTACCAGCAATGCTGCAAACCACTTTTCCATCGGCCAAAATGTGGTTGGTAAACAGTTTGAGACCAAACTGTTTTACCGACTTAGGGTCAAAAGTAGTGATTATTACGTAAAATATGCAATTTTTACTGTAAATAGTTAAAAATGCTGAAAATGGTGTTATTTCGCTATTTCAACACTCAATTCGCGTTATTAAAATAATATGGTGTTATTTCGCGATTTGATTCCTTATCCTTCATGGCCAACATGCCGACATCTGTCAAAAAAAAAGTTCTTACACCACAAATAATGAATTTCGTTTTATCGCGGATTCCGAAAAACAAACGTCTCTACTAATAGATATGTTTGTCTGCAGACACGCTCAAGAACATCATAGTGCCCCTGGTGAAGAAGACCTGCGACACCTCGCTACGCAACGAGGATAGCGTTATGGTCGTGCTGGCCCAGGTGTTTGGCGAGCTATGTCTCGGACTAGACGCGGCCCTGACGCAGACCGAGCGCAGGTGGCTGCTCGGATACTATCAGCAGCTGGCCGAGCTGGGGCTCCGAGCGTCCGACAGGGAGTTCGGGGCGCTGCGCAAGAACGTACGTCATGCGCATCGCTTTTCTTTTTTTGAATTTTATCTTTTTTTTTTTTTTTTTTCTATATAGGGCTAATATGTTTCTTTTAAGCGTTTCTCCTTCATGTTCTTTCATATTTACTATTTATATAATTTATTTGTATTATTTATTTATTTATTTATTTATTTATTTATTTATTTATTTATTTATTTATTTATTTATTTATGTATTTATTTATTTATTTATTTATTTATTTATTTATTTATTTATTTATTTATTCATTCATTCATTCATTCATTCATTTATTTATTTATTTATTTATTTATTTATTTATTTTACTTATTTATTTATTCATTTATTTATTTATTTATTTCTTAGCTGTATAACCACAATACAAGATTGTATGTATTATTTAGTATAATGTATTTTTACTTGTTTTGCTTTTATTTAATTTTGCAATTCATTTTTATTGTTATTGCTTTTTTTTATAGTATAGTACTTTGTTTGGTTCTAATTATTATTAGGCCTACAGTAGAGCCTCGCTGATTCGGGCCCCGGTAGTTCGGGTTTGCGATTAATTCGGGCCGGCCTCAGCTTCAATTTAAAATTGGTTCTGTTCTTTCCATGCGCGTTGCGATGACTTTTATTACCCTGGCGTTGCGGCCGACCACAGCTGTAGACAGACTGTAGTCGCCCTCACTCTCCTCCGTGATGCGCACATGACTCGGGAGTAGTCCCTCCCCCCCCCCCCCCCCCTCCCCGCCTGCAAACCGGCCGTACTAACACGAGTCCACCCGATACCAGTGGCCTTTCCACATTATCCGTTTAATTTGGGTATTTTCTTAATTCGGACTATATAGGGACAAAATTAGCCCGAATAAGTGAGGCCCTACTGTACTATTTATTATGTTATTAATTATTATATATATCTTGACCCCCTTTCCAACCTTAATTATCGGGTAGGGTATAATTAATATAATAATATATAATTAATATAATTAATATAGGCCTATAATTAATAATAATATTAATAATAAATTATTATTGATTGTTTGCATAGTTCTATTTGTTGTCCATCTTTGTAAATTAGTTTTGTAACTGAATAGGATAGATCTATCCTATTCAGTGGATAACTAGTAAATAAATAAATACAATAATGCAGTAGAATAATACTGGACACTGTCCGTGTTTAACCTACGAGAAGGCGGCGACACGCAACACTAGCGCTCCTAGCGGCAAGCGGCGAAAACGATATCTAAACCCGCATTATGTTTGACGGCATAAAACGTGTTTTGAGGTGATATCTTGTCATTAAAAAAAAAACAAGCGATGACATCGAAGTCAATATTGTCGCAGCCTATGATTAACGGGCGAAACGGTAGCCTACATACTTCTGATATAACGTTGCTTACTCGCGACCTATCAAAAGTCACGAGCTAGCGAGTTAAATTTTGGAGGTTTTATTTATAGTTAACCTGCTCAGTTACGAGAACTGATTTTCAGTGGGGGTCATTTATATAGCTCGCACCATTTATTATGTGTTCGTTGCTATGACGGCTCTAAAGTCACCGTGTTATTGTAGACACCCGTATCATATTGGTAAATTAAAGTCAAGTTCCAAAATTAAAAAACCCATGACCACTATTTGGCAACTACAGTCATCGCCCTTTAACTATAGCTCGGTTAATTCGAATGTATTAATTAATATAAATTTATCAGTCAATTGTTTATAGTATTACCTATTATTATTATTGATAGGCCTATTATTAATATATTAATATTAAAATATATTATTAACAGTTGATTATTATTAATTAATTTTGAGAAGTATCGTGGGAAAGACTAGATGGGACAGGATAAGGAATGACGACATAAGAAACCAACTAGGCGTAAGGAATTTATTGGAGCGTATTGGAGAGAGAAGACTGAAATGGTTCGAACATGTCAAGAGGATGGAAAGAGAAAGATTGCCGAGGAGAATGCTAGAACTGGAGATTCCAGGTAGAAGAACGAGCGGAAGACCACGACAAAGATGGCACGACAAAGCGAGGAAGGATGTGGAAATGCGAGGAGGGGACTGGAATGTAGTTGAGGGGGAAGAGTGGTGGCAGGATAGAAGAAGATGGAGAGGCTTATCTTCAATGCCGACCCAACGCAGAGTTGGACGTGGCAACAGATGATGATGATGATGATATCCATGCATGGATTTCGTTGCTGCTAATAAAAAAACTAAACATTTAACAGGGACGGATACCTCTAAGTCAAAAACCGCACAAAATTTTCATTTTCAAATTATATCACAAGAATGGGCTTGAAAATCGAAAATCTGAATCTACAGCGTCGCACTGTGGTTTAGTAAGCCCTACATACTGAATGCTCTAAATGTGTCTTACATTATAATCAGTATGTTTTCTCAGAAATAATTAATTTTATTACGAATTATCGAATTATAATCAAAATACTACGCTTATGGTTATAATATTTTATTCAATCTGTAGGGCTTACCAAAACACAGTGCGTTGCTGATTTAGATTTTCGATTGCTACATTGCAATCTCGAGATATAATTCGATAATCAACATTTTCCGCGGTTTTTGACGTAGAGACTAGGGCTGCCCAACGATATCGATAATTCGATACGATATCGATAATAGAAAAATAATTCGATATCGATAGGCTATAGAATTAATATATCGTACGTTTCGCAATATCGATCAAGTGTCAACTATCGTTAAAAAAAAAAAAGTTAGGTAGTATTGTGGTTCTGCATCTTTGTGATACATACACTGCAACATTCGCGTTGGTACCTACTCGCCTTTCGTCGCGCGGTCTCACTCACGTCACGTCACGCCAATCACAACATCGCTGTTTTGTGGATACATATTTAATGATACATCACACAAATTGACGCACATAGTAAAACATTTCGACGTTAAATCATTCACATTAAATTGTTTATATTGAATGGCCTCTGGCTGGTTTGAAAAAAAAATTACGATATCGGCGATATCGATACCGAGTTTAAAAAGTTCGTTATCGCGATACGATATCGATAATTACATCCGCGATGTCGATATGAATTTTGTTATCGTTGGGCAGCCCTAGTAGAGACTAGGGATGACATCGGGTAGTAAAATTCGGAACCGGTTCCAGCTCTCATATTACCCGGGTACCCGGATCCTGAAAACGTATTTTTCGATGTGTAGGCTTGATTTGAAGGTCCTTGCTAGGCCTTGTGAAGTGCGCGGGGAGCAAAGACGAGGGACGAATGATATGCATGCCGCCCGCTCGGTGAGTCTTTTGGAATACGCCTGCAGTAATCACGTCGAGTAAAAAAAACTTTTCTCAATACACAACAGAAGCACGTACATAAAACATGATATTTTAAGGAAAATAAATAGTAATGGAACAAGTATTAGCCAGAATGTTCACCAGAATGTTAAATAAAGAACAAACAGTAACGATATGCAAATCGGTTCGCGTCTGTTCTCTTTCCCGTCGAGTCACGTGTTGTGGAAGGGTAGGCGCCTGCCGTACCTGCTGGCTCCACCGGAATCGACCGCAGCAATACTGGCGCGTAAATTTGGCCTAGAAACCGACTAAAGAATAGGGAACATGCGTATGAAAATTTTAATCAATTTTTAAATACCTTGTCTCTCATTTAATAATTTTGTGTCTTTGAATTTTGAAAAACGGATCAGTCTATGCCTCAAAATAATTGGTTTAGTAACGATAAATAAAAGGGCGCGAAAAACGAGCCGCCGCCATGTTGATGGGATTTGACGTCATGGTTTTGTTCTGCGTACGCTCACCACCTCAGCGATTGGTCTGTTACGCCACGTCTACACAATCATTGCGTCACAGCCACCTGTACGCGTTTCAGATCCCCGAGTTTAAACTTCAATAAATACGACCACATTAAACCTATTTAAAAATTTCTTTTTTACGTGCGACTTGCATTAAAATACTTTTTGTATCTAATACTATTACACTAAGTGTTTGGTTTAACAAAAAAAATCGTACGCGTGTTGCCTATTACCCGGACCCAAAAAAAGGCTCCGGGTTAATATTTGGAGCCGGGTACCCGATGTGATCCCTAGTAGACACTACCCTTGGCTCTCAACGGAGTACGCTGACGGTTGTTGTTTCAGATGCCGGATCTCGTCCCCACGTCCAACAAGGCGGACAAGTTCGTAGAATGCCGACACCACTGCGCGTTCCACTTTCCCGCCATGGCCGTCTTCTGCATCGGCGCTCAGGACAACAACTTTGAGGAGCAACTTTACCCCGTGTTCTGTGGCCTCGCCTGTGACCCCTACTACGAGGTCAGGCGGACCATAGCGTGCGGCCTACACGAGGTGGGTTGTATTGTATTGTATTGTATTGTATTGTATTGTATTGTATTGCATCAACTTTACCCCGTGTTCTGCGGCCTCGCCTGCGATCCCTACTACGAGGTCAGGCGGACCATAGCGTGCGGCCTACACGAGGTGGGTTGTATTGTATTGTATTGTATTGTATTGTATTGTATTGCATCAACTTTACCCCGTGTTCTGCGGCCTCGCCTGTGATCCCTACTACGAGGTCAGGCGGACCATAGCGTGCGGCCTACACGAGGTGGGTTGTATTGTATTGTATTGTATTGTATTGTATTGTATTGCATCAACTTTACCCCGTGTTCTGCGGCCTCGCCTGTGATCCCTACTACGAGGTCAGGCGGACCATAGCGTGCGGCCTACACGAGGTGGGTTGTATTGTATTGTATTGTATTGTATTGTATTGTATTGCATCAACTTTACCCCGTGTTCTGCGGCCTCGCCTGTGATCCCTACTACGAGGTCAGGCGGACCATAGCGTGCGGCCTACACGAGGTGGGTTGTATTGTATTGTATTGTATTGTATTGTATTGTATTGTATTGCATCAACTTTACCCCGTGTTCTGCGGCCTCGCCTGTGATCCCTACTACGAGGTCAGGCGGACCATAGCGTGCGGCCTACACGAGGTGGGTTGTATTGTATTGTATTGTATTGTATTGTATTGTATTGTATTGTATTGCATCAACTTTACCCCGTGTTCTGTGGCCTCGCCTGTGATCCCTACTACGAGGTCAGGCGGACCATAGCGTGCGGCCTACACGAGGTGGGTTGTATTGTATTGTATTGTATTGTATTGTATTGTCGACAGAGGCAACAAAAGGAGACCCTGTCCCTTTCCCCTCACTGTCCCACTGAAGATTTCTCCTCCCACTTGGCCCTGCCCTCTCTTGCTGGACTCCCCTTATGACGACTCCCGCGATATAGATGTACCTGATTCGGAAGACGTCACATGACCTAAACTGTCGAGTACGTCATTAAACACCACCAATAATAATGATAATAATAATAATAATAATAACAACAACGAGTGACCGGTAACAGAATCTTAAAACTAGCTTTCGAGCTGAAGAAGGAAAAAAGAATTGTAGGAATACCTAAAGACAGATGGCAAGACCAGATGTGGAGGAGAAGGGAGAGGAGTGGGCAGTGGTTGAGGAGAGGGTGAGATGGTGGGAGGACAGGATAAAGTGGAGTGAGCTTGTGTTGCGGGAAGGGGAGTGTGAAGACAAGGTGCCGAGCTTGGCTGATTCCTTGATGCCCTAGATTTAAAATAAAAGTAACATACATATATATATTATTATTATTATTTTATTGTTGCAATACATACAAACTCAGTCGAAACCGGCGTTAACATTTATACGGACATAAATGTCCAGTATTTCCATTTGTTTACCTTATTAAACTCTACTTAGAACTAATTAAATATATCATTTTCATTGTTCATAGTATTTTTCCCAAACCAACTGTAGATGCTATGTACGGTCGTGGCCGATTTGTACTCGTCCCAGCATTCGCTCTTCGTACGGTGGAAACCACGAAAACCACCATCAGGATGGAGATCTTTTTAAAGTCTTCTTCTTAATTAAAAAATTATTATTTATATTATTATTATTATTATTATTATTATTATTATTATTATTATTATTATTATTATTATTATTATTATTATTATTATTATTATCATTATTATCATTATTATTATTTAAATGATAGAATAAAGAGTAGCGATATATATATTATTATTATTACTATTATTATTATTATTATTATTATTATTATTATTATTATTATTATTATTTTATTACTATTATCATCATTATTATCACTACTGTGGTTTATGCTTCCAGGTGACCCGAGTGCTCGGGACAAACAGCGGAATACTGAAGACCGAGCTGGTGAAACTGTTGCGCGATGACTCGGAAGAAGTTTTGTCTGGACTGATTCCGAACCTGTCCAAAACGCTGATCCTATTCAGCAAGTCTGGCACGATCAATCCCGATTACATGGTAGGCACAACAACGCAACCCTCAGTTCTGAACTGGGTAACTTCTACTTACTGAACTAGTTACCGTATTTACACGCATATAAGCCGCGCTTTTTTTTTCTTATTTTGGGTTTCTCAAAACCACCATGCGGCTTATTTTCGTAAGTAAAAAAAAAATCCCGGGTTTACGGGTGTTATGTTCAAACCTGGCATCAAATTATTAGGCTCTGCGACAAAGTGAGTCATTCGTCGTCGTGTTTGTCGGGGCATTTGCGGCATTGATTGAGTATACAAAATGTATCAGATTTCACGGGTTTCTACTTCATTGCACCCTCCCCCCACCGTTAGAATTCTTTCGGTCGGCGAAGCTCATTCTCTTTCTCTCTCTCTCCCTCGCTCTACAGCATGTTTTGTTGGCCCGCTGCCAGCCGCTCGCCCGCGCATCTAGCGTACGCATCACCAACTCCTCCCCTCCCCAAACCCCTATGCGCTCAGTGCATTAGCGGGCCAGCGGGATGCAGAGAACTACCTATAGTACATTCCTCACATTAGCTCTTACACTCACGTAACCTCTATTACCGAATACCGCCAGTTCCTTATTACATACCTATTATTACTTCACATTATTTTCTGGTCCTTTCTCGAATATAATAACTGCGGCTTAAAAACGGAAACAAATTGTTTTCTGAAAAGTAAAGCTCAAAAAGTGCACTGCGGCTTATAATCGTATGCGGCCTTAATGCGTGTAAATACGGTACTTAACGGTAAAGGGTAGTCTCACTGTAAAAACCGCACCAAATTAATGTTTTTAATTTATATTTTGAGAACACTACATAATGTTGAAAAAGTGATGATTGAGCAAAACTTGGTTTCATAATCTAGCTACAATCTGGATTAACAAAATTTCAAATATTGTTATCATTACGGGTGTTATTTAAAAATTCAATTTATAGTTAATTCCTTAATAAGTTTCTCAAATAACAACAGTAATGATAGAAATATTCGAAATTTTGTTAATCCAGATTGTAGCTCTTACGAAACCAAGTTTTGCTCAATCATCACTTTTTCAATATTGTGTAGTGTTCTCAAAATATAAATTAAAAACGTTAATTTGGTGCGGTTTTTACAGTGAGACTCCCCTTTACCGTTAATAGATCATTTTACACGACCGACTTGAATTAGTTAGGGATGTGCGGTTAGCCGATTTTTCGGGTCGGGTCGGTTTTTAGTTAACTGGACTGAAAATTTATTTCAATAACCGAAGCCGGTTTTCCTGGTCGGATTTACGAGATGATTTTCCGTGCACGGCAGAGCCACCGTGGTATAGCTGTAATAGTAATTTTTTTTCCCCGCTAGCTAGATCGCAGCACGGTTCAAAATGGCTGCCTGTACGACTAATCGATATATCGATCGGAGGCTTGTGGATGGTCCAAATTTCAACTTAATCTGACTTCCCGTTCGACCGCTAAATTGACAGGCGTAAAAGAATCAATAAAACAAAAACAAACAAATAAAATAAAATAAATTTACATTTAGAGTCTACCCACTCAGTAATGAAACTGATTTGCAGAGGGGGACTTTAATTCAAAGTGACTAAACCAACCCTGTAGGCTTCGAACACCATCGACGAGTGAGCAATAACCAATCAAAGATCGATATTTCTAATACGAAACATATGAATCAGTGATTGGACAGTGCGAACACCTGCGGACAAATGTCAGAATCAACGAGGCCGATTCAGAACAACTTTGAATTTATTGAGTGCTTCGTCGCTAGGACGGCTCCAAAGTCACCGTTTACTTATTCCTAAGACAAGAAGTAATGGAATTGAATCCGTATTAGAGGTTAAAAAACTTGTGCCTGAACCGGGATTTGAACCCGGAACCTTCTGCATTGGAAGCAGGGATGCTAACCACCGGACCAACGAGCCACCCGAAACCAAACAGACCAAACAGAACGAATGCCATAAAAGTCTAAAGGAGATGCTCGCCCCGCTCGAGATCTCTTCTATTTTCCTCCGTTCTTCTCGTGTGTCCGTACCATCGTAGCCGGTCCCTCAACACACACGTAGATAATATTGTGGCCCTCGCTCGAGATCTCTTCTATTTTCCTCCGTTCGTCTCGTGTGTCCGCACCATCGTAGCCGGTCCCTCAACACACACGTAGATAATATTGTGGCCCTCGCTCGAGATCTCTTCTATTTTCCTCCGTTCTTCTCATGTGTCCGTACCATCGTAGCCTGTCCCTCAACACACACGTAGATAATATTGTGGCCCCCAGCTCGAGATCTCTTCTATCTTCCTCCGTTCTTGTCGTGTGTCCGTACCATCGTAGCCGGTCCCTCAACACACACGTAGATAATATTGTGGCCCCTCGCTCGAGATCTCTTCTATTTTCCTCCGTTCGTCTCGTGTGTCCTAATATGAATCCTGCATCGCTTCAACATTAGCAACGAACCGGCCACCTGTAGATTATGTGAGTTTGAAGATCAAGACAGAGCGCACCTATTTAGATGCGCCGCCCTCAAGAAGGACATTGACTCCCTGCCCGACTCAATGAGCAGGACAGAAAAGGAGGCAGCCTTACAGTGGATAGCAAGAAAGATGAATGGTTGAAGAGGCCAACTCTGCACAGGACAAAAAAAAAAATATTGTGGCGCAACGTTTCAGGACGCAGCCTCGCTCGAGATCGGCCGAGCCCTCCTCAAGTGTGAGTCCGAGGTTAGCGTCACCAACAACTGGCGCCTCCAGGAGTTGCTCACTCGACAGCTCGAGTGTCCTAATATTGTGGCGCAACGTTTCAGGACGCGGCCTCGCTCGAGATCGGCCGAGCGCTCCTCAAGTGTGAGTCCGTCACCAACAACTGGCGCCTCCAGGAGTTGCTCACTCGACAGCTCGAGTGTCCTAATATTGTGGCGCAACGTTTCAGGACGCTGCCTCGCTCGAGATCGGCCGAGCGCTGCTCAAGTGTGAGTCCGAGGTGAGCGTCACCAACAACTGGCGCCTCCAGGAGTTGCTCACTCGACAGCTCGAGTGTCCTAATATTGTGGCGCAACGTTTCAGGACGCTGCCTCGCTCGAGATCGGCCGAGCGCTGCTCAAGTGTGAGTCCGAGGTGAGCGTCACCAACAACTGGCGCCTCCAGGAGTTGCTCACTCGACAGCTTGAGTGTCTCCACCTCGTGCTGCCCTCGGAGTTCATCCACAGCTACATGACGCCGGTCCTCTTCACCAGGATACACAACGCGGTGAGGGAACGCCCGACTATCTTAGATAGATATGTAGATAGATAGATAGATAGATAGATAGATAGATAGATAGATAGATAGATAGATAGATAGATAGATAGATAGATAGATAGATAGATTGTTTTATTTCCTTATGTGTTATGAAAGTAGGTGCCGATCGACTAGAATGGTATAATATGTGAGGAAAGGATACAACAGCTTACCTTTGTGTAGGAAGACCGATTTGCGAGTTTGAAGTACACATAAAAAACATAATACAAATATAACGAGACGTTTCGACCGAGGTCTTGTTCACTCGAGAGAAGCAGAAGAATGGCTACTGCAACTCCTCTAGTCAACTAAACAACTAAACTAGGCCCTAGACTAGTCTAGTTGTTTAGTTGACTAGAGTAGTTGCAGTAGCCATTCTTTTTCTTCTCTCGAGTGAACAAGACCTCGGTCGAAACGTCTCGTTATATTTATATTTGTATTATGTTTTTTATGTGTACTTTAAACTCCCAAATCCGTCTTCTTACACGAAGGTAAGCTGTTGGATCCTTTCCTCACATTATATACCTTATTTATTTCCTTATGACTGTTTCATTTTGTTACAGGCAGTCTTTTTTTACATACAAGTAATAAATTTCAGTCTTGACCCTAGAAGGGTATATGGAAATTATGTGTTTTAAGCAAAGGCTATAGCCTATGTTTAAAAACATCAGTTCTAAGAATAATGGTGACATAATATTATTAGGTCCAGTCTTACAATGTCCCAGCAATAACTACTTATTCGTCGAATAGCTTGTTGTCTCCATGGCAACCACCAATCAAAACCCTTGAAATCCTCCAAATAGCTTAATTGCTACAAATAACTTTCTTATTAGGAGTTTGTAAGACCGGCCCTTATTAACTTACTTTGTATTACTATTTATATGCACTGTGTTTAGACATTAAAGAGGAGGTATTATTCACTAAGGTTGCCCGTCGATATTAAATTACAACGTCAACATCGAAATCAAAACATCGATGTCGGAAATTTTTCGACATCGACATCAGACCTGAAATAATCGACGTCTGAAAAAAAGTTCCTTGGACAATGTAAAAACTAAAAAGAAAAACTAACAACATAGTTTCTTGTTCGTCGCAAAACTTTCTGGTAAGTTGATATTGTGAATTGTAACCTTGTCGACGAGCGGAGTACAGATTTTTTTTTAAATTATTATTTTGTGTAAAAAACGATTCGATAAAAAAAAAAATCGATGTTGGAAATTTGCATCGAAATCGATTAATCGATGTCGATGGGCCACCTTAGTATTCACTATTCACTATTCAGGCGAGAAACTTTTTTTTTCCCGTGCCAAGACGGCTTTTACAGCCATTCTTTTGTCTAACTATCCAATATAAAATAGAAGAAACTAAAAAAAAAAAATATTTTTATCCATTGGAAATAATGATAGGCCTAGGCCTACATTTAAGTATAAAACGCATGATTACCAAAAAGGTCAGTTTTTGGCATAAGATGAAGATGAAGACATTTAAGTGTAAAAGAAGTTCCATCCCAAAGAGAAGGAACAGAAAAATTAACGAAATCGTATTATTTGGGCTACAGTATTTTCCACTAGTAGAAGCGTAGCGGCAAATGCAGGTTTCAAATTCATCGATGGTCTGTGGGGGTTGGCCACGCGTCAGTCATAGCCACAACGGGTAGCTGGCTTACAAAATTTTTTAAAACAAAATTTAGGAAAAAAAATAAAATCATTTTCAAACACCTCTACAGAAAAATGATGTCGATTTTGTCGTTGTTTTCAGCGACAAGTGCCCGTCAGGATGGCAGCCAGCAACACGCTGCTAGTCTTCCTGCGTTACAACCAGAAGAGCCTTCAAAGAAACGACATTCGGTCCAGACTCATCTCCGGTGAGTAGTCGGCCTGACGACCTTACTTTAAAACATTGATATACTTGCCCTCGTGTTCGCAATCACAGTCGACATTGTTGCGACGGTAGCGGTGTGATCTAAACCAGTGGTTCCCAACCGTCTTAGACTCAAGACACCCCAAGCCTACATTCAGTAGACACGCGGCACCCCCCCCCCCCCCCCCCTCAATTAACGTCCACGCTAAAAGTAAAAACCAATAATAAAAAAAAAAATACGAGTTGTACTAAATGAACACTTTGTAGATTTAACTAAGTGATAACATTACTGTAAAATCAGTTATTTTTAGTTGGTTATAGTATTCACTAATAGGTCAGTGAGAAATCAAGCTTTGATGGTTTTTGCAAATGGCTTGGATTTGTGGACAAATATGCTCTCATTTCCTCTTCAACTGATATGTCTTTCTATTTACTTTGATTTACTGTTCGTTAATGAACGCTGGACCCCTACCCTAACTCACACAGACATGACGTTGAAGTAGAAACTTGATCGTAACTGTCGACTCGTACAAATTAACTCTAAAAATCACCATACCACAATTTATTGTTTATTGTTTATTGTTGTTAAGCAGCTGTAAATTACACTTTGAAACATTTAAAACATATAAAGTAAAAAATGTTTAGTCTTCTTCTTTTCTTATACCCACAATTGACATCTAATGTCATCATGTATTTTCTGGTAAGCCAGTAGAGATAGGACTCCTGTTCCCACCCATCCACGCCACCCGGCATTTTGTCCCTTTCATCCTTTACATATGCACACTCAAAGAGATGCCTCCTGTCTTGTTCTCCAACCTCACACATCCTACACATCCTCCTGTTTAGTAACATTAGCTTTGTCTACAAACTTATATTAATGTTCTAGAGTCATAGTTAAAACAAAATTTAACAACACATGTACATATTAGGGATGTCATAGGGTAGTAAAATTCGGATCCGGTTCCAGACCTTCCAAGAACCGGGTTACCCGAATCCTGAAAGCCTAAATTATGTCATCTTATCTCTTGGTTACACCCCCCCCCCTCACCCCCCCCGAAACCACGCGGTTGAAGGTCGTTCTCTGCCCGTGTCAGTTGCCTATGTGGGTTGGGCTCTGTGCGGCCGCTGCGGGCGAGGGGGGCGGGGGGAGGGGAGTGTATATGGCCTCACAAAACTCGCCCGCAGTAATGACAGCGCGTACTACCCAGCGACCAGCTGGCCACGCCCACAAGCACTGAAGCTTCACGGAAAGTAGCCGCAAAAATATCGTCGCGTATTTTTTTTTTTTTTTTTTTTTTTTTTTAATACAAATAATACTACTCGATAAGGATCCGGATCCTAAAAATGGATTTGGGTAATTTCTGGATCCGGGTAACCCGGGTACCCGGGTACCCTATGACATCCCTAGTACTAAGCTGTTGGGGTCTATCCTTCTACCTATCATATATATATAGCTGTTGGGGTTAGGTTAGTTAGTCAGTAGTCTTCTTACTCCCGAGTGATCAAGGTCTTGTACCGAAACGTCTCGGAAAACTTGTGTTGTCCTTTATATTGTATTTATCTCTATACCACCACGGTCTACAATTCAGGTAAGCTGTTGGGGTCTATCCTTCTACCTATCATATTGCTAGCCTTTTGGCCTCTCTTTAATCCTGCATATATATATATATATATATATATATATATATATATATATATACACATACACAACGTCAACCTAACGTGTTAGTTAATATATATATATATATATATATTTGTCAGCCACCTAACCTTAATCTCAGGTAGTGCGCTTGCCCTTTTCCTTAGTTCTTCCCTCCACCACCACCCACAACAGCGCCTGCATCATGTAAATTCACCCTAGTCTTAATTGTAGTTTAGTTCTTCTACTCACGCTGAGTGATCAAGACCACTAGTTGGCCGAAACGTCTCAGTTTATTTGTCTTTTCATCTATATGTTTCTCTAAGCGGCCTATCTACTTTCTCAGGTAAGCTGTCGTCCTTCTGTACCTTTCCTCTCACTAGAACATGTTTTATCTTGTTCTGAGTTCCAATTATATATATATATATATATATATATATATATATATATCTTGACCCTGTTTCCAACATTAATTATTGGGTAGGGGGGAGTAGCAAAGTGCTCCCTCAAATAAAAAATAAGTTTAGGCCTATACGTACATTTCAGTATTCAAATAACTATTTATTCCTCCTGCTTATTATAAAATTCTGACACACTATTGTAGCAATTGTGTAGGAGGAAATCCTTTAAGAAGCTTGATTTGAATTTTATTTTGTCTTTAATTTCTTTTATGGTATGGCCCAGGCCCATCATAACCTGCCGGTATCGATACTGACATATGCCGTGTTTGCGCTGCCCACAGAACTGTGCAACAGCCCCAACTTCTACAGTCGCCTCTCGTTCATGCGTCTGTGCAGCCAGGCGCTCGAGCTGTTCTCCAAGAAGTACTTCAAGGAGCACTTCTACCTCCCGCTGCTGGAGCGAGCAGGTACGTTGGACACTGGCCAGGCAGGTATTACCGTCATTATTTATTTATTTATTTATTTATTTATTTATTTATTTATTTATTTATGTAAGTATATATATATTTGTTTATTTATTTATATATTTATTTATATATTTATTTATTTATTTATTTATTTATTTATTTATTTATATATTTATTTATTTATTTATTTATTTATTTATTTATTTATTTATTTATTTATTTATTTATTTATTTATTTATATATTTATTTATTTATTTATTTATTTATTTATTTATATATTTATTTATTTATTTATTATTTATATATTTATTTATTTATTTATTTATTTATTTATTTATTTATTTATTTATTTATTTATTTATTTATTTATTTATTTATTTATGTATTTATTTCAATAAGACTTCTACATTTCCACTCATATACACATCTCAAGGATGTGTGAGTATTTGAAGTTGTCATGTTTGTCATACATAAAAAATAAAATAATAATAATAATGATAATTATAGGCCTAGTAATAAATGATAAATTTTTAAACTAAAAAAAAATGAAGACCAAGAAATTCTCCATCCTGATGGTGGTTTTCGTAGTTTCCACTGTACAAAAAGCGAATGCTGGGATGAGTACAAGTCGGCCACGACCGTGCTTATATTATATATACCAAGTGATCATGTATGTAAAAACTAACAAAAGTACAAAAGTATAAAAACAAATGTAACAGTCTACAGTTATAACAGTAGGACGAGGGATAATGTAGGCATAATCTGGCTAGATACGAGAAGGCACCTATATATGCTGGTACAATTTTTATGAATCTACTACCAAGAAACATAAAAGAAATTGTAGAAATAGATCTATTTAAATGGTCACTTAAAAATTACCTAATTGAGATGGCATATTATGAAATAAAGGAATATTTCCAGAACATACTTTCAAATATTAAAATTGAACCAGTAGGCCTAGCTCGTTTTAGTTTTTGTTCTGTTATAATACATATACTTTATTAATCTATGTAGTAGAGTATAGGCCTACATCCATATATTATAGTATATACCTAGTATAACATAAAAGTAGTATGTAGTATTTGTAAAATAATATTAGTTTAAATCTAGATGTAGTAATTATAATCATGACATGTTCAATACATCTGTGATGTACAGTCGGAACTGGACTAAAATAAATAAATAAATACATAGTGCATAGCATCTACAGTTGGTTCTGGGGCAAACATATGAACATTGAGTCAATGATAGGCTATATATTTAATTAGTTTTATTACTTTTATTTATTATTAATATTTGTACGTTATATTTCCAGAGGACCGAGTCCCAAACATCAGGTTGATATTTGTCAAGCTACTCCCGAGACTGAAGTCCTGTCTTCGGATGCCCTCGGACAAGAAGTACTTTGCCGCATTGGAGGCGAGCATCCGCAAGATAATCTCCGTGGAGAAGGACAAGGACGTTCTTGCCGCGCTAGACAAGGCGTTGGTCTCGCTGGACAAGATCGAGTGCACGCTGGACACGGTAGGTTAGGTTAGGTTAGGTTAGGTTAGGTTAGGTTGGGTTGGGTTGGGTTAGGTTAGGTTAGGTTAGGTTAGGTTAGGTTAGGTTAGGTTAGGTTAGGTTAGGTTAGGTTAGGTTAGGTTGGGTTGGGTTAGGTTGGGTTGGGTTGGGTTAGGTTAGGTTAGGTTAGGTTAGGTTAGGTTAGGTTAGGTTGGGTTGGGTTGGGTTAGGCTAGGTTAGGTTAGGTTAGGTTAGGTTAGGCTAGGTTAGGTTAGGTTAGGTTAGGTTGGGTTGGGTTGGGTTAGGTTAGGTTAGGTTAGGTTAGGTTAGGTTAGGTTAGGTTGACACGAGAAGGACGGGGACGTTCTTGCCGCGCTAGACAAGGCGTTGGTCTCGCTGGACAAGATCGAGTGCACGCTGGACACGGTAGGTTAGGTTAGGTTAGGTTAGGTTGGGTTGGGTTGGGTTGGGTTAGGTTAGGTTAGGTTAGGTTAGGTTAGGTTAGGTTGGGTTGGGTTGGGTTGGGTTGGGTTAGGTTAGGTTAGGCTAGGTTAGGTTAGGTTAGGCTAGGTTAGGTTAGGTTAGGTTAGGTTAGGCTAGGCTAGGTTAGGTTGGGTTGGGTTGGGTTGGGTTGGGTTGGGTTAGGTTAGGTTAGGTTAGGTTAGGTTGACACGAGAAGGACGGGGACGTTCTTGCCGCGCTAGACAAGGCGTTGGTCTCGCTGGACAAGATCGAGTGCACGCTGGACACGGTAGGTTAGGTTAGGTTAGGCTAGGTTAGGTTAGGTTGGGTTGGGTTGGGTTAGGTTAGGTTAGGTTAGGTTAGGTTAGGTTAGGTTAGGTTAGGTTAGGTTGGGTTGGGTTGGGTTAGGTTAGGCTAGGTTAGGTTAGGTTAGGTTAGGTTAGGCTAGGTTAGGTTAGGTTAGGTTAGGTTGGGTTGGGTTGGGTTAGGTTAGGTTAGGTTAGGTTAGGTTAGGTTGACACGAGAAGGATGGGGACGTTCTTGCCGCGCTAGACAAGGCGTTGGTCTCGCTGGACAAGATCGAGTGCACGCTGGACACGGTAGGTTAGGTTAGGTTAGGTTAGGTTGGGTTAGGTTAGGTTGGGTTGGGTTGGGTTGGGTTAGGTTAGGTTAGGCTATGTTGTTGTTGTTGTTGTTGTTGTTTCTTGGTTTAGCAGTCTTCTGCTAGTAACAAAACACATATTAGTTTTGACACTTATCTTCTTTTCATATTTGTCACTTTCCTTTCAGTTCACATCTAGTTATTTTACCACTATTCTAAAGGGTACGTCGTCTTTACAAATTCTTGCACTTCTTTCTGTATAGCTTTTCTGTTCACATTTTCTTTAATTTTCTTCGGTAGCGTGTTGTAGATTTTTAGTCCTTTTACAAACAGAGACTTCTGGTGTGTCTCATTGTTTTGGGTAAACATATGGAAATCCTCAGCTGACCTAGTTGTGTGTGAATGGATTTCCTTATTTTTCTGGTATAGATCTTTCATGTACATTTTTCTATTTGTGTTAACAGTATCATGAATGAACATAATAGACTTGGTGACTATTTTCTGTTCCACTGATAGCCAGTTTAGGCTAGGTTAGATAGGTTAGGTTAGGTTAGGCTAGGTTAGGTTGGGTTAGGTTAGGTTAGGTTAGGTTAGCTTGGGTAAGGTTAGGTTAGGTTAAGTTAGGTTAGGTTAGGTTAGGTTAAGTTAGGTTAGGTTAGGTAAGGTTAGGTTAGGTTAGGTTAGGTTAGGTTAGGTTAGCTTGGGTTAGGTTAGGTTAGGTTAGGTTAGCTTGGGTTAGGTTGACACGAGAAGGACGGGGACGTTCTTACCGCGCTAGACAAGGCGTTGGTGTCTCCGTACAAGATCGAGTGCACACCGGAAACACACACACACACACACCTCTACAGTACCCATCTACAGTATCGTGCCCAAGTGAGGTTTCTCTGTGAAATTAATCAATCGATAGGGGGTCTGGGCGGTAGTCCCCCCCCCCCCCCCAGCTCATGCGGGTACGATGCGAATAGCCCAGGAATTTTTTTTATTCTAACAGTGTGTTTGGGCGGTTTTAATAAGTTATAGGCACACACACAAAAAAAATGCCTTTTTGGTTACACGAACGAAACCAACTAGGGCAAATTATACATAAGAAATGAAACTTATAAGCCAGTACGTAGGTATAATGTGGTTTCTCTCTTAACTTGCAAAAGATAATTCTGTTCGTAATCATCATCATCATTATCTATTGCCGTTTCCTGCTTCTGGCAGGGTCAGCTTGGGTTTCACAACCAAATTTGTCCACCTCTTTTTTTTATCTTCCCACAGTCGTACTTCCTCTACTTGCTCCCAGTTCTCTCCTCTCGTCTCTGTAGGTCTTCAGCAATCTTTTCATTCAATCTCTTCCCCGTCTTCTTCTTCCTTCTTATTTTAATAATTATAATAAAAATAATACAGTGAAACCTCCATTGTACGTTTTCGAGGGACCCGAGACAAAAAACGTGGTAACGGGAAAAACGCACTATTGAAATACTTCAAATTTGTCTTTTCATACATTCCTAACACTTATAATCTTGTAAAAGCCCCCCCCCCCCGACACCATTCTTCATTCTTATCTAAGAAGGGTCGTAAGCGAGGCCTGGCGACCAAGGTCATGCAGCTAGACTGGGCTGTGATAACGTATTATAAAAAAACTCGAGTGGGTAAAAATATTGTTTTCTATAGGCCTACTTAGGATAATAGGAGTAGTCAAAGTGCGAGGGCAATGTTTAATTATCTCTGTAGTTTGACAAAAGCCTTTTGTAAAGAGGACCACTGGACGAGGGTTTGTTATTTATGGTAAGCAGGTAAAGAACCTCAGTGCCGGCAGCCGAGATTGTAGATAAACCGACCCTTTCAGAGACCCCCCCCTCCCACGCGGAACGAGATGCAGCTGGTCAAGGTCAAGGCACTCACTGACCGCTGGGTTGCATTGTGTTGAGCGAGGGAAGGGGGGGGGGGGGACGCTTCGCAGAACTGGGATGAATGAATTACTAACGTGGTCGGCTTGAACAATAACAACTTGTAATTCGACTCACTGGCTGGCCGGAAAAACCGATTATGAGAACACAGAAAACGTACTATAGGATCTAATTACCTTGACGGACTGATTTTTGAAACGCATTAACGTAAAAAACGTAATATTGGGAAACGTATTAAAGAAATAAATTATGCAGAAATGCCATAAGGCTTCGCCGGGACCTCGTAAAAAAAGCGCAGAAACGTAAAAAACGTAGAAAAGCGAAACGTACAAAGGCGGTTCTACTGTAATTCTATTATCGTGTGTAAAACAGAGGTCACCATTCACCTGCGACATGTCTCCAAGTGTTTTGCTTGTTGGAATAATATTGTCTGTGTCCTTGCAGGCTCACCTCACCCCCCACTCTAACAGGGACGAGCAGGAGGACCAGCGGAAGATGGAGGAGGAGAATCGCCTGGCAACGGTGACGGGGAAACCTCTGCCTACCCAGGGCATGGGCCCGTCTACCATGGGGGCCGGGGGGGCGCGGCCAGCCACTGTAGCCAGTGAGTACCGTCGTTGTATTCGTTTTTTAAGCGAGCGAAGCGAGCGTTTCCACTTGACTCTTATGGCACTTCATTCTGTTTTTTTGTTTGTTTGTTTGTTTTTTTGTTTTTTTTTTTTTTTTTTTGTTTTTATGTCCGTCGATAGCGGTCGAACGGAAAGTCCGATCAACTTGAAATTTGAACCATCCACAAGCCTCGATGTGGATTGAAGGTGTATAGTTTTGAGGCAAAATCGTTCGAAAAGTTACAAAGTTACACCATAGTTACTGCAAACTATTTTTCTGAAACAAAATGGCGGCAAAATGTGAGATAGCCAGATTTTTCTACAGATTTTTCCGGTCACGAATATGTTAATGTTAATGGCGATCTGATAAATATTGGCAAAGTTACACGAAAGTTACTCGAAAATATTTTTCTAAAACGCAGTAACGGCAAAATGTGAGGTGGCTATCTTATAGTAAATTTTTGTCCGGTCACGAATATACTAATGTAAACGCGATCCAAAACGTATTAGAGGCAGAAATTACATTTCTATTGCTGTCAATAAGTGTTAGTAACGGTGGCGGACCGTGTTGAAAACATGACCACGAAAATTCTTAGCAACGCACATTGCACTGCATACAACAATGTCGGGAAGTATAATAGCTATGGAAATTAGAAAAAATTTTGCAATGCGCATTCTCGAATTGTTGTTAATTGTTGTTTGTATTAGCATTGAAGTCTTTTCGCCAGAAAGTTCGTAGATATTGACGCGCTCGCTTATCAACGCGTCAAACAGAGCGTTTTCCTAGTATTTAGTTAGTTGGTTCTTTATCAAGCGAGCGTCTCCACGAGACTCTCATGGCACTTCGTTCTGTTTTTTTTTTTTTTTTTTTTGTACTAGACTCTTATGGCATTTCATTCTGTTTGTTTTTTGTTTTGTTTTTATGTCTGTCGATAGCGGTCGAACGGAAAGTCCGATCAACTTGAAATTTGGACCATCCACAAGCCTCGATGTGGATTGAACGTGTATAGTTTTGAGGCAAAATCGTTCGAAAAGTTACAAAGTTACACTCAATAACTGTTAGTAACGGTGGCGGACCGCCGCGAAAACACTAGACAGAATGACAACGAAAATTCTTAGCAACGCAAATTGCACTGCATTCAACAATATCGGGAAGTATAATAGCTATGGAAATTAGAAAAAATTTTGAAATGCACATTCTTGAATTGTTGTTAGTTGTTGTTTTTATTAGCTTTGAGATCTTTTCGCCAGAACGTTCGTAGATATGGACGGGCTCGCTTATCAACGCGTCAAACAGAGCGTTTTCCTAGTTTATTTAAAGGATTAGTCAGGTGATAAACTAAAAAGTCACCAATGAGTCATAAGTGCATGAAATTCAGTTATGTGTAAAATAAAATTGATATAGGTTGCTTCAATGCAAAAAAAAAAAATAGTGAACATTCAGCTACTCTATAAGATTCACTTCGTCAGCTCTGCTGCATTTTTCTTCTAAAGCGTAGTACAGCTGTATCGCCTCTGAGGTCGCTAACGCCTGCCCGATAGACAGAACACTCATTGTGTTATACGAGTCCAGCCAGCGCTCCGCGAAACACTCGGCGACTGCGGACAGTGCCGCTCAAAACAGATTGCAACTTTTCTACACATCAAGTCACAAGAAAATTAATTGCAGGGCATTTTGTAGAAGTACACGTTCGTACAAAGAAGCATGTTATCGGTAGGGAAACGATTCACATTAAACCTCGTAATCGATTTTTGATAAGTGCTTTATTTTAGCGGTGGTTTTACTATCTCGAGGCAACATTTTTCCCATATGGGAATTACCATGAGAAGAGTTGCTCGGTGCTACTTGGTAGCAACAAGCCAAAAAATCGCGTTTTCTTTAATTTTTTAACCGCCTGCTTTTAAAGTATGGTACCTTTTAGTCATGTTTTCCATATTTGAGGGTGGACATATACAAATTATAGTTTTTTAGTTTTTCATCTGACTAACCCTTTAAGCAAAGAAGAGTGGGAAGACCTAGAGATAGATGGCAGGACCAGGTACAAGCAGATGTGGAAGAGAGAGGAGAGGAGTGGTCAGTGGTAGAGGATAGAGAAAGATGGTGGGAGGACAGAAAAAGGTGGAGAGAGTTGGTGGAACGGCAAAAAGAATTCATTCATGAAGAGAATTAAGTTAAAGAAAACGATGTTTCGAGCTTGGCATGCCGATACTGATTCCTGGGATGCCTAAGATCAATGGTGGAAACACCCCTTTACCCAACTAAATGATGTTGGAATAAAGAGTAGCGATCATTTAGGGATGTCATAGAGTAGGAAAATCCGGATCCGGTTCCAGACCTTCCAAGAACCGGGTTACCCGAATCCTGAAAGCCTAAATTATGTCATCTTATCTTGGTTACACCCCCCCCCCCCCCGAAACCACGCGGTTGAAGGTCGTTCTCTATCCGTGTCAGCTGCCGGCCGCTGTGTGGGTTAGGCTCTGTGCGCGCAGGAATGTCGAGAGGGGTGGGGGAGGTGAGTGTATATGGCCTCACAGAACTCGCCCGCAGTAATGACAGCGCTTACTACCAGCGACCAGCTAGCCACGCCCACAAGCACTGAAGCTTCAAGGAAAGTAGTTGCAGAAATATCGTCGCGTATTTTTTTTTTTTTTTTTTTCTACAAATATTACTACCCGATTAAGATCCTAATCCTAAAAATGGATTCGGGTAATTTCTGGATCCGGGTAACCCGGGTACCCAGGTACCCTATGAAATCCCTAAGCGATATATATATATGTATATATAGAAAGTTGCATGAAAGTTGAAAGTAGAAGAAAGTTGCAACAGGTACTTATATATATATATATATATATATATATATATATATGTCAATACAATTAAAATAATTGCGGGTTATTCCGCCACGTCCTACCTCCATATTGTGCCGACGTTTCAGGAACCTTATGGATCCTATCATCAGGGCGTCGAACTCTCAACTGAACGACGTTCCTGAAACGTCGGCACAATATGGAGGTAGGACGTGGCGGAATAACCCACAATTATTTTAATTTTATTGACATAAATCCTAGCCACGAAAGCTTTAGTGTTTTAATATTTATATATATATATATATATGTGTGTGTGAGAGGGAAAGAAGGATAGGAGCCAACAGCTTACCTGAAACCATTTGGCAGGCTGCGTAGCGTAGATGAAACAAAACAAAACAAAAAACACAACACTAAAACTTCTGGACGTTTCGACGCTTCGGTCTCACCAGAAGGAGAATACTTAAACTAAAACTATTTACAGTATATACAATGGTTGAACACCAGTGCTGTTGGGGGTAGGGTAAGGAAGGCGGTGGGAGGCGTGGCTACCTGATGTTGAGATTGGGAGGGTCTCGGGACAGGGTTACCGCGATATGGGCTTGTTCCCACCGTCTGAGGTCACTGGCGAGACAGCTTCTAGGCAGGGCCTTGATGACTTTGGTGTTAAAGCAGCTCTCAAGTCCAAGATTGTGTGACATAGCATGTCTCGCCACAGGTTTTTCTTCATTTTGCAGTGTGATGGACTGCCTGTGTCCTGTCATCCTCTGACTCAGGTGGTTAGTAGTCAGGCCCACATACTACTCCCACATACATATATATATGCAGAGACAGGAGTTTATGGTGAAAATGTTTTGAAAATTTCGTTTTTAAGATTTAAAAAGGTGGTGAATTGGTGTTGAATATTTTGGAAAAAATCGTTTTTATAGCGGTGTTAATTTGTTTCTATTTTTGGCTACTTTGGAACCATGGAAAATGCATAGGCTAAAAATTAGAACACAAATATGTATCAACCTACATTTATTAGGTACATACAGCACAACTATAAACACATTAATTAATCAATTAATCACTGAGTATGCCTATGTAAAACAGTGAACACTTATTGTAGGCCTACTCACACTAGTTTCCTTAAGCTGGATTCATGACATTGCATTGTTCTGCGGGACGGTGCGCGACGGAGGTTTTGGGCCAATCAGGAGCGACCTAAGTGCACCCAGGTCGCTCCTGATTGGCCCAAAACATCCGTCGCGCACCGTCCCGCAGAACAACGCAGTGTCATGAATCCAGCTTTAATCTATGTCTCCAAATTGCAGTGCGTTGCCGAGGACGCCGTGCGGCCGTGACGTGACTGATGTTGACACAAAAACGTAAAAATTGGACGGTAAATCGCAAATTTGTCACTAATTTATGTTATACCAACGTTATTCGTGAATAATAGGTAGAATCGCTCAAATCGCGGCTATACTTAAAAATCGCGGAAATTCGCGCGAAAAAAAATGTCATTTCCAGCACCCCAAGTACCTAAAACGTCCACATCTGTAGTTATAAAACATTTTCTAAGAAAATCGCGTTTATCGTTAATACCATAAACTCCTGCCTCTGTATATATGTATATTTGTTTTTGTCCTCAGAACAGCCGGTGGTGAACCGCTACGGCCAGCCGGCCGTGTCCGTCTCCAATGCCGGAATCTCGAGCACGGCGAGGCAGCCCAGCGCGCGACCTATGCCGCCCGGCCCTGGCACGCGACCCACGCCCTCCAGGACCGCGTCACTGTGAGTACAACACGCATTGCTACTGTGGCACACGCATTTTGGCTTAAATAAATAAAAATAAAATAAATTCACATTTAGAGTCTACCCACTCAGTAACTAAACTGATATGCAGAGGGGGACTTTAATTTAAAGCGACTAGACCAACCCTGTAGGCTTCGAACACCGTCGACAAGCGAGCGACAACCAATCAAAGATCGATATTTCAAACACGAAACATATGAATTGGTGATTGGACGGTGCGAACACCTGCGAACAGATGCCAGAATCAACGAGGCCGATTCAGAACGACTTTGAATTTATTGAGTGCTTCGTTGCTAGGACGGCTCCAAAGTCACCGTTTACTTATTCCTACAACAAGAAGTGATGGAACTGAATCCATATTACAAGTTAATAAACTTCTGCCTGAACCGGGATTTGAACCCGGGACCTTCTGCATTGGAAGCAGGGATGCCAACCACTGCACCAACGAGCCACCTATTACCACGGTTCCCATACGAGTTGAGCAACCTCGGCCCAGGTCAGGAGGTGGATGGGTGACCATTTTCCTCTGAAACACTATAGGGAGCTTGCAATAACGTCATTTCCGGTATCGCACGGCGGCCATACTGAGGTACTCTGTAAACATTTGTTTACGTTCTTCCGACACTGCATTGTTGCAATATTGCAGATGTCCTTTGACTGACACATCAACTGTTTTCAAACAAAGGTCCCGTATTATGACTGAAAACAAAATAAGAACGCGTAAACTCTGTTTGAAGACAATCATTTGCATGTGTTATCATTTTCTTGAACTTTTATCTGCACACATCAATCTATACGGCTTGAAACTGTGATATTTCCTGGATAATCTATGTGTCTTCTATTGACAGAACAAATGTAAACAAGCAATGTGTACCTCATAATGGCCGCCACGTGACGTCTATTGAAAGCTACCTTCTACTCCGCCCAGCCTTTATTTATTTATTTATTTATTTATTTAATGTCTATCCTATTCAGTTATAAAAACTGATTTACAAAGGAGGACCTTAAATAAAACTAAGCTATGCAAACAATTAATAATGATGAAATCATAAATAACAATAATAACAAAAACAAAACAAACTACTGAACCATATAAAATATAATCAAGAACAAGAAAAAATAATTGAGAAATGAAACAAAATATCAAATGAAGTGGAAATTCAACATATTAAATAATAAAAATGGAAGTATGCAAATAAGAAAGAAGATGAAGAAACAAAAAAATTGTGGGAAAAAATAAATATATATATATATATATATATATATATATATATAAAAGTGAAAAAGAAAAAAGGAAAAAGGAAAAAGAAGTGGATGAATGAAGTCGGACCCTATTGTTCACGCTAGAAGCGGCCGTAAAAAGAAGGTTTACAGAAATCATGAAAACATTCGCCTACGGAAGTCGGAAAACGCCATCGTCATTCTTTTTATGGCCGCTTCTAGCGTGAACAAAAGGGTCCGACTCCATTCATCCACTGTGTTTCTCAAGGCTGGCGGAGTATAGTTACCGTTGGTTAGAGCAGATTGGAAGGTTCGAAAGCTTGTGTAACAGCTTCGTTCTTCTCGTCAACTGCTCGGCAGTCCAGGTTTGTGGAGGAACCTATATGACTCGTCAAAGTGACACCGTCCTTTCGGGTGGGACGTAAAGCCGACGGTCCCCTTGGTACTTTTCGACAGGAGTAGGCTACGTGCCAGTACCAGGCTTCCCCTCCTTCCTTCTTCAACATCATGCATCGTTGTTAATCATTCGTTGTTATACTGGTCACTGTTAAATGGCCCGCACAAGATGCTGTATGGGGCCAATTCATAAATAAATAAATAAAATTAATTGGTTGATATTGCTGTTTAAGATCGTTCGGAAGTAGTTTTGATGTTTTTAGTCAACTAATTTCTCTTAAATAAATAATAAGATTATTATGAAAATTTCCTACTTGCAGAGGGATGTCATATCTATGCATGGTATTAAGTACATTTGTGACAAGCCTGTTTAAAAATAATATACTCATGTTTGAATTAGGCAACGTAATTACTTTCGGTGAAAATGTTCGGCGAAATAATATGGAGACTCTGTTTAAAAATGGGTACATTGTTTTTTAATAGGTTGGTGACAAATGTACTAAATACCATGCGTAGATATGACATCCCTCTACAAGTGGGTAAATATTTATAATAATCCTACTATTAGTTTAAGAGGAAAAAGTTAAAAATGGGAAATGTCATAGCAATTATTCTTTTAACAGATCATATTTTAGAAGACTGAACAAATAAATAAATAGATAGCTGAACTGATGAAAAATGGAAAATGTCATAGCAATTATTCTTTTAGCAGATCATATTTTAGAAGGCTGAACAAATAAATAAATAGATAGCTGAACTGATGAAAAATGTCATAGCAACTATTCTATAACAGATCATATTTTAGAAGGCAGAACAAATAAATAGATGAATCTGATTCCGTACCTACTTTTCTTCTAACGGATCATATTTTAGAAGACTGAAGAAATAAATAAATATAAACTGTGGCAGTGGGTTTGCATCCGTGGCTGCCACGGAAACTGTGGCAGTAGGGTTGCGTCCGTGGCTGCTTTTTTTGCATCACAGTTAACAAATAATTACATAAAATAGGCTGACTTTACAAAAACAAGTTGCCAAAAAGTTGCTTTTTGAATGTTTAGTTGATAAAAGTTGCATTAAGGTGAATCTACTCCCAATTTATTTTATTTTTTTAAATATGCATAAAGACAACATATGGGTTAGTATATGAAATACGCTCATTTGAGAATATCAAAACTAATTTTCAAGCCCATTTTGGAGGAGCCGTATGGTATTTACAACGGGTTTTATGAAAATACGGCTAACAACTACAAACGTAGTTGTTAGCCGTACCACCACATACGCGTTTGGTATGCGATTTTTTGTTTACACCTTACCCTCACTATTGGCAATGTGGATTTAGTGTTTTGAAATAAGTGTTTTCAATATTTGGTTTTCTACAATTTATTTTGTTCTCCGGTACGGAAATTGTATTTGTACCGGCGAGCAAAATAAATAGTAGTAGGCCTAAACCAAATATTGAAAGCACTAATTTCAAAACACTAAATCCACATAGCCAATAGTGAGGGTAAGGTGTAAACAAAAGATCGCTTACCAAACGCGTATGTGGTTTAAACGTAGTTGTTAGCCGTATTCGTCATAAAATCCATTGTAAATACCATACGGCTCCTCCAAAATGGGCTTGAAAATTAGTTTTGATCTTCTCAAATGAGTGTATTTAATATACTAACTACATAGGTGTTATTTATGCAAATTAAAAAAAAATAATAATATGGGGGTAGATTCACCTTAAGGTCCAATCTTACAATGTCCCAATAACTACTTATTCGTCGAATAGCCTGTTTTCTCCATGGCAACCACCAATCAAAGCCTTTGAAATCCTTCAAATAGCTTAAGGCCGATTCACAATTGAAATAAGAGTTGCAATAAGAAACAGTGAAATAACAAGCAACTGGTTCACAACCGACGACTAATTGCTTATTTCAGTAGTCAAAGCAGCACCTTAATTGTGTACTTACTATCATTGACTATAACAGCAAAATATCCGGTGCCACTGTTTTTGTTTTGATTTCCGTAGTTGACCTTCTAAACTTTGTCTCATCGTAGGATGAGACTAGTCAAACCGGTTTTTCCGCTCTCTAGATTTTGTGCAACCCTAATTGTAGCTCGGCGCTTACAGCCCAACAGATAAATGGAATGACAGCTTCCCTAATTGATTCACATGATCGCGGTCAAATACCAGAAATAACTACCAGTGCAATATTATCGGCAACTGAATTAGCACTACTACAACATATAAAATAACAAAAGGTTTTTATTTTCGGTATTTCATGAATGTGAAATTTTGAATGGAAGCTCTACTTCGAAAACTGGGCAAGTTGTCGAGTTTTTAGTATTGTTTTAAATATTACGGCCATTGGAACAGGTCTTAATTCTAAGAAATTGTTCAATCATCAGACTGTATTAGGATTTTCGGTTATGCACGATAAGCCGATAATTGCTTGTCAAGAATTTCGAGTGGACGAAGCGCGCGGGTGTTGACAATGAAGGAATCTCAGGGGTCGGTAAAACCCTACTCTTGCAGTGGCATTTGCCATTTCTCGCGGTCTCATCCTGCAGTGAGACAAAGTTTAGTATGGCTCTTCTGCGTTCTGATTGGTTTGTCATAAGGTGCATCATGGGAAGTTGAAAAAAGAAATGGAATTGATTCA
Organism: Isoperla grammatica; assembly: GCA_945910005.1. Taxonomy (NCBI): domain Eukaryota; kingdom Metazoa; phylum Arthropoda; class Insecta; order Plecoptera; family Perlodidae; genus Isoperla; species Isoperla grammatica. The sequence continues at coordinate 5,353,929 of OX246749.1, read as the reverse complement.
ATTCCTATGACTATTTCAATTCACTGTGACGGATGTGAACCACAGCATTGTTATTGTATGTTCCAATTCGCTTAAACCTTATTGCTAATTCACTATTGCAACTCTTATTTCAATTGTGAATCGAGCTTTAAATGCTACAAATCACTTTCTCATTAGGAGATTGTAAGACCGGCCCTAAGTAAGTTGCCAGTGGACGCCCTGGTATTGTAATAAGGGCTTGAATTTAACGTTTGCCTATTGTTGCGCTGCCGAGTGAGTTTTTGGTGAACCATCCCATCAATTACAATATAATTATGCTTCAAACTCTCTCAGCAATTATTATATTTTTAATGCAATTATTTAATTATTTGTTTTTCTTTTCTTTTTTCTTTTCTTTTCTCTTTCTTCTTTTTTCTTTTTCTTCTTTTTCACTTTTATATAATATATATTAGGGATGTCAAACGATTAAATTATTATAATCGATAATCGAATTCACTTTCACCTCCATAATCGATTATTAATCGATTTTAATCGTTTTGTTAAATGTCGGTATAGTAGCAAGTTTCTTCCAAACTTCGGCTTGGTTTCGGTTAGTTTGAATTGCCCGCGCAAGCCACGAGTTCGCCATTCGACTTCTTTTCGACTATCGATATATTTTACGTCACGGAGTATTTTTGTTATCTTCTGTCCAAGATTTCGACGATACTTTCTGTCCTAGTTAGGCCTGAAGGGCTATAGTTATTCACTTCCCGTTTTTTTTAAACCAATAAGTTATTAAGTATGCTGAATATGCGTCGTAATATTATTATTTTCATGTGCAGCGTAATTAAAATTTACGTGATGTGAACTAAAAATCGTAGCGACTTTTCTAACCTTACTTCTCTTGTTATTTGTGAACAAACATAACAACTCGTATTTTTATAGATCGTAGGCGTCGAATGCTGGGTCTAGGGTAGGCGACTAGACACAGCTATTCAAAATATGACTGGAAATTCGGCTCAAATTATGACGCCAAGTTATGCTGTTGCTGTTCTTAGGCCTAGGCCTAGGCCTACTGTATACGAAACTGAGCAATAGCGATGCTAGCGCTAGCGCTCGCGCTCGAACAGGCGGCAGATCTTGAGAACTAAATTTAAAAAAGCGCGAAAATTTAAAATCGATTTTTTTTTTAAATAATCGATTAATCGTTTTCGATTAATAATCGATTAATCGAATCGATTTAATCGTAATCGTTGACATCCCTAATATATATACATTTGTTTTTTCCCCACAATTTTTGTGTTTCTTCATGTTCTTTCTTATTTGCATATGTACTTCTATTTTTATTATTTAATATGTTGAATTTCCACTTCATTTGATTTTATTTCATTTCTCAATTATTTTTTCTTGTTCTTGATTATATTTTATATAGTACAGTAGTTTGTTTTGTTTTTGTTATTATTGTTATTTATGATTTCATTATTATTAATTGTTTGCATAGCTTAGTTTTATTTAAGGTCCTCCTTTGTAAATCAGTTTTTATAACTTAATAGGATAGACATTAAATAAATAAATAAAATAAATTAGTGATTTAACCCTATAAAATCAATTGAACTGTGGTCGTGTGATATGCAAAGTCCGAAAAGACCTCCAAACGTTGTAGGCACCGAGTTTGGCCACTGAGGGCGCTAGTGAAAACGAATGAAGCGCTCAAAGTGGCAATGTCACGCAACTTTACGATGAAGCAGCGTCGTTCTTCCTACGTGGATAATGGCAAATTGTAAAAATTGTTTAATTAAATACGGCTTTTAAAAATTTTGGGCAGATTATCAATCCCATCTTAAAAGGCAAGGCGCCATTTAAATCGGGACTCACAACAAACACACAACAAACACAAACAAAACAAGAAAATGTAAAAAAACAACAAAACAAAACACAACAAGAAAAACCAAACAAAAAGTTCAAAAGATATTTCACGATAATGTATGGCACTATTTCAACCGCGGAATGCAATCTTCATCAGTGAGTTGCTACATTTGGCCACATATAGCGTGTAGTGTATGTGCTAACACACGGTGCCTACAATTAGGTAGATCGAGCCACAAACAACCGATGCCGATGCAAACGGTTTTGACTTGGCCGATGAGGATTATTAAGCCAACACGTGTGTTTGCGGCTGCAGTATTTGTGCTTAGAACTAGTCGTTAATTGAAATTACGTTTTCGAGTTAATAGTAATCTGAAGTGGATACGCATAGAACTGGACTCGTTTTTTCATTTTCGGACAAGTAAATTTACGAACGCACGGGCGAGTGATAAATATTTTAAATTTCGATCCCCGATTGTAACACGTTAGTCACCAATGAGTGTCTCAGGTCTAATGTGACCATACGTCCCGGATTTCCCGGGACAGTCCCGTTTTTTTACACTCTGTCCCGGCGTCCCGAAGACTTTTTGAAAAGCACTTAAATGTTCCGGAATTGTGATACACGTTTCTAATGTCCCGGAAATTATCAATGCGGCAAGTATTTGAACAAAATGCGTGATATATTGAGTTACTTGTGATGGCAGCTGTACACGTAGCTTACCGGTACCATATCAGCTGACCGGCCTACCCTACCCCTACCCCCAACCGTCTCCCTACCGCCTAGGCTTTGACTCACCGTCTCCCACAGGTTCTGACTTGTTGTATTTGGCGTGTCATTAGTCGCCGTTGAACTTTGATACAGTGTGCGTGTTTGTTTGTGCTGCGACAATGCCGCCACCAAAAAGGAAGTGTAAATTTAACAGTGAGTTACAGTAGTTTGTCTGAAGCCCAGAACTCATTCTAAAACGCTTAAAACCACATAAAAAGCACACGTTTCCAAAAAATTTCCTGCGGCGCTCTTGTGGGGGGCATTCCCCCCCGATCCCCCCATTGTTGTCGCCGAAAAATGTGTTTGTCCCGGAATTTCGATTTGTTCTCTTATGCCCGCAATTGGTCTATTCGGCCATCATGCGTTGTCCTGCTTACTCAGGTCAAAGCTGAAGTAGGTTGCAGCACTTGTCCTGAAAGGTCCAACTTTGTAATTCATTCCATGTTAAATATTGTCGTTAGTCAACTGTCTTAACTGTCAAACGACAATATGTTTGTTTTGTATCTATAACAAAGGTATTCTCTGTCAAAAACCGTGTAAAAACTACAATGGATGATTTATATTTAAAAGTATTAAATGTAAACGACTTGAATGTTTGAATTGAGAAAACGAGGTGCAAAGATCGAGTTGGACCTTTCATTACTGCTAGCGCTGCGAGCGGCAGAAAGTCGCGCCGGAGACGCCCATGGGGCTTTGCATTTTGACGTACTACGAGCCCAAAGGCCACTGCCTGCTGGAAGGATCAATCAGCGCGGACAAGGTCTACTTGATCTCAGCCTAGCGGAGATCGTTTAGACCTTGAGTGAGCTGGTAAACCCATCCAGCAGGCTGTGCTGGCGGCATTCAGCACTTAAAGCGTGACGTAGATAGCGCCACAGTACGGGGAGGCGTAACAAGTGCACAGAGAGCGTTGCGAGCGATCCGGCCAACGGTCACTGAATATTGGATACACACAATTTTCAACAATAAGAATTCTTAAGTCATTGCAAAACTATGTAACTTCTTTAAAATCTTTGGATATTTTACCAATACATAATAATTAGTGCACTGGCTTCTAGAGGGGTTTCGGTTAATTCTAGCAGGCGGAGATCAGTGGCCGGAACGCTCGCAGCGCTGCAGTGTGGTAGTTTGTTGTACACCTCCCCGTAGTACCAGATCAAGTCTAGAACCTGCTGGATGGCTCCGTTAGGCAGAGAACGAGTACTCCTTGACTCTAGGCTAGTTGTTTGTTTGTTTGTTTGTTTTTATTAGCATCTAGTAGACTTTTATGATACAAAAGTATAAGAATTGTCAAGTAGGTCTAAATTATACAAGTAAGAAATGAACTATGAACTATGTCTAGACTAGGCTATACAACTTAATTAACAAGGTACAAATGTAATATGTTAAAACTTAAATATTATCAAGTGACATGTACATAAAAACGAGAAAAGGGTGTAGTAATAAATGAAAATAATAATATAATTATAATTATATGCGAGTATCCTGTAAAAGTTCTATACATATTAATAGCTTAATGTATTTACTAGTCTTTAATCATGAATTCATTAATTGCATAGAAAGCACTATTTAACAAGTATAATTTGAGTTCAATGCTGGCACTGCGAGTGGAGTGGGGAAGAAAGCGGCAGTGGGGATGAAAAGGAGGGATGGAAAGCGGCAGTGCAAAGCCGCGGTGCAGCCGCCAATCATTTGCCATTCGTCCTTGACCCTACTGAAAGAGACGATACGGGTATTTCTTGCGAACAACTGATCCGGTGTTCTACTCACTTTTTTTGTGTATTCCTTTGGGAGATAGATTATGTAGGTAGTACCTACACATTATCTGATTATTTATCTATAACTTCCACTGTTTTTTTTTTTTTTTACAAATAGTACGTTATTTGATAGATAATTTCAATTTTTAAAATATATTGTTTTGACATGCGAATCACGTTAAATATGGCAATATGGCGTACGAGCGAGAGCACATGAGGCGTTCAAAAGGTTAGGGGGAATGTTGATCTTGGACCACAATAAAGGGAAATGAGGTAGGCCTAGGCCTACACGGAGACGCAACTTTATAAAGACGTTCAAAAGGTTAGGGGGAATGTTGATCTTGGACCACAATAAAGGGAAATGAGGTAGGCCTAGGCCTACACGGAGACGCAACTTTATAAAGACGTTCAAAAGGTTAGGGGGAATGTCGATCTTGAACCACAATAAAGGGAAATGAGGTAGGCCTAGGCCTACACGGAGACGCAACTTTACAACGCAACTTTGGTTGTTTTGAACGGAAAAAGTGAGTAGAACACCGGATCAGCTGTGCGCAAGTTTTCCCACGATACGTTCCGTGTGCTTCTAGCACCGCTGGTACTCGTTAGGACAGCCGGCCCGACAAGTAGCATTGCTTGGACACGGCACGCGGTAGCTGTTGCGTATAAAGCCTGGTTTATGATTGACGGAAACGGAATCGTGGTTGGAAGCGTGTTCTGAAGACGTGAAATAAGCGTTTACGATTGACTGGAACTCGGAATATGTTCGGGTCTATTCGCCGTAAATCGACCATTCTCGGCTTGTTCATGTTGCTGTCAGCTGCCTTTGTGATTTGTTGGTTTGGTGTCGTCCATGTTTGTTTACTCTGTGCATGCGTACACCGTGTCGGAGACGGCAACGTGAACGCCAAAGTTGAGACGTGGCGAACTTTACCGATCGCGTTGCCGTCTCGCGTTGGCAACCCGTCAATCATAAACGCTCCGCCGTGTTAGCTATCTACCAACATTCACAATCATGTTTCCCAATTCCGTTTCCGTCAATCATAAACCAGGCTTTAGCCTAGCCATTAGGGTGACCATTTCCAAAAATAAAATGGCGGGGACAAATATAATTAAGTCGCGAAGCTGACGTACCGCGGGGTGTTTGGGGGGGCAAGGCCCCCCCAATAAACAGCCCCGCAGGTTTTTATTTTTAAGGGCGTTTTTGCAGGTGTTTTAGTGGGATTTGGTCGCAACTGTGGAAGTGGACGGAATCGTCGCGACATGTCAACAAACCGGTTTGTGGTTGGGGGGGGGGGTCACAACATCCTCGCGTCGCGTCTCGCGTTGCAATAATCGTGGCCCGCTCTGCACGCGGTAAGTTATCAGAGAGAACTGTGCTAGTTAGTGGTGGGATGAATCGTTTAATGGGCTAAACGGTTAAACTGTTAAATTAATCGCGTTTAAACGTTTTAACGCCAAAATTGTAAATAAGCAACAACAAAAAAGTTTTATTTGGGAAATGTTTCTCGCGGTCGCGGCATAAAAAATAGGGTAGAATAATGTTTTATTGCTGCTTGAACGAGCTAACGACTTACGCACCTCGCGAAGTAATGACGGCGACGGCCGAACGAGCGAGTGGCAGGAACTAAAAAAAATTGTAAATAAGCAACAACAAAAAAGTTTTATTTGGGAAATGTTTCTCGCGGTCGCGGCATAAAAAATAGGGTAGAATAATGTTTTATTGCTGCTTGAACGAGCTAACGACTTACGCACCTCGCGAAGTAATGACGGCGACGGCCGAACGAGCGAGTGGCAGGAACTAAAATCTTATGTTCAAGGGCGAGGTCGGGAACTTGTCGGGACGGACACACGAAGGCTTCGGGTAGGTGGCTAGATCGTGGCTTTCAAACGCGCCGGCTAGGCGCTAATACGAAATACGAGTACGGTGGGCGGGAGAAGACGGAGGGGGGGGGGGGGGGGGGGGATGCAGCGGCTACCCAAAATAATTTTTTCGAGTTTTCGTGCTGATACAACAAACTTAGATGAAATGGGATACCACGGGCAGGAAATTAACAATACGACCATTTGGCGTTTAATTTCTTAACAAAATCCTTAAACATGTAATTAACCACGGGCGTTTAAACGTTTAATTATCCCAGCCCTAGTGCTAGTAGTGCTCAAATTACCGAGTTTCGTTGTTACTGAAAATAATATTTTTCTTATTAAAAACATTCAATTTAATGAATAGCTATTCCCCTTCTAGACAAATCCAGGACATTTGGGCATGCCGAAGGCTTTTTTCGGGACACCGGGACAAGGGGCTGAAAACCGGGACGATCCCGGTTTTCCGGGACGGATGGTCACCCTACTAGCCATAGTCTTATTGGGCCAGGTTTGAAGGGGAAAGCGAGTGTATTGTGCCCAGGCCTAAACTTGATGTCGTGAAGCCGCTCGGACTTAGGGTAGACACGCATCTTAAACGTGGACAGTTAACTCTTGCAATGGACATTCATTCACTTACTTTTAGCCGTCCATGCCCGCTTAGTGGTATCAATTAAAGGTACCCACAGTGTTCGAAGACGAAATGTACTAGTAGACCTATAGGTCGACATTTCATGACATAAAACGTCTAGGGCACTCAGATCTAAGATCTAAGGGTGTATCCAAGTAGGCTAGGTTGTTCCTTCACTGAGTGAAATTTTTTTTTTAAATTTAGCAATACACACGGTTGGCCTGTTAGACCTTGGATCTGTCAGCCCTGTTCGAACTCGGTGTATAAATACTACCTAGGTCCGGGGGTACATTGCCCTATGCTAGGGCAATGTTCATGAACCGGAAGAATCATGTGCGATTGAATGGGTAAAGATTTAAGAATACATATAAATAGGTCCGAGCTACAGTAGGCCTACTGTTAAAACCGGGACATTTTGCCGTCCCGAGAACTCTTTTCGAGACACCGGGACAGGCCACAAAAAACGATCCCGGTAACCAGTACATCTAAGCCACTCGTCCGGCCGCCCGACACATGTATCTACATTCATCAACGTATCGAAACCATATGAACACAATCTTCAATTATTTACAATTTTTTATTTTATTTGTTACACACACTTGACAATGTACATATTATTAGGTCTATGTCTACTTTGGTATTGAAGGACCTCTAAAAATGGCGGTAGGGCCTATGTATTCACATTCAAGAGCCTGTAGGAACTGTATTGGGAGCCTCCCTTGACCTATTCAGATCTCACTACTCATCATCTACCGGTCCAAAACAGTCTACAGGGTTAATCACAGTGCTACAAGAACTAATAGAGGTTCCTTTAAACAATGACAATATAACAAGAGGCCTAGATGGGGGTGATAGGCTTAGAGAAGCCCAGAGAAGCCCTAACATTTAAATGTAAAATAAAATAGCTTTTAGTTTCTAAGCAAGCTAAGGCCTAGCTCACCCAATCTTGCACTGCAGTTTTGAAGTCTAGCTGGTCGCGATGCCCAAAGCCACTCCAGCGGCAAACGAGAGGAGGAACGTATTAATGTCTTCAAGTTTATACGTACTAGCTTTGCCAACAAACTTGGAATACCAACTTTTGACTTTTTGTTCGCCTCGTTTAAGTTTGTCCTCGACTTTGTCGATCTTTCGATCCATGAAGCGTTCGACCTTTTCGACTACGGTAGGGCCGCACCCCGTCACGGCTTCTTCCACCCGGTCGCTGACCTTGTCCAGTCGATTGAATATCTTGTCCCAGTTGATTTTGATGTAGCCCGTTTGGTTGGCCACTTGAAGGAGAATTATGCCACTCCCAGCGACGAACGCAACAACCTTGCCTGTTCTCATCGCAATCTGTCCCGTCAGCCATCCGGTGGACGTTCCAAGTAGCATCTGCTTCGTAGCCGTCGTCTTGCTTATGTCCCCCATCAGCTTGTCAATGTAGCGTCGAGTGTCTACTTTATCTACATTCGAGTCGTCTTCACTGGGAATTTTAGGTTTAATCACGGCCATTTCTATTAAAATGTGGACAGCTGTCACCACTGATAAGATATGCCTAGCCTAGGCCCTAACAATTCTGGGTGTTTGGCAGTGGCCCAATACTTGAGCGTTATGTCTGTAGGCCTATGTCGGAGTAGAATAGGTAACAGTAACACTACAAGGATGTAGTAGGACTAGGCCACGGACTAGGCCTAGCGCTTTCCGGACGAAAGGTGCGCAGTTTCTTATTTCTTACCTCTAGTTATTTTGAGGTTAAATGCGTAGGTCTAGGCCTAGTCTTCACGGTGGCGTTTTTGTTTTCGTCAAAACTGTTGTATAATACAAAATGTTGTAGGTACTATTACATACGCACACGTATTTCTATTTTCATCAGCAGGAAACTAGAAATCAATTTTAAGTCAAAATTTTCTCTTGTCAGCTGTCAACTGAAGAAAGAAACATAAGACGGCTAGATAGTCGAAATCGTGGTCGAACTCTCGATAGATCGAATTACTGTGAGATCACTACAAACGATGCGCTTTCAGTAGAAGTTTATTTATTTGTTCACCATTTAACGTGCATACAAAATATAAATTGATTAATACTTAAACAACAGTATTTAGACAATAGGCAAAATATAAAATACCATAATAATTTTAATAAAAATAAATTTAGTAGGCCTAATAATAATAATAATAATAATAATAATAATAATAATAATAATAATAATAATAATAATACCGGTAATAATAATAATAATAATAAAATAATATCGGTTTTGACCGAGTTTGTATGTATTGCAACGATAAAATAATAATAATAATATTATTTTATAATTATAATATTAATAATAATAATAATAATAATAATTTTAATTTGATAACTAATAATTTTTGCAATATTCAGATTTAGAAGATATTTGTTTGCAAGGCTCATGGTATAGGGTACGCACAACACCAAAACACAACAATGAAACAAATGAATTGAACCGATGGACAAACAAGCTTTAAAAAAAAAATTATGAAGTTCTGAAGTTGGAAAAAACAAACGTTCAGAACGTTTACAAACTTTCAGATAGTTGCTGTCCATTACTGAACATAAATTTTAACTGGCCAGCAGTTACTATCGTTACAACTAATTGTTTATCCTCATTATTTGCAAAGATACTTTGACAGCTTGTTGTTTGTCAACCAGTTCAATTCATTTATTCCATTGTTGTAGTTCGGCTGTCACGTCAGTTGTGCGTGCCCTATTAGAAAAGTCACAACACAGTTTCAGCCTATAACAAGAGAGGTAAAATATTTAAACTGGAAAAGGAAACCAAGGGTCTACTTGATCGACTAGCGGAGGCGGGAGTTGGACGAGCCACCGCTATGCGGAGATCAAGTTGACCTTGTGGTGTAGGCCAGTGAATGAATACATTTTAGATTTTTATTCTCTCAACAAGATATATATATATGGGCATTGGGTTTGGTGATATTATTAAACCAAACAATTACAAATTATAATATTGTGTTGTGTTGTAATTTATTACACTTGAATATATATTAGTTTACAGAGTTTGGTCAAGCCCCCAATGAGCCAGCATTTTGCTGTATGGGGCTTTTAGTAACAGATTATAAAATAACCGTATTTAGCAAGCCATGTATCATTTTTATTAGCATGGTTAACATATTCCAGGTATTATATTAAATTAATACTACGTAATGAGGCAACACGCGTACGATTTTTTTTTTGTAAACCAAGCACTTAGTTTAATAGTATCAGATACAAAAAGTATATTAGTGCAAGTCCTAAGTAAAAAAAATAATTTTTGAATAGGTTTAATGTGGTCGCATTTATTCAAGTTTCAACTCGGGGATCTGAAATGCGTACAGGCGGCTGTGACGTCATGATTCAGTAGACGAGGTGTAACAGACCTATCGCTGAGGGGGTGAGCGTACACAGACACAAATCATGACGTCAAATCCCATCAAAATGGCGGCGGCTTGTTTAAATAAATAAAATAAATAAATAAATTCCCATTTAGAGTCGGCCCACTCGGTAACGAAACTGATTTGCAGTGGGGGACTTTAATTTAATTTTCACACCCTTTTATTTATCGTTACCAAACCAATTATTTTGAGGCATAGACTGATCCGTTTTTCAAAATTCAAAGACACAAAAGTATTTAATGAGAGACAAGGTATCTAAAAAGTAAAAATCGATTAAAATTTTCATACGCGTGTTCCCTATTATGTTGATAATAATAATAATCTTTAACTCAGTTCCAAATGTGTGTATATTTAATTAAATTTATAATCTTTGTAAATTATGACTAATGTATTAAGCTGCATTTTTGACAGGTCGTCACACAAAGTCATAAGAATGTCTCAAGGTATTCCTATACGTATAGTTATACATAGGTATAACTCGTGTTGGGCTATAGGGATTACGTACAAGGGTTCACACACTCGCGTCATTGCAATAGCAATAGCAATGAGACTGGTATAGGAGACTCAAACCAACAATAGATAGCGCTGCTAAGCTACCTCCTTATCTGCGCCATTGATGGTTTCAACAAATCAACGATGAGTAATCTCCCCCTCATAGAAGTTTATTTGCTTGCCACCAGATTGCATCTAGTCTATTTTGAGTGGCCAATAAGAGAGTTCAGTTATTTCAACTTCTTATTGCAATACCATATATCTAACGACGGGCCGATCATGCGTTGAAACGTCACTTATAACACGCCAGTGAGATGCTAGCAACGCGAATCAAGACATCGTAGTCAAAACAACTACCGCACTAGTCAGGGATGTGACATACGGCAAAAGAAGCAACGCCCTCAACAATACCAAAGCCACAAATGCCGCGTCTTCGTTGTAGGTTCTTTGACGACTTTGATCTTATAACAAATCCTAACGACTATTGCTAATTGCTATACCTTGTGACTTTGTGGGCACCCCACTTAACCACCTTATAAAGGCCGATTCACAATTGAAATAAGAGTTGCAATAGAAACAGTGAAATAACAAGCAACTGGTTCACAACCGACGACTAGTTGCTTATTTCAGTAGTCAAAGCGGTGCCTTAATTGTGTACTTACTATCATTGACTATAACAGCAGCAAAATATCCGGTGCCACTGTTTTTGTTTCGATTTCCGTAGTTGACTTTCTCGTCTTTCTCTTCTGCGTTCTGATTGGTTCGTCATAGGGTGCATCATGGGAAGTTGAAATAAGAAATGGAATTGATTCAATTCCTATGACTATTTCAATCCACTGTGACGGATGTGAACCACAGCATTGTTATTGTGTGTTCCAATTCGCTTAAAGTAAACCTTATTGCTATTTAACTAAACCAACTCTTATTTCAATTGTGAAAGTCTATTTAATGTATGAAAACAACAGCAGATACCGTACTTGCCCACAACACCCGAGGAGCGAAGGAGCGGTGGTCTATTTGTTAATTTCGAGTGGTGTATAATAGCACAAGACTCAATAGACCATTTTAAAAATGATCCAGGTATCTATTCTTGTTTCTCCCCACGGTCCTCTAAATCTTCAAGAACAACAATACACAACAATTAGAAATGTGAAATCAAGGTTAATAGATGAAGATCTTGTGTGCATCAATGAACCTTGATATAACATTTGACAGCTCATGTTTGATTGTTCTACGTTGTTTTTTGTAACGATTTAGGGGGCCGTGCGAGAAACAAGAATAGATACCTGGGCCCAGATTCACAAAGGTGCCTAAGTGCTAAGACGTCCTAGTTTAGGCAAATCTTAGTGATATAAATCACCAATATGTCGTTCTGCAATGTTATAAAGATAAAATATAGTAAAATATGAACAATTTAACTAATAATATTTGATTTGGGAATGTGTATTAATACCTAGACATGATTTATCTTGATTTATCTAGCTAGGATTTGCCTAACTTAGGACAACTTAGAGTTACGCATCTTTGTGAATCCGGCCCTGGATCATTTTTAAAATGGTCTATTCCCAAAATAGCCTTGTTGTCGTGTTTTGTTTCGGACAAGCATCGAATATGCACCAATCAAAGAAAGATACAACAAATGCAGTTGCCTAGCAACACAATGTTTGTCTGCCTGTTATGTCACAGCCTGGCCTGTGCTATAGAATGTTTATTGTTTATTAGACATGACCATGATTTGAGCTCTTCCGCTCTGTTACTTAGCATTTATATTATAGCATAGCATTTACCAAGTATAATATTGCACGATATTACAGATCTTATTAATAGTACATCACAATATTTAGGTAGGAACTTATACCATATGTTGCTCACATGAAATAAATTGATGCAGATAATAAAGGGTAAATAATAGCGTAAAATAGTACAATAAGGTATAGAATATTATAGTAGGGCCTATAGTAATTTGGTCCTGATAAACAGTACCAGGGGAATTGGGCCCAGAGTTATTGGTAAGGATATTTTTTGAGCATACTTCTAAATTTTGATATGTGGTCGGGTGGGGGCCTTACTACTTTTGTGTCCAAACCATTCCACAATCTTGTGGCAGAGCCAACTAACGAGTTTTTTTTCCAACATCAGTCCTATCACGTGGCACGTAGAGTTTGTTTTTGTGGACAATAGGAAATATGGGTCATCTTTTTTTAGCATTTTACTAGATTAGGATTAACTTCCTGAATACAAAAATATTTTATTTTGATGACATAGAATAAAATTTCATTTATAAAAACGAACTGAAAGTTTCACACATATTTATGGCGGGAAAAACGGGGCATACGCCACTTTCCATGTATCAGCAATCAACCAATCATGAACTGATAAATAAAATAACGCTTATTTGGAAATTATCATATCTAAAATCATATAAAATCGAATTAATGCCTAGTACGCCTAATAATTAATTTTGAAGCCCAATTTCTATAAAAACAATAATACCAAACCTATTTTCATAGAATATCAGTAAATAATGGGTGTTGTTATTCATATAAAGCAGACTTGACAACGGCTTGAGTACAAATTTTGACAAGGTTAGCTCGATGACCTTGAAAATTTGATTGTTTCGTCTAGGAAGCGGTGGCAAAGTCCAAGGAGGTTATATGCAAAGTCATTCATATAAGCAGTGATTTACAAGGATTGTAACATCACATACCGTTTAAAAATAATAGTGCGGGAAACAGATAATCAAAATCTTTGAACATTTATAGAAGTATAATGAGTTAATTTTAAAACTTTTAAATTAGGTTTCTGATGTCTGTTATTCATCTGAATGAATAACAATATATTCCACGTACTTTCAGAGCTGTAGAAAATTCATGCACATTCCCTATTTTGCCGTGTGTTTGTTGCAGACAACGGGGGGACCCTTCTTCTCGGGGCAGCGCCAGCACTCAGGGGCCTGTGTCATACGCGGGGGGCAGCGGGGCAGCCAGGCAGTCCAAGGGGACGCTGCCTTACACTGCCAAGGACTCCCTTCAGAGGTGACTATCAACCATCCTTAGCTTACCGCAGACCCTGCCTTACACTGCCAAGGACTCCCTTCAGAGGTGACTATCAACCACCCTTAGCTTACCACAGACCCTGCCTTACACTGCCAAGGACTCGCTTCAGAGGTGACTATCAACCACCCTTAGCTTACCACAGACCCTGCCTTACACTGCCAAGGACTCCCTTCAGAGGTGACTATCAACCACCCTTAGCTTACCACAGACCCTGCCTTACACTGCCAAGGACTCCCTTCAGAGGTGACTATCAACCACCCTTAGCTTACCACAGACCCTGCCTTACACTGCCAAGGACTCCCTTCAGAGGTGACTATCAACCACCCTTAGCTTACCACAGACCCTGCCTTACACTGCCAAGGACTCCCTTCAGAGGTGACTATCAACCACCCTTAGCTTACCACAGACCCTGCCTTACACTGCCAAGGACTCGCTTCAGAGGTGACTATCAACCACCCTTAGCTTACCACAGACCCTGCCTTACACTGCCAAGGACTCGCTTCAGAGGTGACTATCAACCACCCTTAGCTTACCACAGACCCTGCCTTACACTGCCAAGGACTCCCTTCAGAGGTGACTATCAACCACCCTTAGCTTACCACAGACCCTGCCTTACACTGCCAAGGACTCGCTTCAGAGGTGACTATCAACCACCCTTAGCTTACCACAGACCCTGCCTTACACTGCCAAGGACTCGCTTCAGAGGTGACTATCAACCACCCTTAGCTTACCGCAGAGTGAAATTTATTTCAATTGTTGATTTAAATCAGATTTAAATCAAATGTTTTTTTAACAAAAATCATTAGGCTAATTTAAATCAGATTTCTTTATTCGTTATTTCTTTTTTTCACCTTGATCTTGTACATGGTACAGATGTGCACTGCTCCAAAGAGAGTGTGAAATAGTCATGCTGATAGTACATAGTTATAATTTATAATAGTGATAAACAATACAGTACAGTTATAGAGGACTCAAAACTAACATAGATAGCGCTGCTAAGCAACCTCCTTTCAGCGCCATTGATGGATAATAACAATAACACAACAATGAAAATTGACAGCTAAACCACTCCTAATAGAAGTTTATTTTCTTGCCACCAGAATGCATCTAGTCTAATTTGAGTGCTCTATAAATAATAAAAATTAATGCAAATAAAAATGTAAATAAAAATCAACCATCGTAATTTTATTACAGAACATTTTTAAAAATCATTAATTTAAATCGACAAAAAAAACTTACCAGCATAATCAGACCATTGCAAAAACTATCTAGTACCCTTCGTATGATTATCATCATGGTTCTCTAAAATATAGGGCACTAGCAACACCGAAAGACAACAATGGAACAAATGAATTGAACTGATGGACAAACAATCAGCTGTCAAAATAATAGAATTGCAACCATACAAATAAAAACAAAAGTAGCAATAGTAGGGATGCACACGATAATCAATATTATCGTTCGATATTCGATATGCAATAAAATTTCGATAATCGATAGTACAAATATTATCGAATGGTCTAATTTCTAAAAAAGGGGGTTCGTAAAGCATTATTCCCTTCTTCTAGGACCTTTCTAGTATTGAAATACTCAAAGATACCGCCAAAATACTAGGCCTTGGGCCTCGTAAAATGTGATTATACTCTCAGCAGTGTCACGTCAGATGTGTCCAAGTAATGTTGCCATATCGTTTTGTGCTCGATTAAGCCGCGTTCACATAAATGACTAGTGACTATTGACTATTGACTATTGACTATTGATTAGTGACTAAGCGAATTGAACCATAGGCGATACGTGCTGACGTTCACACAACTTTACTTTTGACTTATGACTATTGACTATTGACTAACGAATTGAAGATATCTGGAAGTCATAGTTACAACCAATCACAACGTTCGCGTTCAGCCAATGAATGTGGAGCAACGGAAGTCAATACCACTATTCAATTACTGTCAAGTGTATATTTGTTTTTGACTATTTCCGGCGAATATTATTTATTTATTATTTTTATGAAGCTGTCATACAATAAAATATTCTTATTTTGAAAACAAATCTTCAAAACAAACAAGAAACATACAAAACCTTCACAACTTGGTTAAGCCCATCATTAAACGTTTTAACTGGTAAACAGTTACTATCGCCATACCTCGTTTTCTTCATAATGTTGCAATTTTATTAGTTTGACAGCTCGTTGTTTGTCAATCAGTTTGATTCATTTGTTCTAGGTGGCAGATCATACGTGTCAAAGAACTTAGTTGTGTAGTGTTCATATCTTTCTTTGGGTAGTCAATAATCACTAGTCAATAGTCAATAGTCAGTAATCAAGGGTAGTCATTTATGTGAATGCGGCTTTAGGCGACATATCACTGAAACTGTAAAAGATTGCTTCAATTTTGTAAATTTATTATCGTTCGATATTATCGCTCGATAATGCAGTCATCTTTCGATTATCGATAGTTTTTATTTTATCGATGTGCATCCCTAAGCAATAGAACTGCTCGCCATTTAAAACTTTTAATGATGGACAACGACTAAGTGAAAGTTTTGTATGTGTAATTGTTTGTTTTTAGTTTTGTTTTCCAAAATCAGAAGAAATTATTTTTTGACAGCTTGTTATTTGTCCATCGATTCAATTCATTTGTTTCATTGTTGTCTTTTGGTGTTGCTAGTGCCCTTTATTAGCAACAATGAACAACAATTAAAAACATAAATATCAAGGTTAGTAGATGATGATCTTGTGTGCATCAATGAACCTTGACATAACATTTGAAAACTGATTTTTAATTGTTGTGTATTGTTGTTCTTGAAGACTTAAGAGACCGTGATGATACTCATACAAAGGGTTCTAGATAGTTTTTGAAATGGTCTATTCATATCATGTCATTTGGATCTACAATGATCACTACTTTACCGATCGTATCTCATATTATGGCTACCAGAGTAGACGTAGTTCATGTAGATACGGATGGAGAGTGCGCACGGCGCTCGAGCTTCAGTTTTGTTAACTTCAAGGAGTAGCGCCATTTCAAACTTGAGTTGAGAGAATTATAATCCCATATTATGTGAAAAATGAAAAGTTATTTGTTTATTACCTGTCAATTAGTATTGCTTGTTGACAATTGCAATTTTCCACTTGATCTCCGTTTGGTGAAACACTTTTTGATTTAATCAATTAAAATCTGATTTAAATCGATTTTTTTTTTTTAAATCTGATTTAAATCAAGAAATCGATTTAAATAAAAAAAATACGATTTTTTATTTGTTTAATAAAAATAAAAATAAAACATCCACTCTGGCTTACTGTCATCTTACACGAAGGTAAGCTGGTTGATCCTATCCTCGCACTCGAAAATACTCAAAGAAATGTATTTTACGTACAAAATAGGAGGTATTTTTGGAAGCTTGTATTTTCGATACAAAATTCTCAATAGAAAATACATTTCCCTGTGCTATAATGTTATTGTCGGGAAATAAGTAACGACCTTCATAATCGAAACAAAATTTTTGATTTTGGTTTTTAAGCAAAAAGCGAGTGGTTTTCATTGTTTACAATTTTCTCGCTGCTAGGTTGAACTATGTAGCAAGTTACTGAACGGACGGTTGGTTATTCTTTCTAGTTGTTAGTCAGGTCGCAATGTCCATTGTATCGCAAGCAAGATTGGAAAATGTATTTTCTTGACAAAAATATGGGAGACCGTATGACAGGTAGAGTGCGCTGTGAGCGATGACGTTCAGTTTGCCTATTATATCTAGCCCAGCTTCAGTTAAGTGCTCCAAATCTTATATGCCTAATATATTATTTACAGTCATTTTTATTATTGACATACTTAAGCACTTAAAACTTAATTATTCATGAGTGTTATGTAATTAAAATTAAAATCAGCTGAAGAATCCAAAAAACAAGTGAAACCTAGTACAATGGTTGATGGAATAACACAGTCTACCACACTCTTCGCGTGGTGGTAAGGTAAAGCCGTCCCACAGCCATCTGTATTTACACGACGTCATAATTGAATGCGTCAAGTGCATACTGCGTCAAGCATACTGACATTTGTGTGAATAGGAACGCTCACAGCGCTGCTGTCATACAGTCTTCCATTTTGTAAAAAAAAGTACCAAAAAAAGTATTTTCGATTTAAAATACAAGATACGTTTCAAATGCGTGTATTTCTGATAGTGCCCAGCTCTGGCTGTAGTGTTGTCTACTGGGTAGACAAACTATTGCCGACGTTGGTGTGCTACACCAGACGTAAGTGGCTTCACACTCGAAGGTTTTACCTGCCACATGTCCTGTGTGTTATAATAGGGAGTATTCACGTGACGTCACATCGGCTATATTGGAGGCTACTATTTCAAGTTTCATTTAGCTGTCAAAATAATACGAATAATATTGTTTACGGGTAAATATGACAAATTGAACACGTATATCCCCCGATAAAGTGTACAAAAATGATTATTGTACGCTTTTGTAAACGATTAAAAGATTAATCGAGACAAAAGAGTTTGTTTATGTTAATTTTAAGTAATAATAGCGAACCAAAGTTAGAGAACAGTTGAATTTGCATCAAACGCCATCTGAAACATAGTAACAATGAATTACCAATCACGTGACATTGTGGCCTCCAGTTTGGCCACCATGCGCAATACGTGGATACACCCTATAATGCTAGTTGTAGTAGTTGCGCTCTCGTGTAGTCCCTGGATCCTGATACGCATCCTCGCTCCGAAACGGCTTTCAGCCTCTCGAATGCCGTTGCTCATTATTCCTCCCTGCCTGTTTCCGCCTTGCTTCTGTATCTTTTGCTTTTTGGCTTACTTGTCTATACATACATGTTTTGTCTTATGAGCTAAGGGTAGTCTCCACGTCAAAAACACCTTTGAAAATGTTCATTATTAAATTTTATCTCAAGATTGCAATGTAGCAATCGAAAATCTAAATCAGCAGCGCACTGTGCTTTAGTAAGCCCTACAGATTGAATATAGTATTATAACCATTTGCGTAGTATTTTGATTACTAAATCGATAATTAGTAATAAAATTAATTATTTCTAAAAAAACATACTGATTATAATATAAGTCAAGACTTAGAGCATTCAGTGTGTAGGGCTTACTAAACCACAGTACGCTGTAGATTCAGATTTTCGATTTCGATGCCCATTCTTGTGATATAATTTAAAAATGAAAATTGTGTGCAGTTTTTGACGTAGAGGTACCCTTCTCTGTTAGTTGGCCTTGTTTGCCGCAATGTTGGTAGTTGTGTTCGTGTTTTGTTCTGCCTGGGGTCAACCTTGCCTACATAAGATGTTCCTGCAAACTTGATTCATTCTAGACTAGAAATTCTTTAAATACTATTCTCCGTAATGGCCCCTTTGCACTTTCGGTTATTATTAATTTATTATTATTATTACGATTATTATTAAATATTTTTAATCCAGGCCTAGGGTCCATATCAAAACACAATAATAACAACCAAACAAATAATTATATTTAATTTTAAGACGTAGTCTTCGCTCCATCTTCTCAGTAACGTAGGTGTTGCCCAGACGCGGACTATTGCGCCAATAATGATTTTTATTACGTGGCTCGTTGGTCCAACGGTTAGCATCCCTGCTTCCAATGCTAAAGGTCCCGGGTTCAAATCCCGCTTCAGGCACAAGTTTTTTAACTTCTAATGTGGATTCAATTCCATTACTTCTTGGCTTAGGAATAAGTATACGGTGACTTTGGAGCCGTCCCAGCAACGAAGCACTCAATAAATTCAAAGTTGTTCTGAATCGGCCTTGTTGATTCTAGCACTTGTCCGCAGATGTTCGCACTGTCCAATCACTGATTCATATGTTTCGTATTTGAAATATCGATCTTTGATTGGTTATCGCTCGCTCGTCGATGGTGTTCGGAGCCTACAGGGTTGGTTTAGTCACTTTAAATTAAAGTCCTCCACTGAAAATAAGTTTAGTTACTGAGTGGGTAGACTCTAAATGTGAATTTATTTATTTATTTATCGTTTGGTGTTTGTAATGACGTACTCGACAACTACGTCTATGCGGCGTCGGAAAGGGACAATTAGTACCGGGAAAAGGAGGTTAATGGGTGGGAAAAGAATATGCGGGGTCTAGATTCTATCCCGGCCCCAGATGGGGATTCGGACCTTTGGGCAGATATGCCTACATTGAATTGAGTGTAAAGGTTTATTATGATTTTTTTTTTTTTTTCCTGTGAAGAGTTGCCCTCTTCAGCCATCTTTCTTGCTATCCAATACAAGACTGCCTCCTTCTATAATTATTTAGTTTGTTTGAATTAAAATAGAATCCCGTTACTCCTGTTCTTACAAAAGGCAAACACTATTTCACCTAACGTAGACTTTTCACCCCACAGATTGCTCGGTTATAAGGGGCGGTTTTAATTTACCTAGTGGTATTCTACATCTCCATTGTAGGTAATGTGAACTGTGAACACTGTTTTTTCAAAATGAAGTTTATTGGTTTAAAGTTTAACAAGTTACTTGAGACTTCGAGCTCAACTATCGTCATCATCCTGGAAGCAACAGTTATTTTGCCTTCAAGGTGTTATTACTGTTTACCTCCAAGGTCCATGGATACAAAACACGTATACAAATAAGCAGCAATATCTGAGTAAAGTCGTCCAGACTTCGTGTTTCAAGTTTACTCTGATCAATTAAGAACAAAGGAAGTGTTTTTTTTTTTTTTTTTTTGTACAGTCGAAGAAACAAACTTTCCGTTCATTGTAACGCGAGCATGCGCATGTAATGAACTCTAATCATTCTGTGCACGAAGATACTAGGAGTCTGCACGCCCGTGCCCGCATGCCCATGCCCGAACGCCCGTAACCGCATGCCCATACCCTCGAGTCTATGCACGCACGTCGTAGTGACACGGAAGATGGCCTCTCTAGGGACGGGCAAGAGTATCGATATTCGATTTTGAAAAACGTTTACGTTATCGATATTAATTTAAGTATCGAAATTTGAGAACGAATTTGGCGTCTCAGACCTTTTGTAACCACAATAACGCCGAGAACTTGCGAATTAGGCCTATAAAAAATCTCTCTTGCACATATTTTAAAGAAAAAACACTATTTTTCTATTGAGTTTTGAATTTTTGTTAAAATAATCCAACTTACATTTTTTTTTTCGATATCGATCGATAACGATAATTTTCCTTCGATTATCGATACCCATATTCGGAATCGACGCCCGTCCCTAGCGGCATCTATAACTAAACTAAACCAAGGTCTACTGGATTTACTCTAGCGGAGTAATTGCGAAGCGCAAAGTAAGGTCATTGAATGAGATCCAAAATCGCCATTTTGGATCCAACTACAAAAATCGCATTATTATTTAAATAATCTTTGCCGATAATGTGAACTTACGCGTAAAGTATTTCCTTTGAAAATTTGTATAGAACGCGAAGACAAAATCTCATTACAGATTGTTATTTTTGCCTTTTTGGCCCATAATTTGTTTTGACAAATCAATTCATTTGTTTTTCTGAACGATTCTCCCATTTGAATAACATGTGATTTTTAACAACATTATAGAAATAGGTTAGATGACCTTACTTCGCGGGGAGTCGGATAAGGCCAGGATGGGTGACACTGAATCAAAGTGACTTTGCCCAGCTACCTGACATACCACGAAATTCGGTTAGGTTAGGGGATCAAGTCGAGGATTGCCCACAAAAGTTACTACGGTTATTGGCTCTGGTTATAGCTCCAGTCGGCCTCACGTATAAAAAATTGTGCGCAATTCTAGGTTTCATACGTTGGCGTAGTGTCATGGTGGGTTTACACACCGGAATAAGGTTTAAGGTTTAACATTTAATATTTTGTTCTAAGGAAAGTATTTTCCAAACTGATTTACTAGGATCGCTACCATTGGCCGGATTTATAAAAGCTCGTCTCTCATTGGCTGGGCTAAGAATTTTTGGGATAAGAGCTAACAAGTTGGAATAGTTTCAACTTTTGTCCTAGCCCTTAAATCTTAGGAAGTTATGTGAACGCCATGATGCTACTAGCTTGATTCAACTTTGTTAAACCTTAGACCTTAAACCTTATTACGGCGTGTAAACCGGGCTTCACCAATCCCGGCCTAAGTCGAGACTATACTTCGCGCGCCATCTAGTGGACCTTGAACTAAACCCGGCCGGTGTTTGTTTTCAAGCCTTGCCACGCCCACTAACAATGCGGACTGTGTCCAGTGTGCCGAGGGCCCCTACGACAGTATGATGGCCGCCGACTATCTGCGCTACCTCGCGCGCGAGGATCCCGTCCTGTTTCCCTCGATACTCGGCCGGTGCTTCTTCGAAACTAACCGACTAACCGACGAGCTTGCCTGGGAGGCAGATGAGGACGAACGCCGCAAGACTAACAGCCTTAACTTTGGCGGTGACGGGTCTGGCCAGCGCAAGACTAACAACCTTAACTTTGGCGGTGATGGGTTTGGCGAGCGCAAGACTAACAGCCTTAACTTTGGCGGTGATGGGTTTGGCGAACGCAAGACTAACAGCCTTAACTTTGGCGGTGATGGGTTTGACGAGCGCAAGACTAACAGCCTTAACTTTGGCGGTGATGGGTTTGGCGAGCGCAAGACTAACAGCCTTAACTTTGGCGGCGACGGGTTTGGCGAACGCAAGACTAACAGCCTTAACTTTGGCGGTGATGGGTTTGGCGAGCGCAAGACTAACAGCCTTAACTTTGGCGGTGACGAGCGCAAGACTAACAGCCTTAACTTTGGCGGTGATGGGTTTGGCGAGCGCAAGACTAACAGCCTTAACTTTGGCGGTGATGGGTTTGGCGAGCGCAAGACTAACAGCCTTAACTTTGGCGGTGACGGGTTTGGCGAACGCAAGACTAACAGCCTTAACTTTGGCGGTGATGGGTTTGGCGAGCGCAAGACTAACAACCTTAACTTTGGCGGTGACGGGTTTGGCGAGCGCAAGACTAACAGCCTTAACTTTGGCGGTGACGGGTTTGGCGAACGCAAGACTAACAGCCTTAACTTTGGTGGTGACGGGTTTGGCGAGCGCAAGACTAACAACCTTAACTTTGGCGGTGACGGGTTTGGCGAGCGCAAGACTAACAGCCTTAACTTTGGCGGTGACGGGTTTGGCGAACGCAAGACTAACAACCTTAACTTTGGCGGTGACGAGCGCAAGACTAACAGCCTTAACTTTGGCGGTGACGGGTCTGGCGAGGGTTACCCGCTACTGCGCGGCTACGACATGGGCTACGGCGCTAAAAGGTTCATGGTTTCCAGCAGCGTGGAGGACGAGTTCTTTAGGGACGCGGGTATCAAGATACCGCAACACTTTGTCGGCACGTCCGCGCTGCCGCTGAGGATACCGATACCGCGAGAGACGCCGTTTAGGTATCGGCGTGAGGACGGCGCGGGGGAGACGAGTCGTTTCGGCTCCAAGCTGGCGACGCCGAACAAGAGCTCGAACCGCGAGACGGAGAAGACGGTCAACAGGCGCCACAGTTACCTGGCGCCTAAAGCCGAGGACGGGGACGGTCCGCGGAAGGGGACGGTGACGGTGGACAACGGTCGCAGGCACAGCTACATCGAGAGGCTGCAGATCTCCGCGCAGAGTAACAACGCCTCGTCCAAGAGGTTCGGGTTCCAAGGGAAGGAGGAGGCGAACGAGGCGATCGCGCTACGTAAGAACGCGGGCGAGGCGACGGCGCTACGTAAGAACGCGGGCGAGGCGATCGTGCCACGTAAGAACGCGGGCGAGGCGATCGCGCTACGTAAGAACGCGGGCGAGGCGACGGCGCTACGTAAGAACGCGGGCGAGGCGATCGTGCCACGTAAGAACGCGGGCGAGGCGATAGGTCTACGTAAGAACGCGGGCGAGGCGATCGTGCCACGCAAGGAGGCGAGCGAGGCGACGGCGCTACGTAAGAACGTGGGCGAGGCGATCGCGCTACGTAAGAACGCGGGCGAGGCGACGGCGCTACGTAAGAACGCGAACGAGGCGACGGTGCTACGTAAGAACGCGGGCGAGGCAACGGCGCTACGTAAGAACGCAAATGAGGTGATCGCGCTACGTAAGAACGCGGGCGAGGCGACGGCGCTACGTAAGAACGCCGAGCCCAAGACGGACCGACGCAGGAGTCTCCACTTCGCCCCCGCGGAGAAGCCGCCCAGGGCGACGGAGAAGCGACGCAGTCTGATCGCCCCCGCGTCGTACGGGCGACACGGATCGCCCGAGCTCGACCTCGCCGTCAAGACAGATCGGAAGGCCGGGCCGCGCAGCAACAACTCGAGCCCCGGAAACAGTCGCTCGTCTAGTCCGGGCGTGTCCGGGAGGGGGCGGCACCTCACCGCTCCCAACAGCCGGTCCGGTAGTCCTACCGGCTACACGTCTAGCAGGCTGCCCGTAAGGTGAGTCGTTGTGTTCGTCTCGACACTTCATTCCAACGTCCACGTATTCACGCTCCTCTTTCCGCGACACAAACTCTCTCCAGTTGTTTCCGTCCTCCCACCACCTCTCTCCCTCTCCTCAACCACTGCCCACTCCTCTCCTCCGCACCTGCTCGCACTGCTGGTCTTGCCCAATCTGCCTCGGGATCTTCCTACTCTTTACTTTCCTTCTTCAGCTCAGTTAGTTATAAGTAGAGATACGTTATTTTAGCGTTAGGCCTATAGGTTTTAGGTGCTAAATTGGTCTTATTTTTGAAAACGCTACAAAATGCTAATTTTACAAAAAACAATGTGTTCCCATTTGTATTGAGATTTAGTAAAGAACTGCATTTTAACCCCTTAAGAAGTTAAAAGTTACAACAGAATTGATTTTAACTAGTACCTACACATAATTTTTCATTAGAAGTGCAAGAAACCCTCTTATATACAAGGTTTTGACAGAAAGAAAAATATAAATGCTACAAAATGCTAAATTTAAAATAATTAGTGCCAAATTTAAAAAAAAAATTTGCTAAAAAGACGTATCTCTAGTTATAAGTAATAACTAATGTATTTTTTATTTCACACATACCTGCATTACTTTTTACTGTTTTAACGTCACTGCAAACCGGCAACGTGCAAGTTGTGCAGCTCTCAAGACCAAGACAGAGCGCATCTCTTTCGGTGTGCCGCATATGACCCGGTGGTCTGGTGGTCAGCATCCCTGCTTCCAATGCAGAAGGTCCCGGGTTCGATTCCCGGTTCAGGCAGAAGTTTTTTAACTTTTATTAAGAATTCAGTTCCATTCAATGAGTAAACGGTGACTTTGGAGCCGTCCCAGCGACGAAGCACTCAATAAATTTAAAGTTGTTGTGAATCGGCCTTGTTGATTCTGACGTCTGTCCGCAGGTGGTCGCACCGTCCAATCACTGATTCGTGTGTTTCGTATTTGAAATATCGATCTTTGATTGGTTATCGCTCGCTCGTCGACGGTGTTCGGAGCCTACAGGGTTGGTTTAGTCGTTTTAAATTAAAGTCCTCCAATGCAAAACAGTTTAGTTACTGAGTGGGTACATTCTAAATGTGAATTTATATATTTATTTATTTGTTTATTTATTTATTCGTTCATTTTTTTTTTATTCATTTATTAATTTATTTATAAAGAAATGAAAGAGGGGAAGACCAAGACTGAGGTGGGAGGAAGTGATAGAAATGGACGTGGAAAGAAGAAACGCAACTTGGGAAGAGGTCAATCAGGAACGACGGTGGGAAGATAGAAAAGTATTGACAGAATTTGTAGAAAGAGCAGAGGAAGAAGAAAGTGAAGAGGAGCCAGAGGAAGTTAACATGAGGGAAGCGTCAGGCATGGCCAGCCGGCTTCGATGTACCTAGGGGCCAGAATATGATGGGATTAATTTCCTATCCCCTACCCGACTTCATTGTTGGACACAGGGAGCAGATATAAGAAACAAAATTAGGTGGTCACTAGTCTGATAAAAGAATGGCTGAAGAAGCCATCTTAGCATAGAAAGGGAAACAAACTTTACAAAAGTGGGGAAATGTATAACTCTAATAATAACCTTACGACTAAATTGTATTCAATTTCATAGGATATTTACTATTTAGTATGTCGTCTAATTAATATGCAGTAGACCTATATCACATTTTGATACAAATATTCTCCTGTAAAAAAAAAAAAACACCAAATGCTAACTGAACATCTAAAAGTTGTGTTTATTAACGTGGGGTAGTGGTAATAAAAGTAACGCTAGCTTTAGAGTCTGGCTAGTGTAGTATTTAGTGTACCTAGAAATGCAGTAGCGTAGTGTGGTGCTAAAATAATACGTATTAAGTATAGATATATATGGGCTTCTCTTCCGTCACAGCTTTGCCCGGCAGCCGGCGAAAGCATCGCCGATTCACTCGCAAGGTTCAATATGTTCCACGATAAAGTGAAAGTGGTACCGTACATGTATACCCTATTTATTTATTTATTTCGTCACGTACAGTTGTATTCATTCTTGATGATATTGTACAGGTCATTTCATAAGATATAATCTTATGTTCTAATTCTAAAAAAGAAAAACTTAGACTAAGTAACTATACACATATAGATATAAAACATTGTTCACATATAATATTAAAATAGAAACTCTGACAGTAGTACCCCTGATAATCCAATTAGATTAAGGCTGGTCCACACAGATTTTGAAGACATAATGCATAAGGTTTTAAGACGTTGTTTTAAATACAACAATGAAAACGTCTTAAAACTAAAACTTTGTGTGAACGCCAGTACGTGTTTCCTATGATCCAACTTTACGACTACGCGTTAAACCTTAAATCGTATGTCTTAAAAATCTGTGTGGACCAGCCTTTAGTGATTGTCGTGTTTCTAAAATTGTTCTATGGAATATAATGTTTTCTTTATTATGTAGGTACTCTTTTAACTTAACTTTAAAAATGCTTTTCTTCTGTGCTATCTCTTTTAGTTCATTTGGTAATTTATTTCTTGCTACCGTCATTGTCATCGTCACTGACCGGGTTCAATTTATGTTTCAGGAAAAAGTGAAAGTTGCCACCGCATCGAGCTAGCGAGGACGCATCACTTACAAAATAAACAATCTGCTACAAACCGTATTATTTATGATGAAGCGTACAAGCTTATTTGATAAATAGATCACTTTTACAAACAAGTAATGCTAATTAATTTAATTTTTATTAAATAACTATATATATATGCTCAGTGGCATTTGTTTTACCGTGCATGTAGTAGTCGCAAGAACAAGTAAGATGTGTACTTATTTGATTATTTTGAGACAAATGTACAAACAAATTACAGATCAGTATTTTATATTGGATCTCTGCAGTAATGCGTGTATAATAAAGAATTATTTATTGAATTTAACAATGGGGAGGCGTAACAAGTGCACAGAGAGCGTTGCGAGCGATCCGGCCAACGGTCACTGAATATTGGATACACATAATTTTCAACAATAAGAATTCTTAAGTCAATGCAAAACTATTTGACTTCTTTGGAATCTTTGGATAATTTTTTCAAAAATAAGTAGTGCAGTGCCTTCTCGATGGGGTTTCGATTAATTCTAGCAGGCGGAGATCAGTGGCCGGAACGCTCGCAGCGCTGCAGTGTAGTCGTTTGTTGTATGCCTCCCCATATGCATAGCTTGCCCGAGGTATATTTATATTTGATATGGTATTCATTCTGTTTGAATAGGCTGTTTCCTATGACGAATCGAGGCTTGAACGCTTGAGTCCGATTTCACAAGACTTTAAAAACTAGGACTTGACAATCTCGGATGTGTCACCGAGACATTAGGTACTTAACAAAATGCAAACGTTTGTTATCAGAGCAAATCTTGGAATCTCACACCAACAAGTAAGATAGTGTCAGGGGAGTCAGGACCGCCCACAATTAGTTTCCAACTTAACATTTGCGAATCACCAACGTTTTTCGACTTTTTCCCGATCATCTAGTACAATTTGGTTGCGTTAAGTTTTGTGACGGAAACCTGCTTGCACGTTTTCTTGTGCGTTACCGTCAAAAAACTTACCGCAGCCAAATTGTACTAGATAATCGGGGGAAATGTCAGTGATTCGCACTTGTTAAGCTGGAAACTAAATGTGGGCGGTCCTGACACTATCTTACTTCTTGCTGTGAGAGACCTATACCAACATAAAAATGTGGTATTACGCGACGCAGGTGCTATGTACAACGTGAGCGTTTCTACTTCCTAACAATAGAAATTATGCCGTTTGTTCCGTTCGTTGTGGCGTAAATGTGCTTTAAATGTATATAAAGTGTAAAAGAAGAATATTGTGGCTTATAACGTGTTTGAGATCTTTGGTTTTGTTGTACAGTTATTTTAGAATCTCGTTATCACATCGCTCGCGTCTGATTTCAATAGTTCTATATCGGTAATTTACGTTGAGAGCGTGTTAAGTTTGGCACGTGGCCGAGACGGCTAGACAGTGGCTAAGCAGCTGGCCGTCGATCGCGCCACTGGCAACACTGGAAATAAATACGTTTGGCGTATTAACGAGCGTGAACACTTTTAGGTCTCTAGACTGTGCGCAGCTAGACGAGGGTCCGACGTAAACGTCATCTATGTGGGCCCGTGGGGGTTATATCAGTCAGTCTTGCTCTTACAGTTCCTATGTTGTACGTAGAATGATTTATACGGATTAGTAAATTAGAATATCAATAAATAAATACGATTGAAACGAATACGATATCGTGATCGGTGGTAAAAATACAATATACAGTAGTAAGACCTCGACTGTCCGAGGTGGAAGGGACCGAACGATGCTCGGTGAACAAAAAACTCGGACATCCGGACTTTCTTGTTTATCTCCTCCCAGCAGATCCCTACAGTATGAAAATGATATTTAAGTGTGAAACTTGTTAAAGACTATTAAAAGAACCTAAAAATAAATACTTATCTATGATAGTTGACTGCGCAATTGATAAAAAACGCTCGTGAATATGTCATGGGATTGGAGCGACCGATGCGAGTGAATGCCTGGTTTCAAGACGAGGGAAGCATTGGAGTGAAAGGTCCTTTTAACCTAGACGAAACAATTTATTAATGACGCACCAAATACGTCGAGATTTTTTTTTAAAAAAAGGGCGCCTGAAAGCAGCTCGTATAACACGGAGTCTCGGATAAGCGAGGTCTTACCGTACCTAAATGATGGAGTGACACTTGTCTTTACGTTGCTACGAATGTCGGAAGGGGCGAGTTCTACCGTTGATAGCTCGAGGCAACATGTCTGGCTTATTACTTAACAGTTATGCTGGCAAGAATGTGTTACATATATTTTTATTAATAAATGATATTGAAATTAAAAGCTACATTTGTTGCATAATTATAATTACTAAATAGGAATTGTATTTTAATGCCTCATTAAAGATATTTTACTAGAGAAGTGTCTGCTTTATTGTTTTGCCAGTAACCCGTCCTCAGTGCTCGAAATTAACGACAGCCCGAGGCTGCCCAAAACGTACTCGGGCTGCCACTTGTATATACCCAGGCAGCCCGACGGACTGCCTTAAATTTCACATACAAACACATTATTAAATTGTGTTTTTTCTTAAATCTAAAGTGCCATGTGTTCACACAACACACTGTATTATATTAATAAACTATCACAGTTTTGAATGTATCAAACCAGTAATGTTATTCTTGTGAGACCAGAACATGAGAAACATTTCA
The DNA here is from genome assembly GCA_945910005.1 of Isoperla grammatica. Lineage (NCBI taxonomy): Eukaryota > Metazoa > Arthropoda > Insecta > Plecoptera > Perlodidae > Isoperla > Isoperla grammatica. Next base: position 5,324,494 of record OX246749.1, on the reverse strand, counting down.
AGACATATTTCTCGTGCTGTCTGTGTGTGTGTGTGCCTGCCTAGCCTATACACATGGGCCACCGCGCTCGCGGCCGACAGATGCACTAGACTAATCAACTGGTCAACATTTTCTTCATAATAATTAAAAAACAATCTAATTTCAAATGTTAATTACTAGGGATGACATCGGGTAATAAAATTCGGAACCGGTTCCAGCTCTCATATTACCCGGGTACCCGGATCCTGAAAACGTATTTTTCGATGTGTCGGCTTGATTTGAAGGTCGTCGCTAGGCCTTGTGAAGTGCGCGGGGCGCGAAGACGAGGGACGAATGACATGCATGCCGCCTGCTCGAATAGCCCCTTGGAATACTCCTGCAGTAATCACGTCGAGTAAAAAAAAACATTTCGCAATACACAACTGAAGCACGTACATAAAACATGCTATTTCAAGTAAAATAAATTGTAATACAACAAGTGTTAGCCAGAATGTTCACCAGAATGTTAAACAATGAACAAACAGTAACGAATGCAAGTCGGTTCGCGTCTGTTCTGTTCCCCGCCGGGTCACGTGTTGTGGAAGGGTAGGCTCGCGCCGTACCTGCTGGCTCCATCGAAATCAAACGCAGCAATACTGGCGCGTAAATATAGCCTAGAAACGGACTAAAAAATTACCCGGACCCAAAAAACGGCTCCGGGTAATACTTTGGAGCCGGGTACCCGTTGTCATCCCTATTAATTACGTAATAAAACGAAAATATTTATTTAAAAAATCGGGCTATTCAATTCTTAACCGGGCCGAAGGGCTGCACTGCTGTCTATAATTCCTAATTTCGAGCACTGCCCATCCTACAGTGACACATGAAGGGGGAGATTGTCGGTCATACACATACGGTTATAGTTCGCGCCAAGTTAGAAGCGCGCCGGCTATTTCTTTGTATTTGGTTGAACTGTTATGCGACAACTTGTACCTCTCAATGAATAATAAAACCTCCCATTACCAATGACACCCTCCAGTGCGCTTCAGTGCTTCGAAGAACGTGCTGGTAATGTTACTACCTGCGATGAAAACATTTGGCCAATGGCCATACCTGTGAGGTCGATGTTTTTCTCTGTGCAGACGGGTAGTGCAACATTCTACCTGCGGTTGGAATTGCAGCCTTTTGTCCACCTTAAAGTGGAGTTTAAAGATGCGTATAATGCTTGTACAATAGGGCTCGAGAGAGCGCTCTACTAAATTGGCGCGAAGTATACATAGTAAGTGGTGTAATAAAGTTCACATTATAAATTAGGGATGACATCGGGTACCCGGCTCCAAATATTACCCGGAGCCGTTTTTCGGGTCCGGGTAACCTTTTAGTCCGTTTCTAGGATAAATTTACGCGCCAGTATTACTGCGGTTGATTTCGATGGAGCCAGCAGGTACGTTGCGCGCCAACCCATCCCCCACCCTTCCACAACACGTAACTCGGCGGGGAACAGAACAGACGCGAACCGACTTGCATTTGTTACTGTTTGTTCTTTGTTTAATATTCTGATGAAGATTCTGGCTAATACTTGTTCTATTAATATTTATTTTCCTTAAAATATCCTGTTTTTTTAAGTGCTTCAGTTGTATATTGAGAAATGTTTTTTTTTTACTTTACGTGATTACTGCAGGCGTATTCCGAGCGGGAAACCGAGCGGGTGGCATGCATATCATTTGTCCCTCGTCTTCACGCCCCACGCACTTCACAAGGCCTAACACAGCCTTCAAATCAAGCCTAGTCATCGAAAAATGCGTTTTCAGGATCCGGGTACCCGGGTAATATGAGAGCTGGAACCGGTTCCTAATTGCTGCCACTCAATATGTAAAGAAAAAAGAATGAGAAGCCACCAAAAATTATGAAGACCTATTTTTGAAGCGTACATCAGCAGTCATTTGTCAAGTAAGAGCGTTTTATTTATTTATCATTTTATTCACTGACCAATATAAAGTACAGGTGTAGCCTACTCCTCTTGATAGAAAGAGAGAGTGAATAGCCTAAAAATTAACAAAACAAAAAATGTTACATTTTTAAGTCTAGTGGTAGACAACAGTGAGAAGTGACAGAATCAGCAAACAAGAACAGACAAATAGACAGGGATATATGATAGTAAGTAAGTAAGAAGTAGCATACAAGTAGTGTGCTACTTATAGCATGCTTTATTAACTCTTTCCTAGGCCAGTTTTTAAGTGCCAACTTTCCCTCCAGGGCTAGTTTTTAGGAAAAATAAAAAAATCTAGTCTTTTGCTATAATATAGTTTGATTCATTTACAATTAGGGAAAAATTGAAGTCCCGATGGTTTAAATGAATCCTAACAGATGGCAGCACTAGCTGAACATTTAAATATTCCTGATATAACAGCGCGTGCCCGGGAATATTCTAAAGTGCAAAACTGATATATCAGCCAGTGCCCAGAATAGACACAATATCTCGCGACTGATATATCAGTTTGTACCCGGGAAAGGGTTAACAAGCTGCATCCTGATGCTCTTATGACACTTCTAAAAGTTTTAAAAAGTACACGTGTATATGTTGGATTATATTCGTGTATACATATATTTTCAAAAAAGCTTACCTAATTACAAATACACAAGAATTATACTCATTTTTATCAGGTAGTCCACAGTGGTGTGATTGAGCCCCTACTTTGCTTTGTGCAAGTCCAGATGCCATTGTAATATACAATTGCCAAATACAAAAGCTAGTGGAGGTGAAATGCCCATACACATGTAAAAATAAGCCAATAATTGATGATCAATTCAATTCAAATGTTAAGTACATAACACACGTGAATGGGAAAATATCACTGAAAGAAAACCACATATATTACACACATATACAACTGCAAATGTACATAACAGGTATACCATGTTGTGATATAATTAGGCCACTATCTATTCACCAAAACAAATGTATATAATTACAAGAGAAAGAAATTATGCCTTCCTAAAGAATCTGATAACGAAAATTGAAAACTTTTATTTCAATTATTATCTGCTTAACCTTCAAAATCTGTAGGCTCTGGAAGTGTCAATTGTTTGAAATCAAGCTACTTACAGATTTTGAAATTAAAAGCTTTTGTTTTTCATAACACATGTCATGTTTTCAGAACTTGTAATGTAATTGTGCTCCATTTCCCATGGTACCGGTACGTATTTGCACACATAGATAGAGATACACAAAAACCTTACCACAGAAATGCTTATATGTATATAGGGATAGGGCCTACATCTGTATTGCACATAAATTATGTTTGTATATTGTAAACCTGAATAATGTAAATGAACATATTTATACATATCAGTATTTTGGCAAATTCTTGTTTATCTGCTTATGACCATAAATACACCAGATAGAACTGCGGTGCCAACTTGCTAGCGACTAAAAGCTTAAGGAATAGGCTCAGATCATATCATGATTTTAAGGAAAACGAAAAATAGCGAATAAGATTTGGATATTATGCATTTTTTTAGATTACCTATTTACACTTTTAAGGACTATTGGTTGACAGCAACGCTATGTGCATATAATAAACAATGTCACTATTAGGTAGAGGTCTATTGTTCACAAATGTGCACGTCAGAAATCTACATTTATCCAAGCATTAGACCTATAGTTTCTTTCTATTATTTAATAAGTGGCAACTGCAAGTTTGCTAAAACGTAACACATTCTAACTATATCGTCAACGTACGGTAATAACTCAATATTTATTTTATCTAGTACGTTATAGATTTTCAACCTTTGTATCATTCGTTCAACGTGAACTCGGACACTTGCTACACAGGTTTCTTCTACCTCTTCTTCAGAAAATCGGCCATTATGGAGAAATGGTGGCATGACTATTACTGTATGTTTTTCTTCTAAGCTGGATCTAATCCCAGGAAAGAGTTTATTAGCCATCACTTCATCTCCGGGCTGAAGGAGGCCAAGAAGTTCGGAATCTACGACGATTGAGCTGTCGCTGGAACCACCACCGTAACACTTGGATACATACGTCACCATACCGCTTGGTGATATTCCAACTAGGAATTTAATGGTGAATGCACTCTTATAATTAGAGTACAGTGCTATTCTGGAGTCAACGTCTTTGGGCTGCTCCACTGTTACTTCAGTGCAGTCGATTATGACTCGGCAATTTGGGTAGTTGACCTTAAAAATGTCGGGCATAGTCTTCATAATTGAAGCTTTTCCAGGCCAGAAAACAAAATTGTCTGTTACATCACGAAGGTTAGATAACATATTTTTAAATATCTTGGAAACAGTTGTTCGGTGAATTCCAAATAGAACTCGTAGCGAGGAAAATGATAATCCAAGCTTCATTTTCATCAGAAAAATTACAAGTCTGTTTTCCACAGAAATTTTGCGGTAATCAATTTTTGGCAGCAGACTGATTAACAAGAAGAAAACATTAAGTGGAATTCCAGCCAAGTCTAGAATGGCAGTTCCAGTTTCGTCTTCAATGAGTGACCTGTATCCATGGAAACCAGCGCAATGCAAAACGTTTTCGTGGTGGTTCGCTGAAAGCGGGACAACATCAATGCCTTTATCAACCATATCTGGTTTTAGAGCACATTTGCATGAAGGCTTAGAGTATGTATCAACATCATTTGTGGGTACAACGAAATTTTCAGTTTGTGTTGCAACATCCCTAGTTTGTGAAAAATGAACACTTTCAGGCTCACCATCTTTAGCTTGCTGCTCCGTTACTGCATCTTCGGTTACTTGCCTCGTGATTTTTCTTCTTTTTTGTCCTCTTTCAAAACGCATTTCTTGGGCTGGAGTTAAATGTGCAACTTTGTACTCCTTTGGAAAAATCGTTGGTAGAAATGCTGGACTCAGAGGATGCTGTGATTTCTTCCCGCCAATGAAGTGAGAACTGCATATGAACGACTTCTTTGTTGGATTCCATCGTGAACCATCGGGGCTGCAAATAACAAATAATTACGTTTGTAGGCTTTGAAATTGACAGAATTATATTTAATGATAGAATAAATATGACATTGGAAAGTTTTGTGTAGGCCACACATGAAGCTATAGCTAGGCTAGTCCTAGGCATAGCCCTAGTCCTACAACCTTATAATTAGGCCTAGGCCTAAGACAAAACGATGTTAATTGTTAATAATACCGTTGAGTGAGAAATAAAGGCTATATTTCTCACTCAACGATAATACTGTACTGTTTGCAAATTGAAGTGACCTTATGCTTAGTAACAGCTGATGAATAGGCCTAGGACAGAGAAGTAGTAAAAATGTGAAAACTGATATCAGATTAAGATTAAGATTAAGATTTAACACTTAAAGGCTGCAAATGGGCCACAACCACCCGGTGGCAACCTATCAACCCAAACCTCCCCCCTCCCCCATCACCTCCTTTTCGTCAATCTATTTCTAAATTCCCTTACTGACTCGCTCTCAACAACCTCCTCGGGTAACTCATTCCATTCCCTTACCGTTCTCTCAACAAAACCAAACCTACCCAGATCACTTCTCACTACCCGACGCTGAAACTTCCAATTATGATCCCCCCTCCCTCTATAAACTCCTTCTTGCAACCTGCTCTGGATTTCCCCCCACCCTCCCTTCCCCCTAGCTGCTCTATATAGATTACACATCCTATTACTCCTCCGTCTCTCCTCTAAGGACTCCCAACCCAGTTCCCCCACCATTGCTGTAACACTATCATAAGCCCTTACCACATTCCCTACCCTATCTTCCACATACCTCCATCTCCTAACTTGTCCTGTAACCTTCCTTGCTGCCCTACGCTGCACCTTCTCTAATTCAATGACCTCCCCCTTCCTATATGGATCCCACACCGCACCACCATATTCCAATATAGGCCGTACCACTGTCTTGTAAGCCATATCCTTTACCTCCCTACTAGCTCCCTTCAAATTTCTCATAACAAACCCTAAGTTTCTATATCCCTTTCTCACACTTTCCTGCACCTGGTCCCCCCATCCCAAATCTTCGGCCAATACAATTCCCAAATACTTGTACTTCTTTACCTTTTCTAAAACTACCCCCTCAAGAAAATACTCTCTCGCATCCCCTTTTAATTTACGCGTGAACCCAACCACTTTGCACTTTCCCGCATTCAAACCCATCCTATTAACATCAACCCACTCCTCTATCCTGTTCAAATCATCCTGCAACAACTTAGCATCCTCCACCCCCTTAATCACCCTATACAAGACGCAATCATCAGCAAACAACCTTAATCTTGACTCAATATCCCTTCCTATATCATTAATAAACATTATCAATAACCTTATGCTTATGATGGCTAGGCCTAGGCCCCTGCACGAGGTGAAGAAATACACATCAGGTAGGGCCTAGATAAGCTTAAAATGACATAGGTGTACGTAAATATCATTTAAAAGGAGACCTGTCAGTGTCACCTAGGCCTAAGCCCACTTCTCGTTCTGACATAAAGCCCGATTCACAATTGAAATAAGGTTTGGTTTAGTGAAATAGCAATAAGGTTTAAGCGAATTGAAACATGCAATAACAGTGCTGTGGTTCACATCCGTCACAGTGTTTTGAAATAGTCATAAGAAATGAATCAATTCCATTTCTTATTGCAATTTCTTATTTCACGTTGTGACGAACCAATCAGAACGCTGCTCTGGAAAAGAAGGCCTACTACGGCAGTCAAAGCAAAACTAGTGTTCCCGGATATGTTGTTGTTGTTGTTGTCGAAATTATTAAAGCTCTGTTTTGAGTTTTGACTAACGTGTTAACTCCAAAGTGGCGGTGGTGCATCAAAATCTTGTCAAACGGAAGTTCGATTGGAACGCACTCTTTTGATAAAATTAAGTACTATAAGACTGTTGTGAACCAGTTGGTTGTTATTTCACTATTTCACTATTCCTTATTGCAGTTCTTATTTCAATTGTGAATCGGCCCCCCCACACAATTTTGTTCGAATTGAACTGTTAGGCCTAGGGCCTAGGCTAGGCCTAGGCTATATCCATGTATGCCACACGTAAACCTACATAGGCCTAGAAAGTAAACAATCAAGAATAATATTATTTTGTACAGACCTATGAACATGAGAGGCAGGCCTAATACCATTGGCCTACCCAATGCTAATACTTACTTTTTTTCTGTTGACTGCCTGTATCCACTTTTCTCGCCTGTCCGCCTCCCAAGGCCTGCCAGGAAAACTGTAAAATATCACTTCCTCCGAAGTGTTGGAAATGCGCTGTACGCATCCTACAATGCAACACGATTTTCTAGAACGTCTACCACTTGTAGTAGCATCCATTATTTACATAAATTTAAAATAAACAAGACATAGCACACATTTTAACCCGCGCCTAAATCTTTCAGTCAGGAGTTGCAGAATTCTACCGCAAGTCGCGCTGTGGTACCATGTTTCGGTGCTGTAAAGCTGCACCGGTGCAGGCTGCACACGACAAACAAACGCGCTGGGTGTAATACCAGCCGGACAGAGAAACATGTTAGTGCTACACTGCCTGTACTAGTACAAGCAGTACATGACAAAGAAACAAACCTTATAACGTGCGTTGTGTGTACACAAATTCTAATTGGCCCACGGGCACTCCACTCACCTGCTCTCTCGTCCAATCATCGATCTCCGTAACAAAAAGGCAACAGCCGATATATTTTACTAGATAGTGTTTAAAATTCACGTAAGATGGCGCTGGGATGGCGATTCCTTGGCGCGAATTCAAACACCTCAGTCATTGGGTTTAAAATATAGGCTATATTTTAAACCCAATGCCTCAGTGTGTTCGAAATGTCATCCTGGTTGCCGGTTGAGCACATCCGGAAGCAAAAAGTGTTCGTAAAGTTGATTGTTGAGAGGGCGCGGTCAAACCTTGGTTGCCAACCATTGCAGTGCCGTGCCCAGCCCACGGCAACCAAGGAAATAGGTGCTGCGTGGTTGGCATCCGTCAAAACGCACCGAAATACAAAATTGCTATGTCGGATGTACTATGGGTTATCAATAACTCTATATCTTTTATGAGAATTGTATAAATGTATGTATAACGGCATTGAGTTATTAATAGTTGACTGCAGCATTCGTAAAGTCTGAAGTCTGGTTATTTTAGGCTTTACACTGTATTCAACCAGGTTGCCGGTTGTGAACTGCTTAAACTAACAACCTGGTTGCCCACGGTTTTAATGGTGGGTTTACAGCAGCTATGGTTCGTTTACAACAGCTGTTGGGAGCGAAGCGAAGCCGCGAGCTCCAATCAACGGCCGAGTTTCACGCAAGCTCGCAAGGGGTAGGGTTGCCATTTGTCCGGTTAAACCCGGACTTGTCCTCTTTTTCGTATGCTCTTCATGCGTCCGGGCGGCTTTTTAATAAAAGCATGAAATGTCCGTGTTTTTGGTTTCACTTCGGCCGGATCGCGTCTTTTACACGAAAAATGCAGGTGTCATGTTCACCATTCGATAAGTCGCATTTAGGCCTCAGGTCCCTTACAACACTGCTTTAAGTATAAATGGTATCATTATTTTCAGTGGCATACCGAAGGGAATTTTGGGGCTTACCCCCCCCCCCCCCCCCCCACTTACGCCTACCTACAAAAATGATTCTGTTAATTTTAAAACATGTATATAGAAGCACAGATAACGGATTGTAGGATCAAGCTTATCTACACCAGGCTTTACACCTATTATGAGTTTCACTGCGAGCTGCGATCACTTCAGGCTACGCGAAAACACATTTCGCTCACTAGCCCACTACAAGCGTATCTACATTAGCCTGTACACCTATTATGGGTTTCACTGCAAGCTAGGATCACCTCAGGCTACGAAAACACATTTCTCTCACTAGCCCACTACAAGCTTATCTACTTCAGTCTGTATACACCTATTATGGGATTCACTGTGAGCTGAGATCACCTTAGGCTACGAAAACACATTTCTCTCACTAGCCCACTACAAGCTTATCTACATCAGCCTTTACACCTATTATGGGTTTCACTGCGAGCTGGGATCACCTCAGGCTACGAAAACACATTTCTCTCACTAGCCCACTACAAGCTTATCTACATCAGCCTTTACACCTATTATGGGTTTCACTGCGAGCTGGGATCACCTCAGGCTACGAAAACACATTTCTCTCACTAGCCCACTACAAGCTTATCTACATCAGCCTTTACACCTATTATGGGTTTCACTGCGAGCTGGGATCACCTCAGGCTACGAAAACACATTTCTCTCACTAGCCCACTACAAGCTTATCTACATCAGCCTTTACACCTATTATGGGTTTCACTGCGAGCTGGGATCACCGCAGGCTGTGAAAACACATTTCTCTCACTAGCCCACTACAAGCTTATCTACATCAGCCTTTACACCTATTATGGGTTTCACTGCGAGCTGGGATCACCTCAGGCTACGAAAACACATTTCTCTCACTAGCCCACTACAAGCTTATCTACATCAGCCTTTACACCTATTATGGGTTTCACTGCGAGCTGGGATCACCGCAGGCTGTGAAAACACATTTCTCTCACTAGCCCACTACAAGCTTATCTACATCAGCCTTTACACCTATTATGGGTTTCACTGCGAGCTGGGATCACCGCAGGCTGTGAAAACACATTTCTCTCACTAGCCCACTACAAGCTTATCTACATCAGCCTGTACACCTTTTATGGGTTTCACTGCGAGCTGGGATCACCTTAGGCTACAAAAACACATTTCTCTCCCTAGCCCACTACAAGCTTATCCACATCAACTTTTACACCTATTTTGGCTTTCACTGTGAGCTGGGATCACCTCAGGCTACGAAAACACATTTCTCTTACTAGCCCACTCGCACTACAAGCTTGTCTACATCAGCCTGTGCACCTATTATGGGTTTCACTGCGAGCTGGGATCACCTGAGGCTACGAAAACACATTTCTCTCACTAGCTCACTACAGGCTTATCTACATCAGCCTTTACACCTATTATGGGTTTCACTGCAAGCTGGGATCACCTCAGGCTACGAAAACACATTTCTCTCACTAGCTCACTACAGGCTTATCTACATCAGCCTTTACACCTATTATGGGTTTCACTGCAAGCTGGGATCACCTCAGGCTACGAAAACACATTTCTCTCACTAGCCCACTACAAGCTTATCTACATCAGCCTGTGCACCTATTATGGGTTTCACTGCGAGCTGGGATCACCTCAGGCTACGAAAACACATTTCTCTCACTAGCCCAATACAAGCTTATCTACATCAGCCTGTACACCTTTTATGGGTTTCACCCCTCCCTGACCCCCTTTATGCATCAATTTCTGACTATACCACTCTTTATTAAAATGTCCTTTTTTTACCACCACAACTTATGGCAACCCTAGCGAGGGGCAAACCTTCGCGCCACACATGGTTCAAGTGTGGTTCAAGTTTATGAAAGCATAATAATGATTTGAACATAGATTATCTATAAACTTGGCTTATCTTGGCTTGTATTTCCTTTTCTCGGGACTTTTGTATTGAACACGTTTGGGATTTTCTGGCAAAATGTCGTTGTGCTATTAATTTTAAGTAGGCCTACATCTGTATGTATGTATTCTTTATTAGTTTAGTTTGGAGCTCTTTCACTCAGTTACAAAACATTTGACATAAATTTCTCACTAAATAAGTGTAAAGTAATTATTAGAACCATTGATTAAGGAAGGGAGAAGCCCTTTTACAATCAATGTTTACAATCATAATAATAACAATATTTTTTATTTTTATGTTACTTAAATACTATTAAATTTGTTTTTTATAATCATATCTCTAAATTTATTACAGTTTTTTGGCATGGGATTTAAAATTACTTCTTGAAGACCATTCCACTGTTTAATAGCAGATCCCAGAAAAGAATGTTTACCCACATCTGTGTGGTATCTTCTTACAAACAACTTTTCAGTGTGATCGTTTTTCCCCTTGAATGTGGCTTTCTCTACCTTACTGTTAATTTCTCTCCATGCCGAATGTCCTGAGATGGTTTTATACAATGCACATAATCTAGTAATTTCTCTTCTCTCTTCTAGAGATCGCCACCCCAGTTCCTCTATCATCTCTGTAGGGCTATGACGCCTACCATATTTACATAGAACTCTTCTTGCAGCTTTTCTTTGCACATTTTCTATCTTGTCCCTCTGAGTTGTAGTATGCGGAGCCCATACTGAACTTGCATACTCAAGAGTTGGCCTCACTATTTCTTTATAGGCCTTTTCTCGCACCTTGTTACTTGTGCCTCTTAAGTTACGCATAACAAAATTGAGTGCTCTATATCCCTTTGCTACTACCTCAGCTACATGATCACCCCAAGACAGTTTTGAATCTAAAGTTAATCCCAAATATTTTCCGGTGTCTTGGTACTCAAGGCTAGTCCCATTTATTACATATTTGAATTGATAAGTGTTATGTTTGAGTGTAAATTTCATCAATTGGCTCTTAGCTGCATTTAGACCCATTTCATTTTTCCTAACCCACTCAAGAATCATATCTATAGCTCTTTGGAACAGAAGGCAATCATTAATATTAAGAATTTTCATATAAATTATGCAGTCGTCGGCAAATAACCTTATTTTTATTTTTATATCAAGGCCATCTCCAATATCATTAATAAAAATAATGAATAATAATGGCCCTAGGACACTGCCTTGTGGAACTCCAGATGAAACATTCACTTCCTCTGAGAATTTATCCCCAACCTTGACCATTTGGATACGACCAGTTAACCACTCATCTATCCATTTAATGACTCTTTCATCAATATTTAATTTGTTAACTTTAACGCATCTTTAAAAAAGCAAACTATAAAGCCTGAAGTACACACGTTATCTACGGTAATAGTAACGTAACTATATAATAAAACTAATCAACTGTAGTAAATTAAATATCATGCTAACAGCTAGATGTTATCGTTTCCCAAAACAAAATTCCACTCAAATCAAAGTTGTTAAATAATCGCCCGGCTCCATTTGTCTGTTTCGCCAACTCTCCGCTAGGGAAGCAAGTTATTGGTTGGCGGGTTTAGGTGGCGGTGACCTGAGATATTTCCCGCGTCAAACCTACTCTATCGCCGTATTATTTCTGTCAACAAAATGCAAGCCTTTTTGAAGTCTGGTAAACTAGGTCCTGCCTCATCGTCTGAAAAGAAAACTGGTAAAAGTGGTAGTTCAAACACTGCTCCGAAAAAGACACGCACTCCATGGGTTGAAAAATAGTAAGTATTATAATCGACCATACGAACACTAACCTACAAATGTAGAATGCCTAGGGCCTAGGCCTACAACCTGTTGCGCACGAGAAGTTTATTGTCGAGTGGTTTTAGGCATAAATAGGTTGACTTTGAGGCGTAGGGCCTAGGCCTAGAGGACAGGGATCGCAATCCATGTTCTGACACTGTAGGCCTAGGCCTAGGCCTACGTCACTATTGTGCGGAAGTCAGAAATCACATAGGCCCCCTAGCCTAGCCCCTAGGTCTAGCCTAGGCCTAGGTCCTAGTGAATCGGGCCGTATGCACAGTCAAGTGTCAAGTTAAGTACAGGATTTGTTGCTATGGTATTGTCGGTAATTGTTCCGTATCGCTGATCGCGTTTCGTACTCACTTTTTTTCGTGGGATGTCAGGCAGCTAGGCCAAGATCGACCAGATACAATAACCCCCCCTAACCGATTTGCGCTCGAAAGTGACTTTGCCCGAGGTTAGGGGGGGTTATTGTATCTGGTCGATCTTGACCTAGCTGCCTGACATCCCACGAAAAGTGATCAGCAATACGGAACAATTACCTAATTGTCAAGTATTACATGCTATTTTCCATAAGAAGACCCAACTTAATAGCAACCATAAACAAATCACATACTTAACTCCACTCAACTGTTGAGTCGCTCGGTGGCGAAAACTCTGCACTTCCGATTACTAGAAACGCTTTAACTAGGCTATATATTTTTAGTCCTGCAAACAGTAATTATTTACAGTTTATCTGTACACTTTAAACAATATTTTCGACCCAAAAACGATTAGTGCGGAATGACTACGGCCTACCTTCGGTTACAGGGAACGTTCATTGTTGGATGTACCCAGGTTTTCTCCCATTTAGGTCCTGAAATATGTAGTAATCACGATTTCACGCGATATTGTTGTCTGCTGATTTCTTCACTTTACGGAATTGATGGAGGTTACATTGGCATCTTTGCAGGGTAACAACTTTTGAAAAACTAATACGCTATCCGCCTGACCTGGCCTGACATCCCACGAAAGTGACTGCCCGAAAGTGACTTTTCCCAGCTGCCTGACATCCCACGAAAGTTAGGACTTGGTTATTGGGGCTGGTTGATATTAAGTCGCGGAGGTTGGTAGCTCTGGCTTGACGTCACATATAATGTTGTTGTGCAGCCGGCCCAAGACGGTGGACTATACAACAAGTATCAAGTAGGCCCACCGGTAAGACATGATATTGTTGTGCAGCCGGCCCAAGACGGTGGACTATACAACAAGTATCAAGTAGGCCCACCAGTAAGACATGATATTGTTGTGCAGCCGGCCCAAGACGGTGGACTATACAACAAGTATCAAGTATGCCCACCGGTAAGACATGATATTGTTGTGCAGCCGGCCCAAGACGGTGGACTATACAACAAGTATCAAGTATGCCCACCGGTAAGACATGATATTGTTGTGCAGCCGGCCCAAGACGGTGGACTATACAACAAGTATCAAGTATGCCCACCGGTAACACATGATATTGTTGTGCAGCCGGCCCAAGACGGTGGACTATACAACAAGTATCAAGTATGCCCACCGGTAAGACATGATATTGTTGTGCAGCCGCCCAAGACGGTGGACTATACAACAAGTATCAAGTAGGCCCACCGGTAAGACATGATATTGTTGTGCAGCCGGCCCAAGACGGTGGACTATACAACAAGTATCAAGTAGGCCCACCGGTAAGACATGATATTGTTGTGCAGCCGGCCCAAGACGGTGGACTATACAACAAGTATCAAGTATGCCCACCGGTAAGACATGATATTGTTGTGCAGCCGGCCCAAGACGGTGGACTATACAACAAGTATCAAGTAGGCCCACCGGTAAGACATGATATTGTTGTGCAGCCGCCCAAGACGGTGGACTATACAACAAGTATCAAGTAGGCCCACCGGTAAGACATGATATTGTTGTGCAGCCGGCCCAAGACGGTGGACTATACAACAAGTATCAAGTATGCCCACCGGTAAGACATGATATTGTTGTGCAGCCGCCCAAGACGGTGGACTATACAACAAGTATCAAGTAGGCCCACCGGTAAGACATGATATTGTTGTGCAGCCGGCCCAAGACGGTGGACTATACAACAAGTATCAAGTAGGCCCACCGGTAAGACATGATATTGTTGTACAGCCGGCCCAAGACAGAGGACTATACAACAAGTATCAAGTAGGCCCACCAGTAAGACATGATATTGTTGTACAGCCGGCCCAAGACAGTGGACTATACAACAAGTATCAAGTAGGCCCACCAGTAAGACATGATATTGTTGTACAGCCGGCCCAAGACAGAGGACTATACAACAAGTATCAAGTAGGCCCACCAGTAAGACATGATATTGTTGTGCAGCCGGCCCAAGACGGTGGACTATACAACAAGTATCAAGTAGGCCCACCAGTAAGACATGATATTGTTGTACAGCCGGCCCAAGACAGAGGACTATACAACAAGTATCAAGTAGGCCCACCAGTAAGACATGATATTGTTGTACAGCCGGCCCAAGACAGTGGACTATACAACAAGTATCAAGTAGGCCCACCGGTAAGACATGATATTGTTGTGCAGCCGGCCCAAGACGGTGGACTATACAACAAGTATCAAGTAGGCCCACCGGTAAGACATGATATTGTTGTGCAGCCGCCCAAGACGGTGGACTATACAACAAGTATCAAGTAGGCCCACCGGTAAGACATGATATTGTTGTGCAGCCGGCCCAAGACGGTGGACTATACAACAAGTATCAAGTAGGCCCACCGGTAAGACATGATATTGTTGTGCAGCCGGCCCAAGACGGTGGACTATACAAGTATCAAGTAGGCCCACCGGTAAGACATGATATTGTTGTGCAGCCGGCCCAAGACGGTGGACTATACAACAAGTATCAAGTAGGCCCACCGGTAAGACATGATATTGTTGTGCAGCCGGCCCAAGACGGTGGACTATACAACAAGTATCAAGTATGCCCACCGGTAAGACATGATATTGTTGTGCAGCCGGCCCAGGACGGTGGACTATACAACAAGTATCAAGTAGGCCCACCGGTAAGACATGATATTGTTGTGCAGCCGGCCCAAGACGGTGGACTATACAAGTATCAAGTATGCCCACCGGTAAGACATGATATTGTTGTGCAGCCGGCCCAGGACGGTGGACTATACAACAAGTATCAAGTAGGCCCACCGGTAAGACATGATATTGTTGTGCAGCCGGCCCAAGACGGTGGACTATACAACAAGTATCAAGTAGGCCCACCGGTAAGACATGATATTTATTTATTTATTTATTTATTTATATATATATTTATTTATTTTTTTTTTATTTATTTATCTATTTATTTTTTTTTATTTATTTATTTATTTATTTGAAATTTATCATTTACAGGGCAAAACCCCACCAGTAACGTATAATAAAAATAAAAATAAAGTACATGTACAACATATATGCACACTTAATTACAAATACATAAAAAATTTACAAAAAAAAAAAAACATGACAGTGAAACTGCCAAAGTCAACCTTAAAATTAAAACATAAACACAAACACAAATTTACACACTTTCCCGCATTACATCCTTGAACGACCTCAATGTTATATTAAACGGATCAAGCTCCGAAGGAGTTATAATGTTATTATATCATTGTAAACTTGCTGAACACGTTTCAGGCAAGTGTAGCGGAAAACGTCCATACGGCATTTTGGCAAAACAATTATGCCCCTTTGCCTAGTCACTCTGGAAGGCACACGGAAGTTGATTCTTACCAACAAGTTATTATCACTAAAACAATTGTTTATGACTACACTATCGTGGTTTTCCGGGTACAACCGTGTCAAAAGGTGGAACCAATCCAACATTTCGCCCATATTGCAATGGGCTTCTTGTTTTGATAGGCAAGGAGGGGATGGAGGGGAAGCAGAGGAGCTATATAACTGAGCGCGCCTGTGGCTGAGCGGCTTTGCGATAGCGGGTGTTATTCTGTTAGCATCACTGTCCAGAGTTCCCCCTCGTGACAGTTGTTGGTGTCAGTGTCAACACTCCACAAAGTTCCCTGAGGAAGCCCATTGCAATATGGGCAAAACGTTGGATTGGTTCCACCTTTTGACACGGTTGTACCCATAAAACCACGATAGTATAGTTGACTCCGGCCGTGAAAGCCTCCGAAATAGATTAATTGCGTATGATCTTGTAAAGAAATACTACATCAGTGACGTCGCGCCTAGCCTCTAATATTGTTAATATTGTTGTGCAGCCGGCCCCAGACGGTGGACGAGGTGGTGGAGCAGAGCGACGTAGTGGCCGTACTGCGACAGTGTCTCACCGGGGGGGCCGACCTGCCCAACCTGTTGTTCTACGGACCACCGGGGACCGGTAAGACCAGCACCATCCTCGCGGCCGCCAAGCAACTCTTCGGGGACCTCTACCGCGACAGGTAACGGCAACGGAACGTTTTAAACTATCCCCAATGGGCGATTCTGTATGGGCGACGATAAGTTTATCAGCGGTTTTAGTCGTTACTGAAGGCGAATGCAAGGCGGTGATCGGCTCGTCGCCTTCTTCTAACAACTGAAGCCGGTGATAAACGTATCGTCGCCCATACAGAATCCCCTGCTGTTTAGAATTAAGGCTCATCCACATTGAAAATTAACATCGGCGTAACTTAACACCGTACCGTAACGTTTTCGACGGCTGTCCACATTAGAACTTAATTTTCTACGTCCACCTATCAGTGTTTGCCCGAGTTAATCAAGAACCTAACCTTATTTATTTATGTATTCATTTATTTTCACATTCAGTATTGTTACGCAATTACTTACATTACATACACTACATATTTAAGTGAATATCAAAATATCCATAGCATCACGTGATTTTGAATACACATCGCTGATTGGTTCATTCTTACTGCAGAGTTACGGTACGGCGCTAAGTATGGAGTTTGCAAACTTCTGTGCTACTGCTACTGCCGCAGTAAGCAATGACCTTGGGTTCTCATCAGCCAATGGGAGTGTCCGAAACCTTAACTCTAAAGTTACTGTTACTGTTAATTTTCAATGTGAATGGGCCTTTAGATTGTAGGAATTAACGAAGTAGAAAATTAAATCGTCACCTTGGACTCGGCTGTTTCGTAAGCATCAGAATACTTTCGTTGGGGCAACTATGTTTCCCTAGGCCTACATTGCCCCATTTTGTACAAAATAAATTAAAATAGGTCTAACCAGGAAATTATAATGAACTAAGGTCCAGTCTTACAATGACCCAATAACTACTTATTCGTCGAATAGCTTGTTTTCTCCACGGCGACGACCAATCAAACCCCTTAAAATCCTTCAAGTACCTAGCTTAATTGTTACAAATAACTTTCCTATTACCATAGGAGATTGTAAGACTGGCCCTAAGATAGAAGGTAAGGCATCCTCATATAAATATCAGTTCCTCTCAAGCTTCCCAGTCTTGCAGCTTGGTCTTGAAATTCATAATTTTGACCAATCATAACCTTTAAAGTGTGTTGTACTACCCAACCCGATTTTTTCGGTCATAATTTACGACCCGAATAGACCTCGGTTAAAATTTGTTATCCCAAAAATACAGGTTTTTCAAGTACCCACACATCCCTAATATCCCTAATTTATGTAAAACAAGTTACGAAAAAAATCGAATGAGTATCTTCTTTCCAAATGAAATTAAATGTTGGGTTTTATTTCAAACTTGGGTTTTATTACTAATCAAAAACATACCTGAGCAAGTATGGGAGACCGTATGACAGGTAGAGTGCGCTGTGAGCGATGACATTCAGTTTGTCTATTATATCTAGCCCAGCTTCAGTTAAGTGCTCCAAATCTTATATGCCTAATATATTATTTACAGTAATTTTTATTATTGACATACTTAAGCACTTAAAACTTAATTATTAATGAGTGTTATGTAATTAAAATTAAAACCAGCTGAATAATCCAAACAACAAGTGAAACCAAGTACAATGTTTTTTTTTTTTTTTTCACGACATAATTGTATGCGTCAAGTGAAGGGCGTACTGACATTTGTGTGGGCAGGAACGCTCGCAGCGCTGCTGTCATACAGTCTCCCATAAGCGTGCTATTATCTCACTATTATACACGTTTTCTACCCCTTTCACTTTTCCTCCCCACCCTCCAACTTTCCTACATGTTTCATCTTCATATTTCACCCACCACTGTCTCGATTAACCAAGTTACAAAAATATGGGACGTAAAACCCAAATACCATGATTGTATGTTAATGATATTATTGCACTGCACTAACCTTATGCACTAACGTTACCAGTGTGTTTTGAAATTTCTCTTTTCACATTAAACCTTTTCATAATAATTTATCAACCTAAAATTCAATGAGCCTTGAGAACCACAGTAGATGAATGAAGTCTATTGTACCCGCTAGAATCGGCCATAAAAAGAAGGTTTATAGAAATCTCGAAAACATTCGCCTACAAAAGTCGAAGTGCGGTCAATTATAGACCAACTGAAACGTTTCAATGGTGAGGGTAAATGTTTTCTAGATCCCGTTTGAGCGGGGTGGAAAGAGCGTACATGGGCCGAGAGGGAACAACAGATCGAGACTCCATTCATCCACTATGTTTCCCAACGCTGATTCCACTGTGGAAACCTTTACATAGTAGGCCTAGATTGTTACTCTAATCTTATAGCTGGTAGTTTAGTCATAACTCGTTTTAAATTTGAATTGTAAATTTTTGTTTGCACTTTCTGCAAAGAGGAGTGCACAATTTGTGCTTGCCAAACAAATCTATAAAATAATCTAACTCTAATCTATTGGTGTCTAACTTAATGTTGTACTTTGTTAAGGATCTTGGAGCTAAACGCGTCGGATGAACGAGGAATTCAGGTCATCCGAGACAAAGTGAAGAGCTTCTCGCAGTTCCGAGCAAGTGGAATCCGTCCCGAGTAAGTTTATTATATAGTTTGGTTAGCGGAACGGTTCCCCAACGAAAGATAACATTCACATAACATTCGGAACTAGGACCTAAGGACCTTATTATGTTCTTTGTTCATTGAATGTTGTTGATGTTTCGTGTCGTGTTCCTTTAGTCGCCTCATCGCGCATTCTTTCTGGTGACGGAAATGTTTCAAATTTACTCAAATACATTAAATGAATTATCTCAGCCCATTGGTGGTTGACTAGATATAAGCCATCTTATTGGCCGTCTCTAAAACCACGGCGTTATGTTTGACGGGTACTATTAGGGACGCACACGATAATCGATATTATCGTTCGATATTCGATATGCAATAAAATTTCGATAATCGATAATACAAATATTATCGAATGGTCTGATTTCTAAAAAAGCGGGTTCGTAAAGCATTATTTCGTTCTTCTCGGACCTTTCTAGTATTGAAATACTCAAAGATACTGCCAAAATACTAGGCCTTGGGCCTCGTAAAATGTGATTATACTCTCAGCAGTGTCACGTCAGATGTGTCCAAGTAATGTTGCCATATCCTTATGTGCTCGATTAGGCGACATATCACTGAAACTGTAAAAGATTACTTCAATTTTGTAAATTTATTATCGATCGATAATGCAGTCATCTTTTCAATTCAATTCAATTCAATTCAAGTCATTTTATTTAGCTTTTTCAGCTATTATCACATGTTACAAACACATATAAACAAATACAGACTCAATATCATAATAATAATCTAATATATAATCTAATAGAATATAATAGTAATAGAATATAATAGTACATACTAATAAGTTCAATACCCGTAATAGCTGATACATTTAAGAGCACATCCGGTTTTTCAGAGATGGCATAGGCCTAGACCTACATACATCACTTCGATTCGATAGTTTTTATTTTATCGATGTTCATCCCTAGGTACTATTCAACTCCACGTGAAGTGTTTTCCCTTTTTTGCGAAACAATTATCGCAGGTAAGATTTACACAAAAGGAAACTTAACTGGCGGATGATTTGATTCGTAGATCTTGCGGAGGGAGGGGAACCGTCTGAGCCACCAAACTATAACACTTGTGCTGGCGTGTTCTTAGGGTTGGTTCCTATCTGGGATGACTACGGGTACCTGCACTCCCCCCTTTTTTTAAATATGAAAAAAAATGAATTTAGTTATTTTATTCCCCGCTATCTTCTAGTGCTTGCTAGCCAGGCTCAGCACCTCATCTTCTTCGTTTTCTTCTATAGTTCTGCCGTTTCTAATAATTCTCTCCACTTCTTTCTATCTTCTGAGAAACTGGTGACTTGTCATTCCCTGACCCGACAAATGTTGGATAAGGGTGTTTGATATATATATTTATTCCCCGCTGGCAATTTACGAACATAAAAACCAAAGCCAAATACTAAGATACCTACTTGCATCACATACAATAGATGTCTGTTCCTTTACATTTATTTAAATGTCTATTCAGCTACGTATTGTACGTGTCTCTCTGATCCATGCAAAATGAGCCACCTGTTTTTCTTTGTCGGCTAATTAGGTAGGCCTATCCCGCTTTATATTTTTAATTTAATCAATTTTTTAATAAAATTTTATTTTTTTTTACTTGGGTCTACTTACTCTCCAGGTATTGTGAACGGGTACTCGGGTAGTAAAAAAGTCTGGTTTCGTCATCACTACTATCTACATCCCTCTTGCAGAATGTAGATTCTATGACAATAAACTAGGGATGCACACGATAATCGATATTATCGTTTGATATTCGATATGCAATAAAATTTCGATAATCGATAGTACAAATATTATCGAATGGTCTGATTTCTAAAAAAGCGGGTTCGTAAAGCATTATTTCGTTCTTCTCGGACATTTCTAGTATTGAAATACTCAAAGATACCGCCAAAATACTAGGCCTTGGGCCTCGTAAAATGTGATTATACTCTCAGCAGTGTCACGTCAGATGTGTCTAAGTAATGTTGCCATATCCTTATGTGCTCGATTAGGCGACATATCACTGAAACTGTAAAAGATTACTTCAATTTTGTAAATTTATTATCGTTCGATATTATCGATCGATAATGCAGTCATCTTTTCGAATCGATAGTTTTTATTTTATCGATGTTCATCCCTACAATAAACTATTATTATTTTTATTATTATTATTATTACAGTGGCCGTCATCTAAAGAGTTCATTCGAGTTCTGCGAAATGCCTTCCCCTCTTACCCCCACCAGTGCCCTCCCCTCTTACCCCCACCAGTGCCTTCCCCTCTTACCCCCACCAGTGCCTTCCCCTCTTACCCCCACCAGTGCCCTCCCCTCTTACCCCCACCAGTGCCTTCCCCTCTTACCCCCACCAGTGCCTTCCCCTCTTACCCCCACCAGTGCCCTCCCCTCTTACCCCCACCAGTGCCTTCCCCTCTTACCCCCACCAGTGCCTTCCCCTCTCACCCCCACCAGTGCCCGCGCACAAACGAATAACGACGAATATCAACTCATGTAAAAATTAATAACGATAGAATTACATTTAATGTAATTAGAATAAAGAAATTAATTTGTATTGAAAGATGGTTTATTTAATTGGAAGATCGTTGACAGCTTTGGTTGACAGCTTGATGGTCTATTATAGAGATTAGATCTTTCACTGCCTCTCTTCGTCCGTGCGCGAGCACTGGTGGGGGTAAGAGGGGAAGGCATTTCGCAGAACTCGAATGAACTCTTTAGATGACGGCCATTTTATATCGAAAGTACCAAGTGACACGAGCGCCGCTGAATTGAGCGTACACTAAGGCTGTTTGTCGAGCTAACCCTGCTGAGCTCCCAGTTTCTGTCGGTTGAACAGCTGTAAAATGCTTCACAACCGACGGAAAGTAAAACGAAACGTGTCGTGCCGTGCCGTAGAAACCTTGTTGCTCCGTCTCCTGATTGCTTAACTCTGTTTCAATAAATTGTTTACGTTTTTGTCACACGTCTTTCATATAATCAAAATACCTGTCTGTAATTTTCCCTAGTTGTTTTGTAATGAAAAACTAACAAAATCTATCACGGCTATGGATTTTTTTGTTAGTTTGGAAGCGGATTCTAATTTTTAGGCCTGAAGACATTCTTAGTAACAATGCTCGACAGCCTAATAGCTAGAGGTGTCTGAAAATGAATTTATTTTTTCCTAAATTTCGTTTTTAAAAAATGGAAAAAGTGGTGTTATATGTTTCCATTTTATTTTCGCATTCCTCGCATTGCAAAATGTAGTGAACTAATCAATAATATGCTATTAAAGTCAAAAAATGATTACAGTCAAACTTCGTTAGGATGTTTTGGATGCGCCAAGAAAAAAAAGAAAGTCGTAAAAACATGATGATTGATGATGAATGATGATAAAAAGAATCCAGAAATTTAGGAATTTAGAAATTTTTAGGTGGCTCGTTGGTCCAGTGGTTAGCATCCCTGCTTCCAATGCAGAAGGTCCCGAGTTTAAATCCCGCGTCAGGCAGAAGTTTTTTAACTTCTAATATGGATTCAATTCCATTACTTCTCGGCTTAGGAATAAGTAAACGGTGACTTTGGAGCTGTCCTAGCAACGAAGCACTCAATAAATTCAAAGTTGTTCTGAATCGGCCTCGTTGATTCTGGCATTTGTCCGCGGGCGTTCGCACTGTCCGATCACCGATTCATATGTTCCGTATTTGAAATATCGATCTTTGATTGGTTATCGCTCGCTCGTCGACGGTGTTCGGAGCCTACGGGGTTGGTTTAGTCGCTTTAAATTAAATCCCCCCACCGCAAATCAGTTTCGTTACTGAGTGGGTTGACTCTAAATGTGAATTTGTTTATTTATTAATAAATAAAGATCGATATAAAGAGATAGATTGATGTATAAAGATATCCAGATATATAAATAAAGATATCCACGACCACAATACCAGGTACGTAAAAAAGATTTTCATATTCCATCTCATAACTTAGCCTTAGTAAACAGAAATCCAGCGTATTCAAGCATCATCCTGTACAACAAGCTCCCAAGCCACCTCAAGGACATGACCAGGCACAGCCTCAAGTTTCATCTTAAAAATTATCTAGTCCAGATGTGCCCATATACTGTCAAAGACTACATGGACTTTTCGTTTTTATTTAGTTTTAATTGACGCATTCTATAACAAATGTATTTATCTATGTATAAATGTCATACGTTCTATTGAATAAAGATTATTATTATTATTATTATTATTATATTAATTGCAAGCTACAACCGTACGGTGCGTGTTGCAGCGGCCGACCTTGTCCGCCCTTCAAGATCATCATCCTGGACGAGGCAGACTCGATGACCAACGCCGCGCAGGCCGCCCTCAGACGGACGATGGAGAAGGAGACAAAGTCGACCCGCTTCTGCCTCATCTGTAACTATGTCAGCCGGATCATCCCGCCGCTCACCTCCAGGTGTTCCAAGTTCCGCTTCAAGCCTCTCGGTAAGTACCCGATGAAATCCAACTTTTTTTTTACCCGAATAGTAAGTAGGCCTTTAAGAGCGAATGATACCTCTACACAGTGCTCGAAATTAGGAATTATAATTAAAACTATAATGCAGTAGCTACTGTCTTATAGTTTTTGGCAGCCCAGTTAAGAATTGAATAGCCAGATTTTTTAAATTAATATTTTCGTTTACGTAATTAAAATTTGAAATTAAATTTTTTGTTTTTTAATTATAGTGAATAAAATTTTGACCAGTTGACTAGTCAGAGTGCATCTGTCGGCCGCGAGCGCGGTGGCCCATGTGTATAGGCTAGGCGGGCGGCGGACAGCACGAGAAATATGTCTTGAAATGTTTCCCACGTTCTAGTCTCATAAGAATAACATTACTGGTTTGATACATTAAAAACTGTAATAATTTGTTAATTTAATACAGTGTGGTATATGAATAATGTAACTTTTTATTTTAGAAAAAACACTTACTAATGTGTTGGTATTAAGTGAAATTTAAGGCAGCCCGTCAGGCTGCCTGGGTATATTTTATTTATTTATTTTATTGTAATTAAGGCCAGTGTAGGGCACAATGCCGTCTTTAGCCTGATGAGGGATGATTGATGACTGATAATGAGGAAGGGAGGAGGGGAAGCCTGGTACCGGCACGTAGCCTACTCCTGTTGAAAAGTACCAAGGGTACCATCGGCTTTACGTCCAATCCGAAAGGACGGTGTAACTTTGACCAGTCATATAGGTTCCTCCACTAACCTGGACTGCCGAGCAGTTGACGAGAAAAACGAAGCTTTTACACAAGCTTTCGAACCCTCCAATCTGCTCTAACCAACGGTAACTAGTGTTTCAGAGGTGAGTGGTCACCCATCCACCTCCTGACCTAGCCCGAGGTTCCTGGGTATATACAAGTGGCAGCCCGAGGATGTTTTGGGCAGCCTCGGGCTGCCGTTAATTTCGAACACTGTCTCTACATAAAAAAACTGAGTAGGCTATATCTCTGTGGTTTGGTAAGCCCTACAGACTGAATGATAAATATATTTTCCATTATAATCAGACTGACTGTGATTTTTATTTCATTGAATTACTAATTAAATAAGTATCACGTTCATACTGATTACATTGTTAGATACTGTACTTTTATCATTCAGTCTGTAGGGCTTATCAAACCACAGCACTATGATTACTCAGATTATCGATTTTGTGTTTCAATCTTGAGATATACTTAACCCTTTCACTGTTAGCGAAAAAAAAAGAGAAATACCCTCTGTGTTAGCCAAAAGAAGGGGCTAACATATAAATTCAGTCACTCAAGTATAGGTGATAAATCATACTTTTTCCGCATTAATATCTTAAACAATTGAACCAAGCATTAAAAAATGTGAAATTTGATAATGTTGATACCCAGAAAATGGTGGCCATCTTGGAAAATGTCCCTTACAATAAGGTACATTCTGAATAACCCCCCCAATCAAAAAATGTGAAGAGACTAAACTTATAGCAAATGTAATCTAAAAGGAAATAAAGTCATAAAAAAATATACAAAGTCATAGAGTTAACTTTTATGATCATTTATAGGGGTTGTCATAAACCCTATTGAGCAAAATACTGGGTTTGAAATCTGTCATCTCCAAATTTACTCAAATCTTGCAAAAATTCGATTTGAAACATTCAAGCCAACAATAAAATGTAACAGTTATTTTATTTTATTTTTACAACCCTTATAGGGGTGGTTTATGGGTCATAAAAAAAAAAAACATATATATAAATTTCCAGTGAAAATGTGTAAATTTACTTGTAAAATATACTTTTTGCTAAATTATAAGTAAAGTACACTAGTTACACTCCACAGGCAACATAAAATAGGCCTAGGTTGATATTAGACTGTCCAACACGACATTCACGCCTAGAACCACGCCCCCTTGGCTATTAGGCCTAGGCCTACCTTTATTTATTTATTTATTTATTTATTTATTAGCAACACAAATACAGCCATAGACCATTTTACATTGTGTGTATCTAACTAAATCTAAACAAGTATCAAAATTCTAAATTAATTTGAGCAACCACGGCCTAGTCTACTACCTGGGCATTGTTAGGATAGTGTTCACTAACAATTATACTAGGGCCTAGGCCTAGTGGGTCCAACATCAAGGTCTACATCACTTTCAATTACTTCATCTAGGCCTAGGCCTACCTGTTTTATTTCTTATGTAGGCCTACGTCTTCCGTCACAATCTCATGATCTGTCACATCATCATACAACTCGCCTAGCGAAGATTCGGCATTGTAACTCTCTTCTACATCACTATTGATGTCTTACACATACTCCCGTATCATAGCATCTGATAATTCACTCATTTTCTGTGGTTTTAGAAGCAAAACAGTTGCGAGAAAAGAAAATGCAATGTAAACAAAAGCTAAAACCACGTCACATTCGTTGTATCTTCTTCCGCTCACTTGGTTTCTCGTGGCCACAAGATTGTGCGCGCATACGGCCAGTAGGACAATCGAATGACGAATACAGGAAGCCGTTTTATATCGATTTTGAAGCAATAGTTTAGGCGGGAGAATTTAAAGACTTGCCGGACGGATCTAATACGTCCGTAACACACACAGGGCGGCGCGTGACGGATGTATGAGATACGTCCATAACAGTGAAGCGGTTAAAAAATGATAATGTTCTGCGGTTTTTGACGTAGAGGTATCCTTCGCTCATTAGTAATAAAAAAAATATATATATTTTCTTTTTATTAAAGAATTAAATTAAATTATATTAGGAGTCTGCGGGCACCCGAAATTTCGGGTAGTTTCTAGTACCTAGTTGTACCGACATGAAATTCCGGCTTTTTCAAGTAACTCGCGACATTATAGCCAGTGGTTTGAAAAACAAAAAACTTTCGAGTTAAGTCACCGCCGCCCGTTTCGCAAGTTTGTCTCGAGATTACCGTTTTGCTGTTTTTTGTTGCGACTTGGAACAAGCGGCGGCGAGTCGAAACGTGAATTTCAAGACTTGGCCTCCAGTCTCAACGTGTGTCTGTCTGTCTGTCAGGGGAGGAGAAGGTGTTGGAACGGCTGGAGCTGATATCTCGGGCGGAGGAAGTCAACTGCTGCCCTGCGCTGCCTCGTAGAGACATGCATCACCTGTCTACAGTCTTGCGCCAGGCTCAACGTGTGTCTGTCTGTCTGTCAGGGGAGGAGAAGGTGTTGGAACGGCTGGAGCTGATATCTCGGGCGGAGGAAGTCAACTGCCACCCGGCTGCTCTTCGCTGCCTCGTGGAGACGTCTGGGGGTGACATGCGCCGAGCCATCACCTGCCTACAGTCTTGCGCCCGGCTCAAGGGTGGGTCAGGGGAGGAGATTCAGCTCGGAGACGTCCTCGAAGTCACAGGGGTGAGTTCACGTACCAACAGGGCTTGAATTTCCCGGTCGCCCGAGGCGAGTAAATTATTACTCAGGCAAGTCAAGTTTTCAATTCATTCATTCAATTCGATGGGCGACTTTTGTTAAACAAACATAAATCCTTAAAAAATGCTTCACCTCGTTACCACAAGCTACAAAATACAGACGTTGTTCTTGATAACAATAATTATTTCAGAAACTATGTCAAAACAGTGCTCTTCAACTTGACAAGTCTGTAAAGTGAGATGTTGATACAAATAGAAGTTAAGAAAATTGTAGGACTAGTGTTTTTATTTTCGGACTAGTAAACTAGAAACCCCACTCGCCTGTCGGGCGATGCTAAATAATTTAAAATTCGAGGCCTGCGTACCGATGTCTCGAAGCTAGGAAAGGGAAGGTTAGGGGTGTGCGAATCCAAGTTTTTGCTTTCGAATCCGAATCTCGATTCCTGAGCAAAAATATCCTCGAATCCGAATCCGAATCTAAAGAACCTTTTAAAAAACCTGTTCTGCATGGCATTGCCGGTAACTTTCACGTTTCTGTTGGACCCGAAAGAGACACGCGCGCTCGGTACAGCTCAATGACGCCACAAACTGCATATCCCACATGTACACTATCCCACTACGGTATTGAATAAATTGAAATTTGAAATGCTACTGAGCTTGGGATAAACCTTTTTAGGCCTAGGCCTAGGCTAGGCTACACATTTATTGTAATGTGGAAAGATAGGCTAGGCTTCGCCTAGGCCTAGGCTTAAACTACTGAGCTTGGGATAAACCTTTTTAGGCCTAGGCCTAGGCTAGGCTACACATTTATTGTAATGTGGAAAGATAGGCTAGGCTTCGCCTAGGCCTAGGCTTAAACTACTGAGCTTGGGATAAACCTTTAGTAGGCCTAGGCTAGGCTACACATTTATTGTAATGTGGAAAGATAGGCTAGGCTTCGCCTAGGCCTAGGCTTAAACTACTGAGCTTGGGACAAACCTTTAGTAGGCCTAGGCTAGGCTACACATTTATTGTAATGTGGAAAGATAGGCTAGGCTTCGCCTAGGCCTAGGCTTAAACTACTGAGCTTGGGACAAACCTTTAGTAGGCCTAGGCTAGGCTACACATTTATTGTAATGTGGAAAGATAGGCTAGGCCATTGGGTTCTAGGCTTAGCCTAGGCTAGCCTAGGATGACCACTTAAAATTTATAAACAAAAATAATAAAATTATACAAAATAAAGTTACCACTTGGGTTTTAAATTGTTTATTTTGTTAGTTTATTTTGTATTATTTTATTATTTTTGTTTATAAATTTTGGTGGTGTGTCTTTGTCAGCAGCACTAGTGTTTTTACGGAAAAAATCCCAAATTGCACTCCTAGGCCTTTTGGGCGTCGCTCCAACCCCAACCGGCTGCGGATCATCCACATCTTCCTCGTCATTCTTACTCATTTATTTACTTATAAAAAAAAAGTAAAACGTTTTCCGCGTGCGTGATATGAAATAGTTGGAGCTTCCGTGACGCAACGGCGGCCATTTATATCGAATATCGATCGATCGCAAATCGTAATGGCGGCCATATATATCGATCGATCGCGAGTGAGCGGATTTGGCGCCGGATTCGAAATCGGCCGAATACTTCGATTTTTTAGGATTTTGGATTCGAGTGACGAATCGAATTCGAATCTTTAAAAGATTCGATCCGGATTCGATAATTTCGAAGCTTCGCACACCCCTAGGGAAGGTTATACGTGTCGTGGTGGGTTTGTGGTTATTAAATCTGTCACAGGGTTAGCAGTTCTGTTAATCAAGTTTTTAATTTATAAATCAAGAGCAATATCGTAAATGGTTTGGTTCGTTGGGCGCACACACACAGTATAAGGAGGTAGACAGTAGCGAAACATGGGCGATGTTCTGTCGGCAAAGTCCTGCGCGCGCAGCTACGGTCGCCCTGGCGGCGAGTTATTCAAGTTAGCCCATATTAAAACTCGTTGTAGGCTTTCGCGGCCCGAGTCAATATTAATAATTCATGGCTGTAGGGTCTCGCCGCGCCCATCTTCAGAGTAATGAAGAGACAGTTACTGAGAGAACCTACTCGATCCAGCTCTACCCAGCGACTAAAGGATGGACAGTCGCTGGGTAGAGCTGGATCGAGTAAGTTCTCTCAGTGACGTCTCTTCATTACTCTGAAGATGGACTAGGCAATTAGTCTAAAACGTCAGTTTTCAATAAACGATGGGCGCGGCGACACCCGACAGCCATGAATTATTAATATTAGCCCATAGTGGTGGCGAGGAGGCATCTCCCCCCTCCCTTTCTCCCCCCTCCCTCCCTCCCCCCAGGTATCGTCCGTGGTCTCGTCTTTGGTCCAAACCAACGCTACGAACGCCACCCGCTTCCGTGCCGCAAGTCGTCTGCTGCGCTTATACTGTGATGGGCCTGTGAAACAGGGTTGGGGGGGGGGGAGTAAACAATGGCATTCATTCATCACAGCTCTCAAGTGTCAAAACTAGAAATGGGCCGATTCCGATGCATCGGTTTTACCGATTATCGAGTGAATCGGCAAATAATCGGTTCACCGATTATTTCGTAATGGGCGTCTCAGGCGCGACTTTCTGCCGCTCGCAGCGCTAGCAGTACTGAAGGGTCCAACTCGATCTTTGCACCTCGTTTTCTCAATTCAAACATTCAAGCCGTTTATATTTAATACTTTTAAATATAAATCATCCATTGTAGTAATGTTTTACAAGGTTTTTGACAGAGAATACCTTTGTTATAGATACAAAACTAACATTGTCGTTTGACAGTTAGACAGTTGACTAACGACAATATTTAACATGGAATGTTGGACCCTTCAGGACAGGTGCTGCAACCTACTTCAGCTTCGACCTGAGACGCCCATTGAACAGGCCTAATCGCATGATTTCAAATTTTGCACGAGCTCGTGAATGCGCCGTGTTTGGCGGCAAGCGCGTGTACCTGCTCAAGGTCGATTCCCGCTCGACTAGTCAATATCAAAAGTCGAACTACTCCATGATCGACTTCTTGATGATTATAATACAAGAAAAAATGCAAATATTTTTGTTAAAAGAAATTCTAATAAAAAAGTAGAGGGAGGTTCATTGTTTGAAAAAGGTGTACGTATTTTTAACCGCATGGCGCATACCCCTTGAAATTAGAAAAGGTAGTATAAGTAGTTTTAGAAGAAACTGTTGTAAACTTATTAATGAAGGAAAATTAGTAGCCTTCCCAGGTGAAAGAGTATTTTACTGGGACAAAATTTAGTTTAGTATCTTATATTTTATTTATTTTATTATGTTTCATGGGCTTGTATGTATGTATGTATGTATGTATGAAATAATGATGTAATGTAATGATGCAAAATAGCAAGATATGCTATAATAAAGAATACTACTACTACTACTAATGGCCGCGGTGACGCCCACAATATTAGTGATTTCTTCACATATTAATTCATTTTTGGCATTTTGTGAAAGAAAATAGGTTGTTGAATTATTTTATACGATGTCTTTGCTTAATAAAAAACGACTTAAAACTAAGCGAAGCCGCTTAGATGCCGAATGAATGAGACAGCCTGTTGTCCTGTGTGAAAATATACCCCTTCTAAAGTATGCGTACTAGGCATAGGCCTAGTAGAAAGTAAAGTATGTAGGCCTCCTACAACTACCTGTACTGATATTGTAGGCCTACTGATCAATGCAAATTCAGATGAACATTTCATTTTAAGTAGGCCTAGGCTCACCGATAGTGCTATCCTATTTATTAGCCTATGCTAAAGTCGTGTTACACCAAGAAGTAATATGCTGTTGTGACGACACAGAATTCGTTTACAACTTAAGAAGCACGAATCACTAACGTTTCTTCCCGATTATTTAGTACAATTCGGTTCCGTTAAGTTGGTTGCAGCAAACGACAAACACGTCATGAGTTACGTCATAGGTTTGTACAGGAAATTTAGTTTTTTTCGTAACTTGGAAGGTTTATAATTAACGTTCGAAGTTCGTTAATTTCTTTTTTTTTATTGTACATGTGACTTTATCAAAAACTTGATTATTACAATCTTTAAACTAAACGCACAAAGTAAGTAGTCCCAAAACATCCCTCCCAAGAAGCGTGGTCCAATGGCGTGGTGAAGGAAGAACGAACAAGCCGGCAAGTCGGTGTGAAAACGTTAAATGGCGGCTCAATGTGTTGGGTTGACGATAAAAAAATATCTTTGAAAATCGAAGAATAATAGGGTAAGTAGGTTATATTGCATATTGACGGTAATAAATGTAAAGACAAACCTGCTCTTTGTTTTTTACACCTTTTGGTGTGGATAGGCGCGCCTATTGCAAATTGCTGGCAATCGTAAATCGCCACCCCTGGCCCTAGGCTATGACAAGCCTACTAGGCCTACCAAGTCCATTTGATGATACCACCGCTTGTTATTGTAAAATCGCGTAATGCAAGGTCTACTTGATCTCCGCCTGGCGGAGATCAAGTAGACCTTGGCGTGATGCGTTGTCACGTCTTGAAGGCGGTGAGCATGTGTAAAGAAGTAGTCCCGCGCACAACCAAGGCGTGAGAAGGCGCGGACTGTTACTAATTTGCTAATAGGCCAAATCAACTATGACGCCAGCATCTTACTTCTTGGTGTAACACGACTTTACCATTGAATTGTCTGTACGGTAGGCCTAGGCCTACACGATATTCTTTCAAATCTAATGTTTGCTCTAATTTAATCCGGATCCTTATCCATATAGGCCCAGTAATAATATTTCTCAACCTATGCGACCACCATTTGAAAATGTTTACATTCAGCTCATAATTTCGACAAAAAAATGTTATTTATAATCGGTTGAATAGTCGGTAATCGGATCGGTTTTTCTAATAGCCGGAATCGGTAATCAGTTCAGCAAATTTGATGAATCGGCCCATCCCTAGTCAAAACACAAGTGTTTTTAAGTGTGTTCTTTGCAGCTGTGAGGGAGAACAAGGCGTCATTGAATAAGTGAGTGTTGAGACTACTTTGAATCAGAATTTGAAATAGATTGTTTTTGGGGGGGGGGGGGGGGGTTAACTGTTGAAACGCGATTAGTTTCTGGGTTTAAACGTTTAGGAAGATAGCTGTTTTTTCCCATCCCTGCTCGACACCACAGTATGAGGATCGGCCCTAGCCGTATGTTTGACTGGGCCCTGCGTCTGTTTTTCTGTAACAATGTCTGTAACAATTTTCTGTCTGTAACAATGGCGTTCTTTTGTCGTGATCTGGAGTATGTACTCCAAGAAGCTCAGGAGCAGGTTATGACGTTCTTACTCAGACTCTAGAAATGTCGGAGTAACTCTTCTTTACTCTGGAGTAAGACATACGAACATACCTGTTATAATTAGGGATGTCATAGGGTACCCGGGTTACCCAGGACCAGAAATTACTCGAATCCATTTTTAGGATTCGAATCTTAATCGGGTAGTAATATTTGTAAAAAAAAAAAAAAATACGTGACGATATCTCTTCGACTACTTTCCTTGAGGCTACAGTGAATTCCTGCTTGTGGGCGTTGCGAGCTGGTCGCTGGTTAGTACGCGCTGTCATTACTTGCGGGCGAGTTCTGTGATACCGTATACACCCCCCCCCCCACCATTCCCTCGCGCGGCGGCCGCACAGAGCCCAACCCACACAGCGGCCGGCAGCTGACACGGGCAGAGAACGGCCTCAACGGGATCAAGATAAGATAACATAATTTATGCTTACAAGATTCGGGTAACCCGGTTCCTAGAAGGTCTGGAACCGGATCTGAATTTTCCTACCCTATGACTAGGGGTCCGTGAAAACGGTTTTATTTTACCATTAAATTTCGTTTTTGAAGTAACAAATTTCGGTGTTATTCAAGAAAAACTGTATTTTGACGGCTTTATCCACCTATTTTCACGCATGTAGCGTTTCATTTACAACTTACACGTGGGTGCTTTATCTACGAGAAGTTTGAATATGCATTTATGCAGTGTTACTTGGGACACTTTATTTTTTCCAGATTGTCTATACCAGCAAAAAAGCAGAAAAAATGAGCTTATGATTAAAAATCTCTGTTTTTTCATCTTTTTCGTCATTAGAAACACGAATAATACGAATTTCGGTGTTATTCACCGATTTATACGAATTTCGGTGTTTGGCAGTGATTCAATTTTGACATTTTCATGTTTAAAATTGATCAATTCTTGCTCATTTTGTGAAATAAAATTATTCCTACATATTTCGGTGTTATCGTTATTCGCGAAATACACGGACCTCTACCTATGACATCTCTAGTAATAATGCGGTGTGTTTCAGCTGATACCTAAGGAGTGGATCTCGGAGCTGATGAACGTCTGCCGCACGGGAAGCTACGACCAACTCAGCAAGTACGTCGACAAGTTCACGCTCGAGGCGTATTCGACGTCGCAGCTGCTCGAACAGTTGCATGAGACCGTCGTCTTCCGAGATGCCGTCACAGACAAACAGAAGACGATCATCTGCGAGAAACTTGCCGTGAGTACGACCTCGACTACTACAGTAGCCAACGTACACACAGTACAGTAGCTACAGTACCCTATTTAACTCAGCAAAAGACAAACCCCCTCCCTTAGGTGTACCAGGCGTGTATCAAATACCGTGTGGGGCGTGTGATAAGGTTTATATAGGACAGACAGGACGAAAAATCTCAACAAGAGTAAAAGAACATAAGAGCCATGCACGTTTAGGTCATGTTGAGAAGTCAGCCATTGCAGAGCATAGTGTTGACAAATGCCACACTATAGATTTTGACAACACGCGCGTCCTGGCTACCAGTAAAGACTACCTGGTACGAGAGGCTATTGAAATTGAAATGCAGCCTGGTAATTTCAATAGGGAGGACGGATTAAAGCTGAGTAGGGCGTGGCAGCCTACGTTGCAGTGCTTGAAACTCGCGCGGGCGGAACATGCGAAGCACATCGCGAAGGTTCAAGAACAAGCTAGCGTGCACGCGCGGAATGTTCGCGTGTCGGAGATTGCACGGCAGTGTGAGGCACAGTAGCAGAGTAGAGCTGGATCGAGTAGGTTCTCTCAGTGACTGTCTCTTCACTCTGAAGATGGACTATGCAATTAGTCCGAAACGTCAGGTTTTAATAAACGACAGATGCGGCGACACCCGACAGCCAAGAATTATTAATACTACAGTAGCGTCTTGGAAATTCAATCTTGGATCATTCGTAATTTGATGTAAATCAGAACAAGTAGAGTGGAGCCTCGCTCGCTAATTCGGGCCCCGGTAGTTCGGGTTTCCGATTGATTCGGACCGGCCTCGACTTGCTTTTGGGGACTTGCATTATGGCGTTTAGTTATCCAAATCTGTTGTGTTGAGTCCCAAACCCATTATTTTTCTTAAGGCCCATCCACATTGAAAATTACAAGTAACAGTAACAGCAAAATTAAGGTTTCGGACACCCCCATTGGCTGATGAGAACCCAAGGTCATTGCTTAATGCGGCAGCAGTAGTAGCACAGAAGTTTGCAAACTCCATACTTAGCGCCGTGCCGTAACTTTGCGGTAAGAATGAACCAATCGGCGATGTGTATTCAAAATCACGTGATGCTATGGATATTTTGATATTCACTTGTACGTCTTGAATGTAATGTAAGTAATTTTGTAACAATACTGCATGTAAAAATAAATGAATACATAAATAAATAAGGTTAGGTTCTTGATTTACGCGGGCAAACTCCGATAGGTGGACATAGGAACTAATGTGGACAGCCGCCGAAAACGCTATGGTCCGGTGTTAAGTTCCGCTAATGTAAGTTTTCAATGTGGATGAGCCCTTATTCTGGATATTATCTTGATGTCAACACTCTCTTTCATTGTGAAACCTAGCTCATAAAGATATGTTTTACTAGCTGCTGTAGCCCCCCCCCCCCCATGGCTGTCCACAGCCTATCTCCTATTTTAAGGGTTGAGGGGGGGGGGGACTAAGAACTACCAGCATTTAGACCCTAGGATGAAATAGGAGACATCATTTTCCATGTGTTATTTATACATATATATATTTTTTTTTTTTATAAATATATTTTTCAAAAAATTTTAATTTAATTTTTTTATTCGTGTAATTCGAATTTGTATATTTTGAAATGGCTTTTTGCCTGTCCCCTCGACTTCGAATTAACGAGGAACTACTGTAATCATCATTTTCATCTATTGCCACATCCAACTACTCTGCGTTGAGTCGGCATTGAAGATGAGCCTCTCCATCACCTCATATCTTGCCACCACTCTTCCCTTTCCACCACATTCCATTCCTCCTCGCCACTCCACGTCCTTGGTTATTAATCTAATACTAATAAGTAGAGATCCTTGTATTTCGCAATGCGCGATAGCGCGAAATCACTTGAAACGTGCAGCAATTGAAATATGTTGGCATGACAGTCTGTCTTGAGTCCAAAAATAGTCTTTTTGAATCGCGAAATAAAATGAAATCCCGTGTATACGCGAAATAGCATAAGTTTACTGTTATAAAAACGAAAAAGACTGAAGCTGTTGAATTGAAGCGAAATCGCCGAATTTCTGTCAAAAACGTAATTTTCAACATTTTCTGCAGTGACCCTTCCACCCCTGCCAAACCGGCTCGCAACAGATTTTTCTCGTAGCTTGTGCGTCGACTGCATTTCGCATTCCTAGCGACAGCTTTCTTTTTCTTCTTCTTTTCTTTTGCGACAATGTAGGCATGCCACATACTTTGGAATACTAGATACCAATAAGATTTGGTAAATTAAAATTGAAACACCGCCAAAAAGCTGAAATTACTGCTCAACAGCGAAATTTGGATTTAATAAAACGAAATATGCTAAAAATAAAACCATTTACAAGGATCTCTACTAATAAGTAGAGGTCCGTGTATTTCGCGAATAACGATAACACCGAAATGTGTAAGAATCATTTTATTTCACAAAATGAGCATGAATTGATCAATTTTAAACATGAAAATGTCAAAATTGAATCACCGCCAAACACCGAAATTCGTATAAATCGGTGAATAACACCGAAATTCGTATTATTCGTGTTTTTAATGACGAAAAAGATGAAAAATCAGAGATTTTTAATTATAAGCCCATTTTTCCCTTTTTTTGGCCGGTAGGCGACAATCTGGAAAAAAATGTCTCAAGTAACACTGTATAAATGCATATTCAAACTTTTCG
Source organism: Isoperla grammatica (assembly GCA_945910005.1). Lineage (NCBI taxonomy): Eukaryota > Metazoa > Arthropoda > Insecta > Plecoptera > Perlodidae > Isoperla > Isoperla grammatica. The sequence goes on along the minus strand of OX246749.1, from coordinate 5,288,240 downwards.
CAGAAAAAGCACCAACATGTAAGTTGTAAATGAAACGCTACATGCGTGAAAATATAGGGAATATGGATAAAACCGTCAAAATACAGCTTTTCTTGAATAACACCGAAATTTGTTACTTCAAAAACGAAATTTAATGAAAAATAAAACCGTTTTCACGGACCCCTACTAATAAGTAATAAATAATGCCCACAGGTTTGCAGCTACCGGATCTTGGATGGAGCCAGCGAGTACATTGAACTGATGGACCTCGGATGCACGATGCTGAAAGCTTTGCAGACCTGAAGACACTTCGTACTTATTTCAACACGATCTTCACCGTTTAATTTTATGAAACTAATAAATTTTGCGCTCTTTTTTTCGTGATTATAGACATCAACGTTATAGGCAACCCAAGACTACGTTTATAATAATAATAACAACCTTTATTGGTTTCTGCAGCCATAGCTGTTGCCGTAAGACACAGAATAACAAACAATTTATATCAAAACGAAAATAGAAACAAATTACACTTATACACAACACTTATTACAAAATACAATTTATATATAAACTAAACAAAATTAAGAATACAAATGGTACCTAAAGATAAAAATAGACCATCACAATACGGCCAGAACAATTTCTTCGTCACAGGCGAGGTATTCGTAGCTAATCAGCGATCGATATTTGCACGCTATTGTCTCGGGCGGTCCGCTGGTTGGCTACAAATACCCCGGATGTGACGAAAGCATGTGTAAGGTAGTCTTGGGTTGCCTATTCGCCCTCTCAAGGTCGTTTGAAAGTGACGTCACTGGCCAATGTGGCGGCCGTGCCGGGTTAACTTCTCTGCGAGACATTGGCGGTATCGCTGGAACGTTGATCACTTATCTCCTTCTAGCTGTTATACTATTCATTTTGAAGGAAAAACTTATAGGAAAGCGTATTTAATTTACATGCCAATAGTCATCATAAACGTTTTTTCAAAATTATAAACCCAGTAGTTGACTTGTTATAACAATTCACGCAAAAAATCGGAAAATGAGCAAAATTTCTTATTGTTTTCTCATCTTAAATTGTTGAAAAACTTATGATCGGATTTTGACGAGAGTTCCTTTGGAACATGTACCAACAATGTGAGAAAATAAACAAATAAACTTTCTAGATAGAAAGTGCCCCAAACGAAAATTCATAGCATGCACTAACATGCAGGGTGCAGCGGTTGGACCTCAAAAGCAGCGGTTTGGGCCGTGAAACTACGCACCCTGCATGTTAGTGCATGCTATGAATTTTCGTTCGGGGCACTTTCTATCTAGAAAGTTTATTTGTTTAGTTTCTCACATTGTTGGTTAATGTTCCAAAGGAACTCTCGTCAAAATCCGATCATTAGTTTTTCAACAATTGAAGTTGAGAAAACAATGAAAAATGTTGCTCATTTTCCGATTTTTTGCGTGAATTGTTATAACAAGTAAACTACTGGGTTTATAATTTTGAAATAACCTTTATGATGACTATTGGCATGCAAACTAAATACGCTTTCTTATAAGTTTTTTCTTCAAAATGAATAGTATAACAGCTAGAACGAGATTAATACCGCGTGGTTTGTGCGAGAATCCGCAGACAGTTAGAGCGCTAGACCCTTCAGCTTAGGGATAATTTTGTCCGCTAGGGGCGTATCGAAGTTTTGCGATCGCGAATATCTAGCCCCTGCAAAATTCTCATAGTATTAAGCCAATGGTAGTGAGACACATGTCATGTGGTATGGGGCTTGCCCTACTCTTTACTACCATCATCTTGTTCTGACTTGTAATGTATGTTATGTTATGTAGTATTATATTTCATTACATTTTGAAAAAAAAAATAGTTTTTTTGAATTATAATTTTGAATGGTGTTGTAAAGAGCCAGCCAGCATAATGTTAAATTCCAACACTTAAAAGTATGACAAACAGTATTAAAAGTCACGTTATTCAACTGATAGGAAAATGGAAAAATAATGTCTCCCCCTGTACGTTGATATCGCATGAAAATGTCGATATTGAATTGATGCAGTTTTGGAAATGGGCCAATTATGTCAAATACAAATTTTATAATATTTGATTTTTTTGTTGTTGTTTCATGTCATGTTCGTGTGTTTGTATATGTTTAAACTTTTGTGTTAACAAATGTGAAACACCAAAAAATAAAACAAGTACTATTTGAAATAAACAATTCTATAGCTCTATATTCAAATTTTTTTTTATATCTGCTCCCTGTGTCCAACAATGAAGTCGGGTAGGGGATAGGAAATTAATCCCATCATATTCTGGCCCCTAGGTACATCGAAGCCGGCTGGCCATGCCTGACGCTTCCCTCATGTTAACTTCCTCCGGCTCCTCCTCTTCACTTTCTTCTTCCTCTGCTCTTTCTACAAATTCTGTCCATACTTTTCTATCTTCCCACCATCGTTCCTGATTGACCTCTTCCCAAGTTGCATTTCTTCTTTCCAAGTCCATTGCTATCACTTCTTCCCACCTCAGTCTTGGTCGTCCCCTCTTTCTATTCTTTTTCCCTGCTTCTTTCTCAAACTCAATTTTCGGGATCCTGTCTTCCTGCATTTTTTCATGTGGCCAAACCACCGCAATCTGCGGTGGTCGAGGGATTGTAAGTTTTGTAGGGCGGATGTGATGTTGTAGTTAGTTTCCTCTCTAGTGACTTGTAGAGATGTCGTGTTTAGTGGACTGGCTTACGTTTAGTGAACTGGCTTACGAGAATATCGCGTTTTTAAAGGGATAGTCAGGTAAAAAACTTTTTAATGTCTTTTTAATTTTCTTCAATTGTCAGCATGGCAGTAAACTCACCAAATTATTACTAATCATTTAAATAGGGCCTAAGTTTCTATTAAAAAATATATATATTTAAGTACCCGAAAAAGCCCGAATTTCGGGTCAGTACAACTACCCGAAATTTCGTGTACCCGCAAAACTCTAAATTATTGTAATTTTGTGGATTGTGCTTCTTGGTTTTGTTTACTAGTATTGAAATTCCCAACATGTTAACCTCCGACATCCAGACGTACCCATTTTTCATTATTGGGGAACTACGCGAATGTGTTCACACTATTTTGCCGCACAACATTAACAATTAATATGTTTACTAGGGATAACATCGGGTAATAAAATTCGGAACCGGTTCCAGCTCTCATATTACCCGGATCCTGAAAACGTATATCAATTCAATAAGTTAAATATAAACAATAATCAATTTTCGATATATTTATAAAGATATACGTCGGGAGTGTCTGTACGATTTGGTACGGACTCGCCGCGCGTGGTAAATGCTTCCTAATAATAATAATAATAATAATAATAATAATAATAATAATAATAATAATAATAATTGCTTTTGACTATTATTTGGAGCACAAATAGCATTTCTATAGTCCACATCCATCATCAAGTATTTCAAACATGGAAGCATCCACTAGGTTTCTTGAAAGGTTTGCAAAACAATGAGACCAATAATTTCGATGTTCACTATCTTATTCAGTTCATTTGTAACTTAAGATTTACTATTAAGTTACTACATAATATGTTTATGTATATATATATTTATACATACTACAGTACAAAATCTAAGTATCTATTTAATATAATTTACACAATACGTATTATTATTTTTTTTTTTTTTCCACAACAGTTGGCACAGATGCAAGTTAAGTAGTATCACAGTATAAATAGCATACAGTAGCGAAATTTGGGTGATATTCCATCGGCAAACTCCTGCGTGCGCAGCTACGGTCGCCCTGGTGGCGAGTTATCCAAGTTAGCTCATAGTGTAGGCGAGGAGCGCGGCGAGGGGTGGCGAGGAGGTATCCCTCTCCCCCCCCCCCCCCCAGGTCTCGTTGAGTTTGGTCTAACCCACCGCTACGAACGCCACCCGCTTCCGTGCCGCAAGTCGTCTGCTGTGCCAGGCATACCACTTTCGTTACTATATCCTCCTTATACTGTGGTAACATTGCAGAGCAAGGCTCTTTTTCAAGCAGTACTGAAAACACATAGAAACTAGAGATGTCATAGGGTACCCGGATCCATTTTTAGGATTCGAATCTTAATCGGGTAGTAATATTTGTAAAAAAAAAATACGCGACAATATTTCTGCGACTACTTTCCTTGAAGCTACAGTGAATTTCTGCTTGTGGGCGTGGTCAGCTGGTCGCTGGTTAGTACGCGCTGTCATTACCACGGGCGAGTTCTGTGAGGCCATTTACACTCTCCTCCCCCACCCCCCTCTCGACATTCCCGCGCGCAGCGGCCGCACAGAGCCCAACCCACACAGCGGCAGGCAGCTGACACAGGCAGAGAACGGCCTTCAACCGCGTGGTTTAGGGGGGGGGGAGGGGGGGGGGGGTGTAACCAAGATAAGATAACATAATTTAGGCTTTCGGATTCGGGTAACCCGGTTTCTGGAAGGTCTGGAACCGGATCCGAATTTTCCTACCCTATGACATCCGTAATAGAAACTGCTCACATCTATACGTCTGCGAGAATGTAAGTATGAACACATTTACGTATCATACGAGGAAGAATATTGAAGATGTCCATCGCGACGCACGGATAAGATCTTCTGCATCTGGGCAGACCTTTCTCAGACTGGGGCACCATCATCGTTGGCACCACTCACATCGTTGGCACAGCTTGTTGCCGGGTAGACTTGGCAACACTTCTACACAGCTTGTTGCCGGGTAGACTTGGCAACACTTCTACACAGCTTGTTGCCGGGTAGACTTGGCAACACTTCTACACAGCTTGTTGCCGGGTAAACTTGGCAACACTTCTACACAGCTTGTTGCCGGGTAGACTTGGCAACAGGGTTCTTGTGGTACACGCTATGCGACTGACTACCCCTCGAGTTCCGTTCTCCCACCACCGCGGCTCGGTAGTCATTATCGCACTCGTTGTGAACATCAATACAACAACTCATTAAAAAGCTAATTTTGTATTGATTTCAATTTTCGAACTAATTTATCCAATTTGTTGAAAAGATCGAATTTCAATGAAAGTTGTTCTTTGAATTTCCTTTTCTACAAAGAAGATAAAAAAACGAACTGTCTGACAGACGGGTTCTCTGACGTAAACAACACTCATTGCACAACACGATTGAAACTCGTTTTCGTCGTAGAAACGAAATTTAAAAAAAAACATCGTTCGTAAAAATCCGAGCTTTTCCACGAATTCGACGAATCAATTCGATCACCACATGAAGGGCGCTCTCTCTCGCAGCACCTTGAGGCCCGTCTTGTGCCACTCCCACGGGTAGACCCACAGCTGCTGGGGCCACTCTTCACATGTCTCTATTAAGACGTGATCACCACATGAAGGGCGCTCTCTCTCGCAGCACCTTGTCTTGTGCCACTCCCACGGGTAGACCCACAGCTGCTGGGGCCACTCTTCACATGTCTCTATTAGGACGTGATCACCACATGAAGAGCGCTCTCTCTCGCAGCACCTTGAGGCCTGTCTTGTGCCACTCCCACGGGTAGACCCACAGCTGCTGGGGCCACTCTTCACATGTCTAGCTATTAAGACGTGATCACCACATGAAGGGCGCTCTCTCTCGCAGCACCTTGAGGCCCGTCTTGTGCCACTCCCACGGGTAGACCCACAGCTGCTGGGGCCACTCTTCACATGTCTCTATTAAGACGTGATCACCACATGAAGGGCGCTCTCTCTCGCAGCACCTTGAGGCCTGTCTTGTGCCACTCCCACGGGTAGACCCACAGCTGCTGGGGCCACTCTTCACATGTCTCTATTAAGACGTGATCACCACATGAAGGGCGCTCTCTCTCGCAGCACCTTGAGGCCTGTCTTGTGCCACTCTTCACGTGTCTCTATTAAGACGTGATCACCACATGAAGGGCGCTCTCTCTCGCAGCACCTTGAGGCCTGTCTTGTGCCACTCCCACGGGTAGACCCACAGCTGCTGGGGCCACTCTTCACATGTCTCTATTAAGACGTGATCACCACATGAAGGGCGCTCTCTCTCGCAGCACCTTGTCTTGTGCCACTCCCACGGGTAGACCCACAGCTGCTGGGGCCACTCTTCACGTGTCTCTATTAAGACGTGATCACCACATGAAGGGCGCTCTCTCTCGCAGCACCTTGTCTTGTGCCACTCCCACGGATAGACCCAGAGCTGCTGGGGCCACTCTTCACATGTCTCTATTAAGACGTGATCACCACATGAAGGGCGCTCTCTCTCGCAGCACCTTGAGGCCTGTCTTGTGCCACTCCCACGGGTAGACCCACAGCTGCTGGGGCCACTCTTCACATGTCTCTATTAGGACATGATCACCACATGAAGGGCGCTCTCTCTCGCAGCACCTGTCTTGTGCCACTCCCACGGGTAGACCCACAGCTGCTGGGGCCACTCTTCACATGTCTCTATTAAGACGTGATCACCACATGAAGGGCGCTCTCTCTCGCAGCACCTTGTCTTGTGCCACTCTTCACATGTCTCTATTAAGACGTGATCACCACATGAAGGGCGCCCTCTCTCGCAGCACCTTGAGGCCTGTCTTGTGCCACTCCCACGGGTAGACCCACAGCTGCTGGGGCCACTCTTCACATGTCTCTATTAAGACGTGATCACCACATGAAGGGCGCCCTCTCTCGCAGCACCTTGTCTTGTGCCACTCCCACGGGTAGACCCACAGCTGCTGGGGCCACTCTTCACGTGTCTCTATTAAGACGTGATCACCACATGAAGGGCGCTCTCTCTCGCAGCACCTTGTCTTGTGCCACTCCCACGGATAGACCCAGAGCTGCTGGGGCCACTCTTCACATGTCTCTATTAAGACGTGATCACCACATGAAGGGCGCTCTCTCTCGCAGCACCTTGAGGCCTGTCTTGTGCCACTCCCACGGGTAGACCCACAGCTGCTGGGGCCACTCTTCACATGTCTCTATTAGGACGTGATCACCACATGAAGGGCGCTCTCTCTCGCAGCACCTGTCTTGTGCCACTCCCACGGGTAGACCCACAGCTGCTGGGGCCACTCTTCACATGTCTCTATTAAGACGTGATCACCACATGAAGGGCGCTCTCTCTCGCAGCACCTTGAGGCCTGTCTTGTGCCACTCCCACGGGTAGACCCACAGCTGCTGGGGCCACTCTTCACATGTCTCTATTAAGACGTGATCACCACATGAAGGGCGCTCTCTCTCGCAGTACCTTGAGGCCTGTCTTGTGCCACTCCCACGGGTAGACCCACAGCTGCTGGGGCCACTCTTCACATGTCTCTATTAAGACGTGATCACCACATGAAGGGCGCTCTCTCTCGCAGCCTCTCTTCACATGTCTCTATTAAGACGCGATAACCACATGAAGGGCGCTCTCTCTCGCAGCACCTTGAGGCCTGTCTTGTGCCACTCCCACGGGTAGACCCACAGCTGCTGGGGCCACTCTTCACATGTCTCTATTAAGACGTGATCACCACATGAAGGGCGCTCTCTCTCGCAGCACCTTGTCTTGTGCCACTCCCACGGGTAGACCCACAGCTGCTGGGGCCACTTTTCACATGTCTCTATTAAGACGTGATCACCACATGAAGGGCGCTCTCTCTCGCAGCACCTTGAGGCCTGTCTTGTGCCACTCCCACGGGTAGACCCACAGCTGCTGGGGCCACTCTTCACATGTCTCTATTAAGACGTGATCACCACATGAAGGGCGCCCTCCCTCGCAGCACCTTGAGGCCTGTCTTGTGCCACTCCCACGGGTAGACCCACAGCTCCTGGGGCCACTCTTCACATGTCTCTATTAAGACGTGATCACCACATGAAGGGCGCTCTCTCTCGCAGCACCTTGTCTTGTGCCACTCCCACGGGTAGACCCACAGCTGCTGGGGCCACTCTTCACATGTCTCTATTAAGACGTGATCACCACATGAAGGGCGCTCTCTCTCGCAGCACCTTGTCTTGTGCCACTCCCACGGGTAGACCCACAGCTGCTGGGGCCACTCTTCACATGTCTCTATTAAGACGTGATCACCACATGAAGGGCGCTCTCTCTCGCAGCACCTTGAGGCCTGTCTTGTGCCACTCCCACGGATAGACCCACAGCTGCTGGGGCCACTCTTCACATGTCTCTATTAAGACGTGATCACCACATGAAGGGCGCTCTCTCTCGCAGCACCTTGTCTTGTGCCACTCCCACGGGTAGACCCACAGCTGCTGGGGCCACTCTTCACATGTCTCTATTAAGACGTGATCACCACATGAAGGGCGCTCTCTCTCGCAGTACCTTGAGGCCTGTCTTGTGCCACTCCCACGGGTAGACCCACAGCTGCTGGGGCCACTCTTCACATGTCTCTATTAAGACGTGATCACCACATGAAGGGCGCTCTCTCTCGCAGCACCTTGTCTTGTGCCACTCCCACGGGTAGACCCACAGCTGCTGTGGCCACTCTTCACATGTCTCTATTAAGACGTGATCACCACATGAAGGGCGCTCTCTCTCGCAGCACCTTGAGGCCTGTCTTGTGCCACTCCCACGGGTAGACCCACAGCTGCTGGGGCCACTCTTCACGTGTCTCTATTAAGACGTGATCACCACATGAAGGGCGCTCTCTCTCGCAGCACCTTGTCTTGTGCCACTCCCACGGGTAGACCCACAGCTGCTGTGGCCACTCTTCACATGTCTCTATTGAGACGTGATCACCACATGAAGGGCGCTCTCTCTCGCAGCACCTTGAGGCCTGTCTTGTGCCACTCCCACGGATAGACCCACAGCTGCTGGGGCCACTCTTCACATGTCTAGCTATTAAGACGTGATCACCACATGAAGGGCGCTCTCTCTCGCAGCACCTTGAGGCCTGTCTTGTGCCACTCCCACGGATAGACCCACAGCTGCTGGGGCCACTCTTCACATGTCTCTATTAAGACGTGATCACCACATGAAGGGCGCTCTCTCTCGCAGCACCTGTCTTGTGCCACTCCCACGGGTAGACCCACAGCTGCTGGGGCCACTCTTCACATGTCTAGCTATTAAGACGTGATCACCACATGAAGGGCGCTCTCTCTCGCAGCACCTTGAGGCCTGTCTTGTGCCACTCCCACGGATAGACCCACAGCTGCTGGGGCCACTCTTCACATGTCTCTATTAAGACGTGATCACCACATGAAGGGCGCTCTCTCTCGCAGCACCTTGTCTTGTGCCACTCCCACGGGTAGACCCACAGCTGCTGGGGCCACTCTTCACATGTCTCTATTAAGACGTGATCACCACATGAAGGGCGCTCTCTCTCGCAGCACCTGTCTTGTGCCACTCCCACGGGTAGACCCACAGCTGCTGGGGCCACTCTTCACATGTCTCTATTAGGACGTGATCACCACATGAAGGGCGCTCTCTCTCGCAGCACCTTGTCTTGTGCCACTCCCACGGGTAGACCCACAGCTGCTGGGGCCACTCTTCACATGTCTCTATTAAGACGTGATCACCACATGAAGGGCGCTCTCTCTCGCAGCACCTTGAGGCCTGTCTTGTGCCACTCCCACGGGTAGACCCACAGCTGCTGGGGCCACTCTTCACATGTCTCTATTAAGACGTGATCACCACATGAAGGGCGCTCTCTCTCGCAGCACCTTGAGGCCTGTCTTGTGCCACTCCCACGGGTAGACCCACAGCTGCTGGGGCCACTCTTCACATGTCTCTATTAAGACGTGATCACCACATGAAGGGCGCTCTCTCTCGTAGCACCTTGAGGCCCGTCTTGTGCCACTCCCACGGGTAGACCCACAGCTGCTGGGGCCACTCTTCACATGTCTCTATTAAGACGTGATCACCACATGAAGGGCACTCTCTCTCGTAGCACCTTGAGGCCCGTCTTGTGCCACTCCCACGGGTAGACCCACAGCTGCTGGGGCCACTCTTCACATGTCTCTATTAAGACGTGATCACCACATGAAGGGCGCCCTCTCTCGCAGCACCTTGAGGCCCGTCTTGTGCCACTCCCACGGGTAGACCCACAGCTCCTGGGCCGACTCGAGACACGAGAGTATCGCGGCTCCCTTCCAGGTCGCGGCGCCTGCGTCCATCTCCTTGGGGCTGGTTATGATGTCGAGCTGCTCGGCGCGGAACATGTACGGAATCTGCAGCGAGATGCGGTTCTGAAGCCACATGCCTATGCCCGTGAACTTCATGCCCGACCCGACCACCAGGACGCAGCCGTACATCTTGCGCTTTAGCTCGTCCGTCGCTGAAACATCAACAGATCATTAAATAAATAAAAATAAATAAATAAATTCACATTTAGAGTCTACCCACTCAGTAATTAAACTGATTTGCAGTGGGGGACTTTAACTTATGGTACGTTTACAGCTACGCGTTGCGAGCGAAGCGAAGGCGCGAGCTCCAATCAGTGGCCGAGTTTGCGTGAAATTATTAACTTCTTTGCGTGAAACTCGGCCGCTGATTGGAGCTCGCGCCCTCGCTTCGCTCGCAACGCGTAGCTGTAAACGTACCATTAAAGCGACTAAACCAACCCTGTAAGCTCCGAACACCGTCGACGAGCGACCACCAACACCACATTTAGAGTCTACCCACTCAGTAACTTAACTGATTTGCAGTGGGGGACTTTAATTTCAAGTAACTAAACCAACCCTGTAGGCTTCGAACACCGTCGACGAGTGAGCGATAACCAATCAAAGATCGATATTTCAAATACGAAACATACGAATCAGCGATTGGACAGTGCGAACACCCGCGGACAGATGCCAGAATCAACAAGGTCGATTTAGAACAACTTTGAATTTATTGAGTGCTTCGTTGCTGGGACGGTTCCAAAGTCACCGTTTATTTATTCCTAAGGCAAGAAGTAATGGAATTGAATCCACATTAGAAGTTAAAAAACTTAGCTGCCTGAAGCAGGATTTGAGCCCGGGACCTTCTGCATTGGAAGCAGGGATGCTAACCACTGGACCAACGAGCCCATTAAAATGATCACAACCAGAGTGGAATTGATTTAAATCAGATTTAAATCAAATGATTTTTTTAATAAAAATCATTGATTTAAATCAACAAAGAAAACTTACCAGCATAACTAGGCATATCTCATTTTCAATTTCCCTCGAAGACCATAATTGCATATTATATGAAAAATGAAAATTTATTTGTTTATTTCCTGTCAATTAGTATTGTTTGTTGGCAATTGCAATTTACCAGTTGATTATCCCTTAATTGTGAAACACTTCTTATTGTTAATTTTAAATCAATTAAAATCTGATTTAAATCAAGAGATCGATTTAAATCAAAAAAATCTGATTTAAATTAAAAAAATCATGATTTTTTATTTTTTTAATAAAAATAAAAAAAATCATCCACCCTGCGCACAACACAATATAGTAAAACTTCTTTATAACGAACTATTGGGGGCTCGATTATTATTTTGTTATAAAGAACATTTCTTTATAAAGAGGGTACCTTTACATGCATAAGAACCTTTTGGGATCTCAAAAACAGTTTGTTATATAGATCGTTTTGTTATAAATACGTTCTTTATAAAAAGTTTCACTGTATATAATAAATATAATTTAATAATTTATTTATTTTATGTGTTTACTTTGAGCATAACATGAATAGGGTTTACCCCATTTGTAACCCCCCCGATTCCTCATATGCCGGAAAGTTTAGCCCTGTTTTTGGATACTTTGGTACACTGTCTTTCGATTTTAGCTTGTTAGCCAACATAGTTTTGGTGGATGCACCCACCAGGGGTATCCAAACATGGCGAAATAAGGAGCAATTTTGATGTTAATTGCGATTCTGGGGCCGGATTCACAAAAAGTCTTAACTTAGGCCTGGCCTAACTTCAGGACGACTACGCCATTGGCTGATACGGACCTGCACATACCCTCGACTCGACGTCGCTAAGAAACCCTAGTAAATAACTAGGAAAACGCTCCGCGTTGACAGATGAGCGATTTTGTTTTCAATAAATCAAACAAATCTTTTGCATATCATATAATTCACTTATCACTAATTAATTTGTTGTAGGTTGGCATCTTGACGGATTTGGCTGATTGTGTTAACAGCTCCTAATATAGTGGTCATGGGTGTTGACTTAAAATTTCAGCCAAATCCGTCAAGCCGTTTGGCCTGTGCGCGACGAACAAAATTGGGTATTTTTTTCAGTAATTAATTTTTTGTGGGTTGGCATCTTGACGAATTCTGCTGGTTATGTTAACAGCTCCTAGTTTAAAGGTCACGGGTGTTGACCGAAAATTTCAGCCCAATCCGTCAAGCCGTTTGACCTGTGCGCGATGAACAAAATTTGGCAAACAGACAAAGCGCCGATCGAGTTGTATGGAGAGATTCGCTGTCGCTCATCTAACAAACACTTGAGACCAAAATTTAGGTCCAGTATGAGTTGGTCTTATCTTTGTTGTAAGATGGTGGCAATACGCCTATGACTTCAAAGTGTGAACATAAATAGATATCGTTTGCTAACCCTGACATACACATTTCTCTGTTTTTAGAATGTGGAGGTACGTATTAGAAAACAAAACACTTAACCTTAAAACAATGCCACGCAATATTTTAAGTTCACTGTGGTATCCACGAAAGTAGCCAATTCAATTCAATTTCAATTCAAAAGCATTTTATTCTCAGTTCTTTAGTACAGTATTGGAAAAACAGTATATGTTTATAAGTAATGAGAAGCCCACAGAAGGCGAGCCTTGAGTGTGGGCAGAACATAGGTTAGAGACATAAAAAAAAAACAGTGCAAGATGGCAGAACTATCAATTATCCAGCCATATCTATTGGGCTGTGTAATAGGCCTACCATGGATTTATAATAGCACATACGGTACAGTAAGACTTGGGACCTGTCCTAAGTTAAGACCTCTTGTGAATCCGGCTCCAATTGTAGAAAGAAGTTGGGTGAATGATAGAAAAGGTCATTATGCCCCAAACATATCGGGTGGCGCACAACAAACGACTACACTGCAGCGCTGCGAGCGTTCCGGCCACTGAGCTCTGCCTGCTAGAAGTCACTGAGAACCCCTCTAGAAGCCAGTGCACTAATTATTAATGGAAAAATACACATAGATCGTTCCAAACAAGTCGAATAATTTTTCAATGATTTTGGAATTCTTATTGTTGGAAGTTTTATGTATCCGATATTCAGTGAGTGTTGGCCGGATCGCTCGCAACGCTCTCTGTGCACTTGTTACGCCTCCCCATAGCGTCTAACATCCTACAAAAAATAATCTATATACACAAAAATGAATCATGTTATGTTTGTTTGTCCCGTACGCATTCCTATACCATTCATCGGATTGCGGTACTACTTTGGTGAGTGGTTGTGCGCACGCTCGCGAAGATTTCTGAATGAGTACCACCCCCCACCCCCACCGAGACACCGACATGCAATAACACGTTCCTACACAAACACTTTCTTTCTTTCAGTGGCATTGCAACGCGTGACGGGTACTTGCTAGTAATAAATTATATAAATAAACATTACAAAATATAGAACAAGTACACAAAAAATAAATATTATACCTCCACCGAATACGGTTGTTAGAAACCAGTACCTGTTAAGAGCGAAGGATACCTCTCAGTCAAAAACCGCAGAAAATTTTCATTTTTTAATTATATCTCAAGATTGGAACAGAAAATCGAAAATCTGAGAAACCATAGCGCTGTGGTTTGGTAAGCCCTACAGACTGAATGATAAATGTATTTAACGTTATAACCAGTATGACTGTGATAACGATTTCCCTAGTAATTTAAGGAAATCGTTATCACAGTCATACTGATTATAACGTTAATTACATTTATCATTCAGTGTGTAGGGCTTACCAAACCACAGCGCTATGGTTTCTCAGATTTTCGATTTTGTGTTCCAATCTTGAGATATAATTAAAAAATGAAAATTTTCTGCGGTTTTTTACGTACAGGTATCCTTCGCTGTTAAGTGTGTAGCAATGGGGAACAAGATAGAAGGTACCTAAGGCTATTTGTATACACGCACAGAACGCATGGCTGTACGGCACGAGACGAGACAAAAGAAACATGAACTGGTGGACCTGCACTGCGATCATGTAACTTTGGTAGATAACGATCGACATCGTTGAAATTTGTACGTTTGAACGATCGTAGCTCTTAAAAGCAATTATGTACAGCTCGGTAACGCTATTAAACGTTGAACACTCATTCCGGGGATGACAACTAGCCATAGTTGCAAAAATATGGGACGTAAACCCCAAATATCATTATTATAATCATCACGAAAACCGTGCGCGCCTCTCGATCGCGAGCACCCAGCCATTAACAGCTTTCGATACCAAAAAATGGCGGAAACGCCGGTGTTTAAACGACTTTATTTCACAAAACTAAAGTAGGACGGACTATACCTTTAGAGTTTAGACCTGCCTCTAGAACACAGTGGAATATTAGAATAAATACGTGTTGTGAGTAGTTACTCTATGGATCTACTCAGTAAAGTGTAAATTTTGATACATTTTGACAGGCTTTCAATAAAAACAAAAGACTGCCAATGTTGCTCACAGCTTGCTGGATTTTGACTAGTTCCTGTGAACTTCTTCGAATTCTCGATTCTCATTGGCTACACAATAACAATTTCAACGTTGGCGATCAAAGTTACATGATCGCAGTGCAGAACCAGCATGATGGCATAGAGAAGAGAATACTAACGGCAGCGGTCGATGCTCTGCAGCACTGCCTGGTCCAGCCCTAGTACCTGGCCGGGCCCGACCACGAACTCTCTCCCCTCGACCGCGTGTCCGAGCGAGGCCGACTGAACGGTCGAGTCTACGGCGTCCACTACGATGTCCTCATCTACCACGCAGCCCGACAGATCGAGGTCGGCCGAAGGCTCGAGTGACTCCTTGGCTCCGCGACGCTGCAAAACATATTTATTATATTATATATATATTTTTTTTCCCCCATTTTTTTTTTTGTGTTCTTTCTTATTTACATACTTTTATTTTTACTATTTAATATTTTGAATTTCTACTTGATTTTATTTTATTTCATTTCTCAATTATTTTTTCTTGTTCTTGATTTTTATTTTATATAGTATGGTAGTTTGTTTTGTTTTTGTTGTTATTATTATTTATGATGAACATTATTATTAATTGTTCGCATAGCCTTGTTTTATTTTAGGTCCTCCTTTAAACCAGTTTTCATAACTTAAAAAAAAAAAAAATAAATAAATAAAAAAAAAAAAAAAAAATAAATAAAAAAAAATAAAAATAAAAATAAATAAATAAATAAATAAATAAATAAATAAATAAATAAATAAATAAACATTCACGTATGATCATTTTACATCAATATAACCTACTTGTTATTTAAACCAACTGGTTGGACAATAGATGATTTTCAGAATTGATCTAGATGATAAGCTCTATCTAAGGGTCCTACCCTAGATCAATAGGGAACACGCGTATGAAAATTTTAATCGATTTTTAAATACCTCGTCTCTCATTTAATAATTTTGTCTTTGAATTTTGAAAAACGTATCAGTCTATGCCTCAAAATAATTGGTTTAGTAATGAACGATAAATAAAAGGGCGCGATTAATGAGCGGCCGCCATGTTGAGTGGATTTGACGTCATGGTTTGTGTCTGTGTCCGCTCACCGCCTCAGCGATTGGTCTGTTACGTCACGTCTACTGAATCATGACGTCACAGCCGCCTGTACGCATTTCAGATCCCCGAGTTGAAACCTCAATAAATGCGACCACATTAAACCTATTTAAAAATGTCTTTTTTACTTAGGACTTGCATTAATATACTTTTTGTATCTGATACTATTAAACTAAGTGCTTGGTTTAACACAAAAAATCGTACGCGTGTTGCCTATTCTGAATAACATCTAAACACTGTTCCCTGTCAAGTTAAAAATAACGCAATATTTCGAGCACTACTCGGCACTCTTCGACAGGCAAAAACAACTAAGTCAGCCGTTTTACTTTACAGTTTTAGCCTGTTGTCAAGTGCTTGAAATGTTGCCTAATTTTTTAATCTTGACAGGGAACAGTGAATTATCCAACTAGTTGCTTTTAATAAGGTTTTACCTGTTCTACTAAGTTTCCATTTTTAATGTAACCTACTTGATTGCGGGCCAGTAAAAATGCTCTCGGGCTACAGGGCTATTGTTGCCAGTAGGGCCTAGTGGTAAAAAAAATTAATTTAAAAAAAGTTAATTTCAACCCTTGCTTTCCTGGGGAATGTTTGCGATCTTTATTGCTTATTGTTAATTTGTCCAATTAGAAATTAGTATTTTTATTTTCATTGTTGTCTGAAGTTGAAAACTATTTTCTAAATATGATGACGTTATATTTTTAATGTTTTGGTATATATTTCAATTTTTTCGATAAAATTAAAAAGTGCCTAAAACTAGAGCTGGACCGATTCCACTTTTTTGCCGATGCCGATTCCGATTCCGATTCTAGTTATTTGCCGATTCTACACACCGATTCTCACCGATGCCGATTATTTTTTACCTTTTTTTACCTTTTTCAAAAAAAAAATTGTAAATAACTATGGTAATACAATTAGGCCTACTTATACCTTTAGCCTATATTTCAGTGATCAATAGGGCCTATTGTCATATTTATGTTTTATTTTTCTATTACAATTGGCTAGAAGCAAAGTTCAGTGTAAAAATTTAAATCTAGGCCTATGTCGCAGCCATTGATATGTTGAAAACAAACATTTGTAGGCACAACTTGTGCCTACAAATGTTTGAGCCTAAGAATGGGTTGGTTTACTAGCTACCATTCTACCAGCTACCATCGAGCTCACAGTCGTGTTGGTTGTTGTTGCAGTCCGGCGTCATGATTTTGAGGTTAGGGAGGTTACGCCTAGGCCTAGGCCTATCATTGCGGCTTTCAACTAAATTAGTAAAGACTCAATCTCGTACACGATGGGTTTTACGTTCGATTCGTTTAGCACTGCAAGGAAGGAATGGAAGTAGAACACTTGCAGAGCTGCTGGGGGGGGGGGGGGGGGCTAGGCAAGTAGGCCTAGGCCCAAGGCCTCGGCACAACGGACTTTTTTCAAGAGCACATGGCGCACACGAACATTTTCTTTGATTACACAATTCTTCGCGGGGCAAACACGAAATACACGAGACGTACACTTGGCTAGAACACATTTTGAACTGGTTGAAGGGGTATCACTGTCGCGAAAACACCTCCACATTTCCAAAGTGTTTCAAACAATTTCAAATGGAAGATAAATTATTGGCCTAGGCGCGAAATTCCTAGCTCCTACGAACTTCTAGACTCGCGACTGATTATTTTTTTCTTTCCGTTCAAGTTCTTTGGTACCTCAAGTCTCGACCACAACTGGAAGTCAACTATCGATCTATCGATTTAGTGAAGTAGACTCGTGATTGGTGCACACGCACGACAATATCGACTTTCGATTATCGACCATTTCTGGAATTTATTTTCTTGGGCGCGAAATTTGAAAGAATCGGTGATCTGAAAACATTGAATCAAGAATCGGAATCGGCGGTTTTGCCGATTCTATGAAGAATCGGCGATTCTCAAGAATCGGAATCGGAATCGGTCCAGCTCTACCTAAAACACATAAATATGGTAATAAAAACAGGGAATCACATCAAACACTTGGAACACAACCGACGAATCATAACAAGAAACACTATCTTGTAGATAATTTTCACTCATAATTAGCATATTTTCATACAAAATGTTTAAAAAATAAACGTTCCAATTCACGTTTGAACATAGTTTAATACGAAAGTGTGCCAGCGTAGTGAGACGGAAAAACCTACTTAAAAAAAAAAAATCATTTGAGATTTAAATCAATGACTTAAGAGCGAAGGATACCTTTACGCCATAAACCGCAGCAAATAATCATGTTTTAATTATATCTCAAGAATGGACCTCGAAATCGAAAATCTGAAAAATAAGGGTGGTTTGGTTGGTAAGCCCTACGAACTGAACGATAACAGCTATACTTAACCTCAGTATGACTTGATACCTATTTTATTAAATTATTAATTAATTATGAATTACATTCGTACTGATATAATTTTAGATACATATCATTCAGTTTGTAGGGCTTACCAAACCACGGCATCCTTATTTTTCAGATTTCCGATTTCGAGGTCCATTCTCGAGATATAATTCAGACACAACAACTTGCTGCGGTTTTTGACGTAGAGGTATCCTTCGCTCTTAAGTCATTGATTTAAATCTCAAATGATTTTTTTTTTAAGTAGGTTTTTCCGTCAAACTACGCTGGCACACTTTCGTATTAAACTATGTTCAAACGTGAATTGGAACGTTTATTTTTTAAACATTTTATACAAAAATATGCTATTATGAGTGAAAATTATCTACAAGATAGTGCTTCTTGTTATGATTTGTCGGTTGTGTTCCAAGTGTTTTATGTGATTACCTGTTTTTATAACCATATTTATGTGTTTTAGGCACTTTTTAATTTTACCAATAAAATTTAAATATCCTCCGCTCTCAAGTCGAACGCTCTGTTGTTGCGGGCCGAGCGCGCGGACTCACGCTTGTCTCGCGCAGGTAGTTCTCGTCGTGTGGATCCTCCGGGTCTCCGGTGGAACGCTTCTGCACGAACACAGACTTCTTGCCCGTCACTCCGAACAGCTCCGGCTGGAAGAGGCCGAGCGGGGCGATGAGGCACTCGTCACCCACCTGCAACGTTGCCACGCACGTTCGCCCTTAATGGTTGTAAGACACAATCTCAGGTCCGCTTCTTACATCCAATTTATAAATAGACTGCTGCACACATAAAATGGTACTGTTTAATAATAATAATACAGTAAACCCTCGGTAAAACGAACTCGGTTAGTGCGAATTCTCAGATAATACGAATAGTAAGCAAGACCCAGCCCGCGTAAATAGGACACTCAATGTTAAATAAAACAGATATAACAAATTTCGCATAATACATAATACGAACTAATTATTTATCCCCTGGATGGTACTTATACATAATGTTCGTTGTTTAATACGAACTAATAATTTTGAACCGGCACAAACAAAATAATGTGTCCGAGAGTTCAACTCGCAGAGTAGGCGTAGGTATCAAGATTTTTGTTCGCCAAGCGTACGTCGTCGCAGGCAGCTACTTGTTTTGTTTGTGTTTGGTTTTCCCTTCCCCCTCCTCTGCCCGCCGGCGCGATCGGATGCGCGCGCCAGCCCTTACAGCTGTTGAGGGGCGTGGCTTGCTCACTGCAACGTGCCCGCTTAGTCCGCCTACTATGCACGCACAAAACATCATACCCGCGGGCTACTATCCATTGGAAAACATTGATTGTTTGTAGATACGTTTATTTTGGCTGGTACTATTGAATTTCGACAGTTTTGCGATATTACGAATTTTTATATTACGAACTGACGATTTCTGGGTCCCTTGATGTTCGTATTAACGAGGGTTTACTGTAGACTGCTGCACACATAAAATGTAACTGTTTAATAATAATAATAATAATAATAATAATTAGGAAACAAAACACTAAACTTTAAAACACCGCCTTGCAATATTTCAAGTTCACTGTGATTCTCACGAAAGTAGCTATATCAATTGGGCTGTGTAGTAGGCCTACCATGGATTTATAATAGCACATATTACGGTACAGCAGGACTTAGGACAGGCCTAAGTAAAGACTTTTTGTGAATCCGGGCCCAGGTTTAAGAAGAGTGTACAATGCTTGCGTGTTGATTCCCCGCAATGCAGAAGCTCCGTTTGAGACCATCCATACGGTACTGCAGTGCAACCTTGAGATAACGTCGCCGAAGGGACTATTGATTTTCGATCAACAAGGCCGATTCAGAACCACTTTGAATTTATTGAGTGCTTCGTTGTATCGGACGACGTAATAAGAAGGTTGTTACTACACTTAGTAGGTATCACAGCTGTTTGGATGATCAAATTCAATTGTACAACTGTGATCTCTTAACTATTACATTGATAATCCTAATTTATCTTCCATCAATTTTGAATCGATCAATGATGGAATGTCATCGCTAATTGCCAGTCGGCTGCAACGCTATCTAATCAAGATTACTTCACTGCCACATTAGAAAGTGGTCGCGAAACCCGCAGAAGACTCCCGACATGTAAAATGATTTGTTCTTTACCTGCAAGACGTAGTTCTGTACGGGTCTGCCCGGCTGACGAATCACAAACTGTTTCTCTTGCGACCCGCAGATGTCCTGAAACAAAGGTTAGTATTGGACGTAAGTGTAACGCAATGTATCACAGCGTGTATAGTCGCCCCAACGAAAGTATTCTGATGCTTATCAAGAAGTTTCACTGTACTTTGCTAATTCCTACCATCTAATCTAAACACGTCCATTGGGGATAATTTAAGACCTTCCGTTGGTTACCTGTAACGGTGGGTGTGGCCAAACCGCCTGTGCACTCGACTAAGCCGAACCGTCCATTTACGAATGTGTAAAAGAACGCCAGGTATCTGTTGATTTTCTTTCAATTGGCGCGGTTGAAAGGGCCAGTAGACAATCTTGTTTAATTTATTTATGAATTGGCCCCATACAGCATTTTTATGCCATTTAACAGTGACCAGTATAACAACCGATGATTAACAACGATGCATGATGATGAGAAAGGGAGGAGGGGAAGCCCGGTACTGGCACGTAGCCTACTCCTGTCGAAGAGTACCTAGGGGATCATCAGCTTTACGTCCCATCCGAAAGCACGGTGTAACTTTGACTAGTCATATAGGTTCCTCCACTAACCTGGACTGTTGACGAGAAGAACGAAGCTGTTACACAAGCTTTCGAACTTTCCAATCTGCTCTAACCAACGGTAACTAAGTGTTTCGGAGGAGAGTGGTCACCCATCAACCTCCTGACCTAGCCCGAGGTTGCTTAACTTCGGTGTTCGTATGGGAACCGGCTAAGCGACCGTGGCTAAACCGTTGGCTGAATGACAATGACCTGAGATTGGTATGCGAATACTTTCGTTGGGGACTAGTATACGATGTTCCTGTTAACAACACGTCAACCTTAAAGTGCTACATGGAGAAAATTTCCTTTTCTATAATATTTGTAAAAATAAACTGACAGAGTGGAACTAAAAGAAAGTCTTATTAGATGTCCAAAAATAATATAAAATATTTTTTTGGCGCAGATTACTGTTGATACTGTGACGCCAGGGTTTGCGCCACAAAGTGTACCTAAAATTACCAGCCTCGAACTATACATGAATTACACGTCAACACTGATAAGAGCGAATCGAGGGGAGGAACCAGTCAGTCAGCAGTCACTCTCTCGACAGACCAACGACCACGAGGACAGATCGCGGTGGAGCGGCGATCTACGCAAAGGCTTATACGAGGACTCAAAAATATACCAGTGTAAAATAGGAGTAGATTCGAACTTTCAGTGAATTACTTTCGTTTACCTGTGATCGATAAAATATATCGGAGCAATTTGAGAAGTTTCCACGTCAATACAGCCGCCGTTCATTCCACGAATCATTGATAGAAGGTAAGATCTGTCGCCCTATTATAGACTATTAAAGTTTGGCGTGTAGAAGAAATGGCCCAACACTGAAACGCCCGTTTTTTTGGTTTCAGTGCTAAGTATCAGAAGAAGAGCACTTCTTCTAGCAGACGAACTAGCCCTCCCCTACAATACACATACTCGCGCGTCACCGCGTCGAGTGTAAACAACAGTACGATACGTCACATCTATAGCCAGACAATAACAGTTACAATCAAGATAGATATTAGCGAAAAGATCGATCCTATAATTATTAATGTACATAATTTAGTTAATTATTCAATGGTATACACATGATTACTATTATTTAGATGAAAGTGAACTTTACCGTGCAAACACAAGAAAATTTGTTGTTTCTGTTGTTTATGTTTATATTATACTATCTTATAAATTTGGTAAAATATATTAATATTCAATATCAAAATATTGAGAAGGATTTTGTTCGTGATTGGTTTCCTTCAACAAACTCAATTACGTGGCGCCCATCCTACCCATTCTCCACTCTTGAAGAAAACAACCCACGCCCACCCCGATTAGATGCTTTGCCCGGCCATGCAGGTCAACATGTATTGTTCCCGTCAAATACGGGTGTAACAATACCTATTTTATTGTAGCTTCTCCTGGAAGTCGCAACAAAGTGTGTAGGTTGACAACATTTATTTACAGTTTAAATTCACGTTTGTTGTCACTACGAAGCTTGGGGAAAAACGTATCATGCAATAGTTATGGCGTTACACATTTTTTCATTTGCCGGTACGAATATCCGTTTTGTGCCGGCGTATATGAAAATTCCGGCAGCAAAAACTATCGTGATCGAGAGGCGCGCACGATTTTGGTGATGATAATAATAATGATATTTATTTATTTCACCGTATGATTTGTACAGAATACAAATATTGGTATAAGCTATACAAAATAACTAGGCTATACATACAAAATAAAATATTATGTCCCATATTTTTGCAACTACGGCTAGTTGTCATCCCCGGGATGAGTGTTCAACGTTTAATAGCGTTACCGAGCTGTACATAATTGCATTTAAGAGCTATGATCGTTCAAACGTACAATTTTCGACGATGTCGAACGTTATCTACCAAGGTTACGTGACCGCAATGCAGGTTAAAGCTGGGAGTTGAAAAGGGGCCTGGATACACCACAATAAATAAATAAAATAAATAAATTCACATTTAGAGTCTACCTACTCAGTAACAAAACTGATTTTCAGTGGGGGACTTTAATTTAAAGTGACTAAACCAATCCTGTAGGCTCCGAACACCATCGACAAGTGAGCGATAACCAATCAAAGATCGATATTTCAAATACGAAACACACGAATCAGTGATTGGACAGTGCGAACACCTGCGGACAGAGGCCAGAATCCACTAGGCCGATTCAGAACAACTTTGAATTTATTGAGTGCCTCGTTGCTGGGACGGCTCCAAAGTCACCGTTTAGTTATATTCCTATGCCAAAAAGTAATGGAACTGAATCCTTAATAGAAGTTAAAAAACTTCTGCCTGAAGCGGGATATGAACCCGGGACCTTCAGCATTGGAAGCAGGGATGCTAACCACTGGACCAACGAGATATTAAACACAGTACTCGGCTACTCACCAGGTTAACGTGGCAGAACTGCTCCTTGAGTTGCCGCAGCAACGTAGCGTCCAGCCTCGAGCTGGGATCGCAACTCTTGTAGGGGAACGCGCACTTCTGCAGCAGCCAGTGGAACGTCTGAGTTATGTCGCCCCCACCGTATTCCATGCGGACCTGTAGAGAACAACACATTGAGAAGACGTGACCAGCCGGTCGGTAGCGATGGGGGGTAGATACGTTATGTCGCCCCCCCCCCCCCCCCCCCCCCCCCCCCCCGCCGTATTCCATGCGGACCTGTAGAGAACAACACATTGAGAACTGTGTCTCTCGCGTTACGAGACGTGACCAGCCGGCCGGTAGCGATGGGGGGTAGATACGTTATGTCACCCCCCCCCCCCCCCCCCCCCCTGCCGTATTCCATGCGGACCTGTAGAGAACAACACATTGAGAACTGAACCTCTCTCGCGTTACGAGACGTGACCAGCCGGCCGGTAGCGATGGGGGGTAGATACGTTATGTTGCCCCCCCCCCCCCCCCCCCCGCCGTATTCCATGCGGACCTGTAGAGAACAACACATTGAGAACTGTGTCTCTCGCGTTACGAGACGTGACCAGCCGGCCGGTAGCGATGGGGGGTAGATACGTTATGTCGCCCCCCCCCCCCCCCCCCCCCCCGCCGTATTCCATGCGGACCTGTAGAGAACAACACATTGAGAACTGTGTCTCTCGCGTTACGAGACGTGACCAGCCGGCCGGTAGCGATGGGGGGTAGATACGTTATGTCGCCCCCCCCCCCCCCCCCCCCCCGCCGTATTCCATGCGGACCTGTAGAGAACAACACATTGAGAACTGAACCTCTCTCGCGTTACGAGACGTGACCAGCCGGCCGGTAGCGATGGGGGGTAGATACGTTATGTCGCCCCCCCCCCCCCCCCCCCCGCCGTATTCCATGCGGACCTGTAGAGAACAACACATTGAGAACTGAACCTCTCTCGCGTTACGAGACGTGACCAGCCGGCCGGTAGCGATGGGGGGTAGATACGTTATGTCACCCCCCCCCCCCCCTGCCGTATTCCATGCGGACCTGTAGAGAACAACACATTGAGAACTGAACCTCTCTCGCGTTACGAGACGTGACCAGCCGGCCGGTAGCGATGGGGGGTAGATACGTTATGTCGCCCCCCCCCCCCCCGCCGTATTCCATGCGGACCTGTCGAGAACAACACATTGAGACCTCTGTCTGTCGCGTTACGAGACGTGACCAGCCGGTCGGTAGCGATGGGGGGTAGATGTGCTTTCCGAGTTCCAACTAGTATGAAAGATTACCGTATTGGCCCGAATATAACGCGATCTCGAATATAGTGCGACCCCCAGTGTTTAAAACAATATTCATGGAAAAAACTTTTTGTGGAAAAAATTGTACTAGGCTTTGTGATAACACAATTAGACTTCATAATTTTAGTTTAGTGCACAATTGAAGTGAACAGTTGATAATTTAGAGTAGGCCTACCTAAATTGTCTTTGGCCTTGGCCTAGGTCTAAATATTTACATGCTTGGAAGTACACGGTTGCCTAACTTCTAGGCCTAGAGCTTGCAGGTGAACTCTCCTAGGGTTTGTCAAATCACTGTAGGCCTACATGATTTGAATTCCATCCTCATTTCCCACTCTTTTATGACGTGATTGATCACTGGCCTCCATTTTGAATGCCAGTTCCAAGCAGACTTTCTCTTCCACCCTTAGAAGTTCTACAAGTTAATAAGTGGTTGCGCTAGCGTCACTTCACTGGAAATACTTGACCGACCTGCCGGAATGGGAAGTCACTACTTTATCGACCTTAAGGCGGGAATTTGAAACATCGCGAAATGCGTGTGGAAATTCGTAGTCTCCGATTCTAGTGCGAGTGAAGATATAGTATGTATTTTTTTCGGAAAAACATCGCGTTATATTCGAGCCAATACGGTAATGGGGCGAAAGTGTATTTCAACACTCACCCTTGTGTTGCGGTGTGAGATGCCGTCCTCAACGCAGGACACGGAAGTCTTCTGGTCCCCGACGTCCACCACACAGGCGTAGCCCAGGCCGGCTCCAAACGTTGCCGACACGTGATCCTACAACAGATAATAATAATAAATAATAATACATAACGAACAATAACAACACAGAGAGATGCAGATGCAGGCATAGCCCCAGCACATTTTTAAATTACTTTCTTTTTACATTTGTTTTATTTTGATTATTTTTAATAAACATTTCAATTTTAAATTTTTTAATTTCATTTCTTATTTATAAATTTTGCTTTAAATTTTTTTTAATTTTTTAAATTTAAATTGAATTTAATATTATTTTTTGAATGTTTTTCTAAAATTCTATTATTTTTTATTTAATTTTGAGTTTATTTTTAATTTAGCGTTTCATGCGTACCAACCTGAACGGTTCTCACGAGAGCGTTCCATGCGGACCAACCTGAACGGTTCTCACGAGAGCGTTCCGTGCGTAACAACCTGAACGGTTCTCACGAGAGCGTTCCATGCGGACCAACCTGAACGGTTCTCACGAGAGCGTTCCGTGCGTACCAACCTGAACGGTCCTCACGAGAGCGTTCCATGCGTACCAACCTGAACGGTGCTCACGAGAGCGTTCCATGCGGACCAACCTGAACGGTTCTCACGAGAGCGTTCCGTGCAGACCAACCTGAACGGTTCTCACGAGAGCGTTTCATGCGTACCAACCTGAACGGTTCTCACGAGAGCGTTCCGTGCAGACCAACCTGAACGGTTCTCACGAGAGCGTTCCGTGCAGACCAACCTGAACGGTTCTCACGAGAGCGTTTCATGCGTACCAACCTGAACGGTTCTCACGAGAGCGTTCCATGTGGACCAACCTGAACGGTTCTCACGAGAGCGTTCCATGCGTACCAACCTGAACGGTGCTCACGAGAGCGTTCCATGCGGACCAACCTGAACGGTTCTCACGAGAGCGTTCCATGCGTACCAACCTGAACGGTGCTCACGAGAGCGTTCCATGCGGACCAACCTGAACGGTTCTCACGAGAGCGTTCCGTGCAGACCAACCTGAACGGTTCTCACGAGAGCGTTTTATGCGTACCAACCTGAACGGTTCTCACGAGAGCGTTCCGTGCAGACCAACCTGAACGGTTCTCACGAGAGCGTTTCATGCGTACCAACCTGAACGGTTCTCACGAGAGTGTTTTGTGCGGACCAACCTGAACGGTTCTCACGAGAGCGTTCCATGCGGACCAACCTGAACGGTTCTCACGAGAGCGTTCCATGCGTACCAACCTGAACGGTTCTCACGAGAACGTTCCGTGCGTACCAACCTGAATGGTTCTCACGAGAACGTTCCGTGCGTACCAACCTGAATGGTTCTCACGAGAACGTTCCGTGCGTACCAACCTGAACGGTTCTCACGAGAGCGTTCCATGCGGACCAACCTGAACGAGGAAGCAGCCGCCGAACCCCATGTTGGTCAGCAGCAGAGTGGTCAACTCCTTGAGGTACTGTCGGTTGTAGATGTCAGGGATCACTAGCACCGCGCGATAGTGCTGGAAGACACAAGACAAGACGGTTACCGTCACAACTCCTCGAGGTACTGTCGGTTGTAGATGTCAGGGATCACGAGGTTACACTTTATATAGAGAACAACTTGCTAAGTAGGTGAACAGGCACTTTATGAACACGCTCCACGATTGTCTATTTTTGTACCGGACCACTCCGCAGGGGGGTTAACCATTTAAACGCGATTAGTTTACGGGGTTCAACGATTAGGAGAAATTGCTGATTAATCCCATCCCTAAAATAAACGAATGAATAAAGAAAGCCGGCCTACCTTGAGGTCCTTGAGCGGTATCTCGAGCCGGTCGCTGATGACCCGACCCCAGATGGCCTCCAGGTCGGCCAACACGGACGTCAGCGAACCCCCCGGGCCCGAGTGGACGTTGAGGTCGCCGCGTCTGTACGGGAAGTGGACATTGAAGTCGAGCGCAGGGTCCAGCGTCAGCACCCGGTCGCCCACCACAACGTCGCCCTGAAACACGTCAGCACTCGGTCACCCCACACCAGCGTCAGCACTCGGTCACCCCACACCAGCGTCAGCACTCGGTCGCACCCACCACCACGTCGCCCTGCAACACGTCGGCACTCGGTCACCCCACACCAGCGTCAGCACTCGGTCGCACCCACCACCACGTCGCCCTGCAACACGTCAGCACTCGGTCACCCCACACCAGCGTCAGCACTCGGTCACCCCACACCAGCGTCAGCACTCGGTCGCACCCACCACCACGTCGCCCTGCAACACGTCGGCACTCGGTCACCCCACACCAGCGTCAGCACTCGGTCGCACCCACCACCACGTCGCCCTGCAACACGTCGGCACTCGGTCACCCCACACCAGCGTCAGCACTCGGTCGCACCCACCACCACGTCGCCCTGCAACACGTCAGCACTCGGTCACCCCACACCAGCGTCAGCACTCGGTCACCCCACACCAGCGTCAGCACTCGGTCGCACCCACCACCACGTCGCCCTGCAACACGTCGGCACTCGGTCACCCCACACCAGCGTCAGCACTCGGTCACCCCACACCAGCGTCAGCACTCGGTCGCACCCACCACCACGTCGCCCTGCAACACGTCGGCACTCGGTCACCCCACACCAGCGTCAGCACTCGGTCACCCCACACCAGCGTCAGCACTCGGTCGCACCCACCACCACGTCGCCCTGCAACACGTCGGCACTCGGTCACCCCACACCAGCATCAGCACTCGGTCACCCCACACCAGCGTCAGCACTCGGTCGCACCCACCACCACGTCGCCCTGCAACACGTCAGCACTCGGTCACCCCACACCAGCGTCAGCACTCGGTCGCACCCACCACCACGTCGCCCTGCAACACGTCGACACTCGGTCACCCCACACCAGCGTCAGCACTCGGTCGCCCACCACCAGCGTCAGCAATCGGTCGCACCCACCACCACGTCGCCCTGCAACACGTCGGCACTCGGTCACCCCACACCAGCGTCAGCACTCGGTCGCCCACCACCACGTCCCCCTGCAACACGTCAGCACTCGGTCACCCCACACCAGCGTCAGCACTCGGTCGCACCCACCACCACGTCGCCCTGCAACACGTCGACACTCGGTCACCCCACACCAGCGTCAGCACTCGGTCGCCCACCACCAGCGTCAGCACTCGGTCGCCCACCACCACGTCGCCCTGCAACACGTCGGCACTCGGTCACCCCACACCAGCGTCAGCACTCGGTCACCCCACACCAGCGTCAGCACTCGGTCGCCCACCACCAGCGTCAGCACTCGGTCGCCCACCACCACGTCGCCCTGCAACACGTCGGCACTCGGTCACCCCACACCAGCGTCAGCACTCGGTCGCACCCACCACCACGTCGACTTCAACACGTCGGCACTCGGTCACCCCACACCAGCGACAGCACTCGGTCACCCCACACCAGCGTCAGCACTCGGTCGCACCCACCACCACGTCGCCCTGCAACACGTCGGCACTCGGTCACCCCACACCAGCGTCAGCACTCGGTCACCCCACACCAGCGTCAGCACTCGGTCGCACCCACCACGTCGCCCTGCAACACGTCGGCACTCGGTCACCCCACACCAGCGTCAGCACTCGGTCACCCCACACCAGCGTCAGCACTCGGTTACCCCACACCAGCGTCAGCACTCGGTCGCCCACCACCACGTCGCCCTGCAACACGTCGGCACTCGGTCACCCCACACCAGCGTCAGCACTCGGTCGCGCCCACCACCACGTCGCCCCGCAACACGTCGGCATCCGGTCACCCCACACCAGCGTCAGCACTCGGTCACCCCACACCAGCGTCAGCACTCGGTCGCCCGCCACCACGTCGCCCTGCAACACGTCGGCACTCGGTCACCCCACACCAGCGTCAGCACTCGGTCGCCCACCACCACGTCGCCCTGCAACACGTCGGAACTCGGTCGCCCACCACCAGCGTCAGCACTCGGTCGCACCCACCACCACGTCGCCCTGCAACACGTCGGCACTCGGTCACCCCACACCAGCGTCAGCACTCGGTCGCACCCACCACCACGTCGCCCCGCAACACGTCGGCACTCGGTCACCCCACACCAGCGTCAGCACTCGGTCACCCCACACCAGCGTCAGCACTCGGTCGCACCCACCACCACGTCGCCCTGCAACACGTCGGCACTCGGTCACCCCACACCAGCGTCAGCACTCGGTCGCCCACCACCACGTCGCCCTGCAACACGTCGGCACTCGGTCACCCCACACCAGCGTCAGCACTCGGTCGCACCCACCACCACGTCGCCCTGCAACACGTCGGCACTCGGTCACCCCACACCAGCGTCAGCACTCGGTCCCCCACCACCACGTCGCCCTGCAACACGTCGGCACTCGGTCACCCCACACCAGCGTCAGCACTCGGTCGCCCCACACCAGCGTCAGCACTCGGTCGCCCACCACCACGTCGCCCTGCAACACGTCGGCACTCGGTCACCCCACACCAGCGTCAGCACTCGGTCGCGCCCACCACCACGTCGCCCCGCAACACGTCGGCATCCGGTCACCCCACACCAGCGTCAGCACTCGGTCACCCCACACCAGCGTCAGCACTCGGTCGCCCGCCACCACGTCGCCCTGCAACACGTCGGCACTCGGTCACCCCACACCAGCGTCAGCACTCGGTCGCCCACCACCACGTCGCCCTGCAACACGTCGGCACTCGGTCACCCCACACCAGCGTCAGCACTCGGTCGCACCCACCACCACGTCGCCCTGCAACACGTCGGCACTCGGTCACCCCACACCAGCGTCAGCACTCGGTCGCACCCACCACCACGTCGCCCTGCAACACGTCGGCACTCGGTCACCCCACACCAGCGTCAGCACTCGGTCGCCCACCACCACGTCCCCCTGCAACACGTCAGCACTCGGTCACCCCACACCAGCGTCAGCACTCGGTCGCCCACCACCACGTCGCCCTGCAACACGTCGGCACTCGGTCACCCCACACCAGCGTCAGCACTCGGTCGCCCACCACCACGTCCCCCTGCAACACGTCAGCACTCGGTCACCCCACACCAGCGTCAGCACTCGGTCGCCCACCACCACGTCGCCCTGCAACACGTCGGCACTCGGTCACCCCACACCAGCGTCAGCACTCGGTCGCCCACCACCACGTCCCCCTGCAACACGTCAGCACTCGGTCACCCCACACCAGCGTCAGCACTCGGTCGCCCACCACCACGTCGCCCTGCAACACGTCGGCACTCGGTCACCCCACACCAGCGTCAGCACTCGGTCACCCACCATCACGTCGCCCTGCAACACGTCGGCACTCGGTCACCCCACACCAGCGTCAGCACTCGGTCGCCCACCACCACGTCGCCCTGCAACACGTCAGCACTCGGTCGCCCCACACCAGCGTCAGCACTCGGTCGCCCACCACCACGTCGCCCTGCAACACGTCGGCACTCGGTCACCCCACACCAGCGTCAGCACTCGGTCACCCACCATCACGTCGCCCTGCAACACGTCGGCACTCGGTCACCCCACACCAGCGTCAGCACTCGGTCGCCCACCACCACGTCGCCCTGCAACACGTCAGCACTCGGTCGCCCCACACCAGCGTCAGCACTCGGTCGCACGCACCACCACGTCGCCCTGCAACACGTCAGCACTCGGTCGCCCCACACCAGCGTCAGCACTCGGTCGCACCCACCACCACGTCGCCCTGCAACACGTCGGCACTCGGTCACCCCACACCAGCGTCAGCACTCGGTCGCGCCCACCACCACGTCGCCCTGCAACACGTCGGCACTCGGTCACCCCACACCAGCGTCAGCACTCGGTCACCCCACACCAGCGTCAGCACCCGGTCGCACCCACCACCACGTCGCCCTGCAACACGTCGGCACTCGGTCACCCCACACCAGCGTCAGCACTCGGTCGCCCACCACCACGTCCCCCTGCAACACGTCAGCACTCGGTCACCCCACACCAGCGTCAGCACTCGGTCGCACCCACCACCACGTCGCCCTGCAACACGTCGACACTCGGTCACCCCACACCAGCGTCAGCACTCGGTCGCCCACCACCAGCGTCAGCAATCGGTCGCACCCACCACCACGTCGCCCTGCAACACGTCGGCACTCGGTCACCCCACACCAGCGTCAGCACTCGGTCGCCCACCACCACGTCCCCCTGCAACACGTCAGCACTCGGTCACCCCACACCAGCGTCAGCACTCGGTCGCACCCACCACCACGTCGCCCTGCAACACGTCGACACTCGGTCACCCCACACCAGCGTCAGCACTCGGTCGCCCACCACCAGCGTCAGCACTCGGTCGCCCACCACCACGTCGCCCTGCAACACGTCGGCACTCGGTCACCCCACACCAGCGTCAGCACTCGGTCACCCCACACCAGCGTCAGCACTCGGTCGCCCACCACCAGCGTCAGCACTCGGTCGCCCACCACCACGTCGCCCTGCAACACGTCGGCACTCGGTCACCCCACACCAGCGTCAGCACTCGGTCGCACCCACCACCACGTCGCCCTGCAACACGTCGGCACTCGGTCACCCCACACCAGCGACAGCACTCGGTCACCCCACACCAGCGTCAGCACTCGGTCGCACCCACCACCACGTCGCCCTGCAACACGTCGGCACTCGGTCACCCCACACCAGCGTCAGCACTCGGTCACCCCACACCAGCGTCAGCACTCGGTCACCCCACACCAGCGTCAGCACTCGGTTACCCCACACCAGCGTCAGCACTCGGTCGCCCACCACCACGTCGCCCTGCAACACGTCGGAACTCGGTCGCCCACCACCAGCGTCAGCACTCGGTCGCACCCACCACCACGTCGCCCTGCAACACGTCGGCACTCGGTCACCCCACACCAGCGTCAGCACTCGGTCGCACCCACCACCACGTCGCCCTGCAACACGTCGGCACTCGGTCACCCCACACCAGCGTCAGCACTCGGTCGCACCCACCACGTCGCCCTGCAACACGTCGGCACTCGGTCACCCCACACCAGCGTCGGCACTCGGTCACCCCACACCAGCGTCAGCACTCGGTCGCCCACCACCACCACGTCGCCCTGCAACACGTCGGCACTCGGTCACCCCACACCAGCGTCAGCACTCGGTCACCCACCACCACGTCGCCCTGCAACACGTCGGCACTCGGTCACCCCACACCAGCGTCGGCACTCGGTCACCCCACACCAGCGTCAGCACTCGATCGCTCACCACCACCACGTCGCCCTGCAACACGTCGGCACTCGGTCACCCCACACCAGCGTCAGCACTCGGTCACCCCACACCAGCGTCAGCACTCGGTCGCCCCACACCAGCGTCAGCACTCGGTCGCACCCACCACCACGTCGCCCTGCAACACGTCGGCACTCGGTCACCCCACACCAGCGTCAGCACTCGGTCACCCCATACCACGTCGCCCTGCAACACGTCAGCACTCGGTCACCCCACACCAGCGTCAGCACTCGGTCACCCCACACCAGCGTCAGCACTCGGTCGCACCCACCACCACGTCGCCCTGCAACACGTCAGCACTCGGTCACCCCACACCAGCGTCAGCACTCGGTCGCACCCACCACCACGTCGCCCTGCAACACGTCGGCACTCGGTCACCCCACACCAGCGTCAGCACTCGGTCACCCACCACCACGTCGCCCTGCAACACGTCGGCACTCGGTCACCCCACACCAGCGTCAGCACTCGGTCCCCCACCACGTCGCCCTGCAACACGTCGGCACTCGGTCACCCCACACCAGCGTCAGCACTCGGTCGCACCCACCACCACGTCGCCCTGCAACACGTCAGCACTCGGTCACCCCACACCAGCGTCAGCACTCGGTCGCACCCACCACCACGTCGCCCTGCAACACGTCGGCACTCGGTCACCCCACACCAGCGTCAGCACTCGGTCGCACCCACCACGTCGCCCTGCAACACGTCGGCACTCGGTCACCCCACACCAGCGTCAGCACTCGGTCACACCCACCACGTCGCCCTGCAACACGTCGGCACTCGGTCACCCCACACCAGCGTCAGCACTCGGTCGCACCCACCACCACGTCGCCCTGCAACACGTCGGCACTCGGTCACCCTACACCAGCGTCAGCACTCGGTCACCCCACACCAGCGTCAGCACTCGGTCCCCCACCACGTCGCCCTGCAACACGTCGGCACTCGGTCACCCCACACCAGCGTCAGCACTCGGTCGCCCACCACCACGTCGCCCTGCAACACGTCGGCACTCGGTCACCCCACACCAGCGTCAGCACTCGGTCACCCCACACCAGCGTCAGCACTCGGTCCCCCACCACGTCGCCCTGCAACACGTCGGCACTCGGTCACCCCACACCAGCGTCAGCACTCGGTCGCCCACCACCACGTCGCCCTGCAACACGGCGGCACTCGGTCACCCCACACCAGCGTCAGCACTCGGTCGCACCCACCACCACGTCGCCCTGCAACACGTCAGCACTCGGTCACCCCACACCAGCGTCAGCACTCGGTCGCCCCACACCAGCGTCAGCACTCGGTCGCACCCACCACCACGTCGCCCTGCAACACGTCGGCACTCGGTCACCCCACACCAGCGTCAGCACTCGGTCGCACCCACCACCACGTCGCCCTGCACCACGTCGCCCTGCAACACGTCAGCACCCGGTCACCCCACACCAGCGTCAGCACTCGGTCGCACCCACCACCACGTCGCCCTGCACCACGTCGCCCTGCAACACGTCAGCACCCGGTCACCCCACACCAGCGTCAGCACTCGGTCGCACCCACCACCACGTCGCCCTGCACCACGTCGCCCTGCAACACGTCAGCACCCGGTCACCCCACACCAGCGTCAGCACTCGGTCGCACCCACCACCACGTCGCCCACCACCACGTCGCCCTGCAACACGTCGGCACTCGGTCACCCCACACCAGCGTCAGCACTCGGTCGCACCCACCACCACGTCGCCCTGCAACACGTCGGAACTCGGTCACCCCACACCAGCGTCAGCACTCGGTCGCACCCACCACCACGTCGCCCTGCAACACGTCGGCACTCGGTCACCCCACACCAGCGTCAGCACTCGGTCGCACCCACCACCACGTCGCCCCGCAACACGTCGGCACTCGGTCACCCCACACCAGCGTCAGCACTCGGTCGCCCACTACCACGTCGCCCTGCAACACGTCGGCACTCGGTCACCCCCCACCAGCGTCAGCACTCGGTCGCCCGCCACCACGCCGCCCTGGAACACGTACGCACTCGGTCACCCCACACCAGCGTCAGCACTCGGTCGCACCCACCACCACGTCGCCCTGCAACACGTCGGCACTCGGTCACCCCACACCAGCGTCAGCACTCGGTCGCACCCACCACCACGTCGCCCTGCAACACGTCGGCACTCGGTCACCCCACACCAGCGTCAGCACTCGGTCGCCCGCCACCACGTCGCCCTGCAACACGTCGGCACTCGGTCACCCCACACCAGCGTCAGCACTCGGTCGCCCACCACCACGTCGCCCTGCAACACGTCGGCACTCGGTCACCCCACCAGCGTCAGCACTCGGTCACCCCACACCAGCGTCAGCACTCGGTCGCACCCACCACCACGTCGCCCTGCAACACGTCGGCACTCGGTCACCCCACACCAGCGTCAGCACTCGGTCACCCCACACCAGCGTCAGCACTCGGTCACCCACCACCACGTCGCCCTGCAACACGTCGGCACTCGGTCACCCCACACCAGCGTCAGCACTCGGTCGCCCACCACCACGTCGCCCTGCAACACGTCGGCACTCGGTCACCCCACACCAGCGTCAGCACTCGGTCGCCCCCACCACCACGTCGCCCTGCAACACGTCGGCACTCGGTCACCCCACACCAGCGTCAGCACTCGGTCGCCCACCACCACCACGTCGCCCTGCAACACGTCGGCACTCGGTCACCCCACACCAGCGTCAGCACTCGGTCGCACCCACCACCACGTCGCCCTGCAACACGTCAGCACTCGGTCACCCCAAACCAGCGTCAGCACTCGGTCGCCCACCACCACGTCGCCCCGCAACACGTCGGCACTCGGTCACCCCACACCAGCGTCAGCATTCGGTCGCACCCACCACCACGTCGCCCTGCAACACGTCGGCACTCGGTCACCCCACACCAGCGTCAGCACTCGGTCGCACCCACCACCACGTCGCCCTGCAACACGTCGGCACTCGGTCACCCCACACCAGCGTCAGCACTCGGTCACCCCACACCAGCGTCAGCACTCGGTCGCACCCACCACCACGTCGCCCTGCAACACGTCGGCACTCGGTCACCCCACACCAGCGTCAGCACTCGGTCACCCCACACCAGCGTCAGCACGCGGTCGCCCACCACCACGTCGCCCCGCAACACGTCGGCACTCGGTCACCCCACACCAGCGTCAGCACTCGGTCACCCCACACCAGCGTCAGCACTCGGTCGCCCACCACCACGTCGCCCCGCAACACGTCGGCACTCGGTCACCCCACACCAGCGTCAGCACTCGGTCGCACCCACCACCACGTCGCCCTGCAACACGTCGGCACTCGGTCACCCCACACCAGCGTCAGCACTCGGTCGCACCCACCACCACGTCGCCCTGCAACACGTCGGCACTCGGTCACCCCACACCAGCGTCAGCACTCGGTCACCCCACACCAGCGTCAGCACTCGGTCGCACCCACCACCACGTCGCCCTGCAACACGTCGGCACTCGGTCACCCCACACCAGCGTCAGCACTCGGTCACCCCACACCAGCGTCAGCACTCGGTCGCACCCACCACCACGTCGCCCTGCAACACGTCGGCACTCGGTCACCCCACACCAGCGTCAGCACTCGGTCGCCCACCACCACGTCGCCCTGCAACACGTCGGCACTCGGTCACCCCACACCAGCGTCAGCACTCGGTCGCCCACCACCACGTCCACCTGCAACACGTCGGCACTCGGTCACCCCACACCAGCGTCAGCACTCGGTCGCCAACCACCACGTCGCCCTGCAACACGTCGGCACTCGGTCACCCCACACCAGCGTCAGCACTCAGTCGCACCCACCACCACGTCGCCCTGCAACACGTCGGCACTCGGTCACCCCACACCAGCGTCAGCACTCGGTCGCCCACCACCACGTCGCCCTGCAACACGTCGGCACTCGGTCACCCCACACCAGCGTCAGCACTCGGTCGCCCACAACCACGTCGCCCTGCAACACGTCAGCACTCGGTCACCCCCCACACCAGCGTCAGCACTCGGTCCCCCACCACCACGTCGCCCTGCAACACGTCGGCACTCGGTCACCCCACACCAGCGTCAGCACTCGGTCACCCCACCACCACGTCGCCCTGCAACACGTCGGCACTCGGTCACCCCACACCAGCGTCAGCACTCGGTCGCCCACCACCACGTCACCCTGCAACACGTCGGCACTCGGTCACCCCACACCAGCGTCAGCACTCGGTCGCCCACCACGTCGCCCTGCAACACGCAGGCACCCGGTCGCCCCACACCAGCGTCAGCACTCGGTCGCCCACCACCAGCGTCAGCACTCGGTCGCACCCACCACCACGTCGCCCTGCAACACGTCGGCACTCGGTCACCCCACACCAGCGTCAGCACTCGGTCGCACCCACCACCACGTCGCCCTGCAACACGTCGGCACTCGGTCACCCCACACCAGCGTCAGCACTCGGTCGCACCCACCACCACGTCGCCCTGCAACACGTCGGCACTCGGTCACCCCACACCAGCGTCAGCACTCGGTCGCACCGACCAGCACGTCGCCCTGCAACACGTCGGCACTCGGTCACCCCACACCAGCGTCAGCACTCGGTCGCACCCACCACCACGTCGAACTGCAACACGTCGGCACTCGGTCGCCCCACACCAGCGTCAGCACTCGGTCACCCACCACCACGTCGCCCTGCAACACGTCGGCACTCGGTCACCCCACACCAGCGTCAGCACTCGGTCGCACCCACCACCACGTCGCCCCGCAACACGTCGGCACTCGGTCACCCCACACCAGCGTCAGCACTCGGTCGCCCACCACCACGTCGCCCTGCAACACGTCGGCACTCGGTCACCCCACACCAGCGTCAGCACTCGGTCGCCCACCACCAGCGTCAGCACTCGGTCGCACCCACCACCACGTCGCCCTGCAACACGTCGGCACTCGGTCACCCCACACCAGCGTCAGCACTCGGTCACCCCACACCAGCGTCAGCACACGGTCGCACCCACCACCACGTCGCCCTGCAACACGTCGGCACTCGGTCACCCCACACCAGCGTCAGCACTCGGTCACCCCACACCAGCGTCAGCACTCGGTCGCCCACCACCAGCGTCAGCACTCGGTCACCCCACACCAGCGTCAGCACTCGGTCGCCCACCACCAGCGTCAGCACTCGGTCGCACCCACCACCACGTCGCCCTGCAACACGTCGGCACTCGGTCACCCCACACTAGCGTCAGCACTCGGTCACCCACCACCACGTCGCCCTGCAACACGTCGGCACTCGGTCACCCCACACCAGCGTCAGCACTCGGTCACACCCACCACCACGTCGCCCTGCAACACGTCGGCACTCGGTCACCCCACACCAGCGTCGGCACTCGGTCGCCCACCACCACGTCGCCCTGCAACACGTCGGCACTCGGTCACCCCACACCAGCGTCAGCACTCGGTCGCAACCACCACCACGTCGCCCTGCAACACGTCGGCACTCGGTCACCCCACACCAGCGTCAGCACTCGGTCGCACCCACCACCACGTCGCCCTGCAACACGTCGGCACTCGGTCACCCCACACCAGCGTCAGCACTCGGTCGCAACCACCACCACGTCGCCCTGCAACACGTCAGCACTCGGTCACCCCACACCAGCGTCAGCACTCGGTCGCCCACCACCACGTCGCCCTGCAACACGTCGGCACTCGGTCACCCCACACCAGCGTCAGCACTCGGTCGCCCCACACCAGCGTCAGCACTCGGTCGCCCACCACCACGTCGCCCTGCAACACGTCGGCACTCGGTCACCCCACACCAGCGTCAGCACTCGGTCGCACCCACCACCACGTCGCCCTGCAACACGTCGGCACTCGGTCACCCCACACCAGCGTCAGCACTCGGTCACCCCACACCAGCGTCAGCACTCGGTCACCCCACACCAGCGTCAGCACTCGGTCACCCCACACCAGCGTCAGCACTCGGTCCCCCACCACCACGTCGCCCTGCAACACGTCGGCACTCGGTCACCCCACACCAGCGTCAGCACTCGGTCGCCCACCACCACGTCGCCCTGCAACACGTCGGCACTCGGTCACCCCACACCAGCGTCAGCACTCGGTCGCCCACCACCACGTCGCCCTGCAACACGTCGGCACTCGGTCACCCCACACCAGCGTCAGCACTCGGTCGCACCCACCACCACGTCGCCCTGCAACACGTCGGCACTCGGTCACCCCACACCAGCGTCAGCACTCGGTCACCCCACACCAGCGTCAGCACTCGGTCACCCCACACCAGCGTCAGCACTCGGTCACCCCACACCAGCGTCAGCACTCGGTCCCCCACCACCACGTCGCCCTGCAACACGTCGGCACTCGGTCACCCCGCACCAGCGTCAGCACTCGGTCGCCCACCACCACGTCGCCCTGCAACACGTCGGCACTCGGTCACCCCGCACCAGCGTCAGCACTCGGTCGCCCACCACCACGTCGCCCTGCAACACGTCGGCACTCGGTCACCCCACACCAGCGTCAGCACTCGGTCACCCCACACCAGCGTCAGCACTCGGTCACCCCACACCAGCGTCAGCACTCGGTCACCCCACACCAGCGTCAGCACTCGGTCACCCCACACCAGCGTCAGCACTCGGTCCCCCACCACCACGTCGCCCTGCAACACGTCGGCACTCGGTCACCCCACACCAGCGTCAGCACTCGGTCACTCACCACCACGTCGCCCTGCAACACGTCGGCACTCGGTCACCCCACACCAGCGTCAGCACTCGGTCACCCCACACCAGCGTCAGCACTCGGTCGCCCACCACGTCGCCCTGAAACACGTCGGCACTCGGTCACCCCACACCAGCGTCAGCACTCGGTCGCCCACCACCACGTCGCCCTGCAACACGTCGGCACTCGGTCACCCCACACCAGCGTCAGCACTCGGTCACCCCACACCAGCGTCAGCACTAGGTCACCCCACACCAGCGTCAGCACTCGGTCACCCCACACCAGCGTCAGCACTCGGTCACCCCACACCAGCGTCAGCACTCGGTCACCCCACACCAAAGTCAGCACTCGGTCACCCCACACCAGCGTCAGCACTCGGTCGAACCCACCACCACGTCGCCCTGCAACACGTCGGCACTCGGTCACCCCACACCAGCGTCAGCACTCGGTCGCACCCACCACCACGTCGCCCTGCAACACGTCGGCACTCGGTCACCCCACACCAGCGTCAGCACTCGGTCACCCCACACCAGCGTCAGCACTCGGTCGCACCCACCACCACGTCCCCCTGCAACACGTCGGCACTCGGTCACCCCACACCAGCGTCAGCACTCGGTCACCCCACACCAGCGTCAGCACTCGGTCGCACCCACCACCACGTCCCCCTGCAACACGTCGGCACTCGGTCACCCCACACCAGCGTCAGCACTCGGTCACCCCACACCAGCGTCAGCACTCGGTCGCACCTACCACCACGTCCCCCTGCAACACGTCGGCACTCGGTCACCCCACACCAGCGTCAGCACTCGGTCACCCCACACCAGCGTCAGCACTCGGTCACCCCACACCAGCGTCAGCACTCGGTCACCCCACACCAGCGTCAGCACTCGGTCGCCCACCACCACGTCGCCCTGCAACACGTCGGCACTCGGTCACCCCACACCAGCGTCAGCACTCGGTCGCACCCACCACCACGTCGCCCCGCAACACGTCGGCACTCGGTCACCCCACACCAGCGTCAGCACTCGGTCGCCCACCACCACGTCGCCCTGCAACACGTCAGCACTCGGTCACCCCACACCAGCGTCAGCACTCGGTCGCACCCACCACGTCGCCCTGCAACACGTCGGCACTCGGTCACCCCACACCAGCGTCAGCACTCGGTCACCCCACACCAGCGTCAGCACTCGGTCGCACCCACCACCACGTCGCCCTGCAACACGTCGGCACTCGGTCACCCCACACCAGCGTCAGCACTCGGTCGCACCCACCACCACGTCGCCCTGCAACACGTCAGCACTCGGTCACCCCACACCAGCGTCAGCAGCCGGTCGCACCCACCACCACGTCGCCCTGCAACACGTCGGCACTCGGTCACCCCACACCAGCGTCAGCACTCGGTCGCACCCACCACGTCGCCCTGCAACACGTCGGCACTCGGTCACCCCACACCAGCGTCAGCACTCGGTCGCACCCACCACCACGTCGCCCTGCAACACGTCGGCACTCGGTCACCCCACACCAGCGTCAGCACTCGGTCGCACCCACCACCACGTCGCCCTGCAACACGTCGGCACTCGGTCACCCCACACCAGCGTCAGCACTCGGTCGCCCCACACCACGTCGCCCTGCAACACGTCGGCACTCGGTCACCCCACACCAGCGTCAGCACTCGGTCGACCACCACCACGTCGCCCTGCAACACGTCGGCACTCGGTCACCCCACACCAGCGTCAGCACTCGGTCACCCCACACCAGCGTCAGCACTCGGTCACCCCACACCAGCGTCAGCACTCGGTCACCCCACACCAGCGTCAGCACTCGGTCGCACCCACCACCACGTCGCCCTGCAACACGTCGGCACTCGGTCACCCCACACCAGCGTCAGCACTCGGTCGCACCCACCACCACGTCGCCCTGCAACACGTCAGCACTCGGTCACCCCACACCAGCGTCAGCAGCCGGTCGCACCCACCACCACGTCGCCCTGCAACACGTCGGCACTCGGTCACCCCACACCAGCGTCAGCACTCGGTCGCACCCACCACGTCGCCCTGCAACACGTCGGCACTCGGTCACCCCACACCAGCGTCAGCACTCGGTCGCACCCACCACCACGTCGCCCTGCAACACGTCGGCACTCGGTCACCCCACACCAGCGTCAGCACTCGGTCGCACCCACCACCACGTCGCCCTGCAACACGTCGGCACTCGGTCACCCCACACCAGCGTCAGCACTCGGTCACCCCACACCAGCGTCAGCACTCGGTCGCACCCACCACCACGTCGCCCCGCAACACGTCGGCACTCGGTCACCCCACACCAGCGTCAGCACTCGGTCGCCCACCACCACGTCGCCCTGCAACACGTCAGCACTCGGTCACCCCACACCAGCGTCAGCACTCGGTCGCACCCACCACGTCGCCCTGCAACACGTCGGCACTCGGTCACCCCACACCAGCGTCAGCACTCGGTCACCCCACACCAGCGTCAGCACTCGGTCGCACCCACCACCACGTCGCCCTGCAACACGTCGGCACTCGGTCACCCCACACCAGCGTCAGCACTCGGTCAACCCACACCCGCGTCAGCACTCGGTCACCCCACACCAGCGTCAGCACTCGGTCGCCCTGCAACACGTCGGCACTCGGTCACCCCACACCAGCGTCAGCACTCGGTCGCGCCCACCACCACGTCGCCCTGCAACACGTCGGCACTCGGTCACCCCACACCAGCGTCAGCACTCGGTCGCGCCCACCACCACGTCGCCCTGCAACACGTCGGCACTCGGTCACCCCACACCAGCGTCAGCACTCGGTCGCCCACCACCACGTCGCCCTGCAACACGTCAGCACTCGGTCACCCCACACCAGCGTCAGCACTCGGTCGCACCCACCACCACGTCGCCCTGCAACACGTCGGCACTCGGTCACCCCACACCAGCGTCAGCACTCGGTCGCACCCACCACGTCGCCCTGCAACACGTCGGCACTCGGTCACCCCACACCAGCGTCGGCACTCGGTCGCACCCACCACGTCGCCCTGCAACACGTCGGCACTCGGTCACCCCACACCAGCGTCAGCACTCGGTCGCACCCACCACCACGTCGCCCTGCAACACGTCGGCACTCGGTCACCCCACACCAGCGTCAGCACTCGGTCGCACCCACCACCACGTCGCCCTGCAACACGTCGGCACTCGGTCACCCCACACCAGCGTCGGCACTCGGTCGCCCACCACCACGTCGCCCTGCAACACGTCGGCACTCGGTTACCCCACACCAGCGTCAGCACTCGGTCGCACCCACCACCACGTCGCCCTGCAACACGTCGGCACTCGGTCACCCCACACCAGCGTCAGCACTCGGTCACCCACCACCACGTCGCCCTGCAACACGTCGGCACTCGGTCACTCCACACCAGCGTCAGCACTCGGTCGCACCCACCACCACGTCGCCCTGCAACACGTCGGCACTCGGTCACCCCACACCAGCGTCAGCACTCGGTCACCCCACACCAGCGTCAGCACTCGGTCGCACCCACCACCACGTCGCCCTGCAACACGTCGGCACTCGGTCACCCCACACCAGCGTCAGCACTCGGTCGCCCCACACCAGAATCAACACTCAAAATGAATTGCAGACATTGAAATCGATTAACTGAGCGTATTTTCATGAAATTGAAGTCGCCAATTGGGCGAAAGGCGATTTCGTACATTCATAAATCGCAAAAAGTGAATCGAAGTAGCCCAATTGGCGACACTTACCTCGGGTTCAGTCCAGACGCCGCCGGTCGCGTCCGCCGGCTCCGGGTTCGAACGCCGGTTGAAGGCGGCGATCTGTTGCGGGGGCGTGGCGTAGCGTCGCTGCCCGTCAGACTGTAGACACGACTGTAGCGTGTGAGACACCTGCAGACGGCCGTCCTCCATCTCCTGCAGCAGCTGCTTCGTCTGGGGGACAGTCAAGGACAGGTTAAGGTGCTGCGGGGCCCATTGGCCCCTTGGGGGTCAACGGGGGCAGGAAGGGGTCCCGGTGAGAGGCCCCGCCCGGCAGACGACGCCTGGCTATCACGTGCAGCTGTGTGCGGGGGTTGTACCACTGACGTTGGGGGCCAACGGGGGCAGGAAGGGGTCCCGGTGCCTGGCTATCACGTGCAGCTGTGTGCGGGGGTTGTACTACTGACCTTCGGGGCCAACGGGGGCAGGAAGGGGTCCCGGTGAGAGGCCCCGCCCGGCAGACGACGCCTGGCTATCACGTGCAGCTGTGTCTGAGGGTTCAGGTCCGAGGCGCGACCGATACGAAGCACCAGGGAGCCGGGGTGGATCACGATGATCGTCTGGGCCTGGATCTCCTGCAACACAAACACAACATTTTCATCCCTTTTGACAACTCAAACTCGTCCTAGTTTTAGCCTAGACTTATAAGAAGGGGCCAAATTAACTTTTTCGTCTCACTAGTTACTAGCTTAGCACTAGTGGTACCTAACAATTT
Source organism: Isoperla grammatica (assembly GCA_945910005.1). Taxonomy (NCBI): domain Eukaryota; kingdom Metazoa; phylum Arthropoda; class Insecta; order Plecoptera; family Perlodidae; genus Isoperla; species Isoperla grammatica. The sequence continues at coordinate 5,244,583 of OX246749.1, read as the reverse complement.
AAGCCTGGTTTATGATTGACGGAAACGGAATCGGGAAACGTGATTGTGAATGTTGGTAGATAGCTAACACGGCAGAGCGTTTACGATTGACGGGTTGCCAACGCGAGACGGCAACGCGATCGGTAAAGTTCGCCATGTCCCAACTTTGGCGTTCACGTTGCCGTCTCCGACACGGTGTACGCATGCGCAGAGAAAACAAACATGGACGACACCAAACCAACCAATCACAAAGGCAGCTGAAAGCAACAACAACAAGCCGAGAATGGTCGATTTCAGCCGAATAGACCCGAACATATTCCGAGTTCCAGTCAATCCTAAACGCTTATTTCACGTCTTCAGAACACACTTCCAACCATTCCGTTTCCGTCAATCATAAACCTGGCTTTAGTCCCCCAGCCCGGGAGCATTTTTACTAGCCAGCAATCAAATATGATATAGGCCTATTGATGTACAACTAAATACTGTACTCTACCATGCTGTGACAATACTGGACATTGTCCGATATTCACTTCTTACATTAGGAAAGTAAACGGTGACTTTGGAGCCGTCCTAGCAACAAAGCACTCTATAAATTCAACGTTGTTCTGAATCGGCCTCCGTGATTCTGGCATTTGTCCGCAGGTGTTCGCACTGTCCAATCACTGATACATATGTTTCACATTTGAAATAGGCCTATAGATCTTTGATTGGTTACCGGCCGCACACTCGTCGATGGCACAGGGTTGACTTTAAATTAGGGATGACATCGGGTAGTAAAATTTGGAACCGGTTCCAGCTCTCATATAACCCGGGTACCCGGATCCTGAAAACGTACTTTTCGATGTGTAGGCTTAATTTCAAGGTCGTCGCTAGGCCTTGTGAAGTGTGCGGGGTGCAAAGGCGAGGGACGAAAGATATGCATGCCACCCGCTCGGTTACCCTCGCTTAAGGTCTCGCTTAAGCAAGACTAGAAACCGATAGAGTACTCACTGCTCAAGCCCGTTCGTCTGATACAGTCGAGCAACGGGAAGCAAGACCGGAAACCAATCGAGCACACACTGCTCAAGCCCGTTCGTCTGATACAGTCGAGCAACGGGAAACAAGACTGGAAACCAATCGAGTAGCCTACGCACTGCTCAAGCCCGTTCGTCTGATACAGTCGAGCAACGGGAAGCAAGACTAGAAACCAATCGAGTAGCCTACGCACTGCTCAAGCCCGTTCGTCTGATACAGTCGAGCAACGGGAAACAAGACTGGAAACCAATCGAGTAGCCTACGCACTGCTCAAGCCCGTTCGTCTGATACAGTCGAGAAACGGGAAGCAAGACTAGAAACCAATCGAGTACGCACTGCTCAAGCCCGTTCGTCTGATACAGTCGAGCAACGGGGAGTAATACTGGAAACCAATCGAGTACGCACTGCTCAAGCCCGTTCGTCTGATACAGTCGAGCAACGGGGAGCAATACTGGAAACCAATCGAGTACTCACTGCTCAAGCCCGTTCGTCTGATACAGTCGAGCAACGGGAAGCAAGACTGGAAACCGATCGAGTACTCACTGCTCAAGCCCGTTCGTCTGATACAGTCGAGCAACGGGAAACAAGACTAGAAACCAATCGAGTACAGGCTTCACTTAGCTTGCTTTCTTTCTGGGATACAGGGCGGTCAGGGCCTAGGGCCCTAGGCCTAGAACTAAGCACAATGGCCTAGGCATTGTATTGTTTTTATTATCTGCTTCTGTGATTACATAATGATGCCAGACAAGCCATACCCTAGGTCTCAAAAAACGAATGTGAACTTACCTCCACGGTCGATTCGTGCAGGATAGGCATTTTTATTTGGGTAAGAAAGCGAGAAATAAACTAGGACGCCGGCCTAGGTAGCCTCTAACATAACCTCAATTAGCACCGCCACCGCCGGCTTAGTTTGCTAATGAGCCCGCAAAGTCGAAACGTATTGGCGGCAGTGAGGTGTTCAAATGAGGTTCGTTCGTTTGTTCGTCCCGCGTAGATTCGAGCTTACGATTGGCGGCCTATAGCAGTTCAGTCTACGGTTGCAATCTTTTTAGGTCTGTGTTCGTTGGAGTTGGACCTTCTCGACTTCGCTCCAAGATTAGAGATGCTTAGAGTAGGCTCAATTAGGCCACGCCCACGCTCGAGCCGATAGAGCACCGTGCTCTTCCCGTTGTCAAACGAACGCTTCCCAGCGCCCCCTCCCCTCCTTTATTCTCTTTTTGGCTCAGAATCAAGTTCCAACGAAGATATGGTTCCGACAAATATTTTACTTACGAAATACAACTTAAACATCATCAGAGTTGCTGCACGGGGAAGCCGGTTTTATGAATAACGCGCGAAAAGTAATCTTGCTTTAAGGTCGGTGCACAATTGCCCGGTAACGATAACTGTAACTATAACGATAACGATAAAACGGTAACGGGAAGGCATTCGTGCTAATACTTTTAACAGGCCGTGGACGCTTGATTCTGATTGGTCCCGGTAACGTACGGACGGGAACGGTAACGTTAAGTTAAAACTTGGCGAACTATCCGTTACCGTTACCGGGCCCGGTAACGGGAAGCTCTTATTGTGCATCGTATCGTAATTTAACATGAAATCGAACTTCTTTCCCGTTATTTAAGTTTCTCTAATGGCGTTTTCCACTGGGCCGCACTGAGTGCGCCCTGAAACGTCACGCGGTAAAAGTGATAAAAATCAAGATGTTTAAACGATATGAAAGGCATTTTAGAGGATAACAAAGCAACTTAATTCAAGTTACTGCAGCTAGAAGGTACAGTCGTTAACTAGGCTACATAAGAAGTACTAGAAATTAAGTTCCATTAAATAGCCTAGGGACGTGTCCGAATTAAAAGTAATTAGGATAACATAACCTCAAACTTAATAACGCCATACTGCGTCTATATCAGAATAGTGGTAAATAACATCTTCCAGTTGTGTTTTTATGTTTGGTTTAGATGTTGGTTCGATTTTAGCTTCACTATCTGACGAAAATACTTGGAAGTTCCATTTCCGCGTACAATTTTCCCGCGTTTATGGCCGCCATATTTGCACTGAAAATACCGCACTGACCCCCGAAGCCAGTGCGGCTCAGTGCGCACTCGAGTGCACTGCGTCAGTGCAAGTTCGCCAGTGGAACACGCGAAACCCGCACGAGTGCAATTTATCGTTACCAGTGGGCGCACCAGTGCGGCCAGTGGAAAACGCCATAACTCACTCCTCCTAAAAAGTCCGAGCAAGAAAATCATGATCTTTCTGCTCTAGATCATGTTGATTGGGTCCAACGAACGGAATCCGAGAGGTGATCTCGTGAAACGAACGGCTATTTTATTATTAGAGTAGATCCGAGTGCTTAGAGAAGGTCCAACGAACAGACCTATCGACAGAGCTCTAAAATAAGATTGGGAATCGTAGATCCGAGTCACGTGAACCAATCAGGAAGGAGAACGGTTAAATACGTATTGAACACTGTCACAACATAACCTCAAGCAACAACTATTTTAATGGAAACAAAGAGCCAATAACTTTAATTATACATTTGTTTGTGATTAAGGCTTGTCTTTTTAGTTATTATTATTGAATTTATTTCCTAGTTGAACGATTTTAGGATTGTCAGCTGGTCAAGTGTGATTGGATAATTGTAGATTGCGATTGCAATTGGCGACTCCAGTGACTGATATGGGCTTTACGTATGTTCTGGTGGTGTTCCTTAAATACATAGTGGCATTGGGTTTGAAATTTCAAACCCAATGATAGTGGTAACGTGTTAATTAATATACATTCTAATGCAGATTACAACATGTCTGTTGTATGAGATAACGTAAACACTTCTAATTGAAGAGGATCGTTATGTTTGTCACATTTAGATCAGAAAATAAAGATCTTACATTCATTTAAGCTTAGACGCCCGTACTCTATCTAGTTGCTTATCCCGTACGTTTAATTCAACCATCACAAACTTGGCTTAGGCCCTACCACAGATTAATTCAATTTATTTTGGGCCCTATTTAGAGACAGTCTTTGGATTTTTCAGTTTAACCAAAAATGAACAGGCGTGTCTGACTAGATTGGCGTTCATTGGTGTGAAGGCAGAACATATGTTTTTTCGTACTAGCATTGGTACTAGATTTAGCCAACTTCCTGTTCGATGACGCGTTTCCGCTATGTTCTAACTTGACAAATGAACGCTCGAACCTCTGACAGTACAGTTTCCAAAAACTAGTTTTCAAGTCAACCCTGCGAGTTCAGAATTGATCTAGAAAGTCGTGATTTGCTCTGTTGGGTGCGATTCGAGGGCGCGAGCTCCAATCAGTCATGGGTTTGAATTCAAACCCAATGAATCAGTGGTCGAGTTTCACGCGAACTCGGCCGCTGATTGGAGCTCGCGCCCTCGCTTCGCTCCCAACGCAGCTGTAACCCCACAGGGTCCTAGATAGTTATGTTAAGCCCGGTTTACACACCGTAATAAGGTTTAAGGTCTAAGGTTTAACAAAGTTGAATCAAGCTAGTAGCATCATGGCGTTCACATAACTTCCTAAGATTTAAGGGCTAGGACGAAAGTTGAAACTATTCCAACTTGTTAGCCCTTATCCCAAAAATTCTTAGCCCAGCCAATGAGAGACGAGCTTTTATAAATCCGGCCAATGGTAGCGATCCTAGTAAATCAGTTTGGAAAATACTTTCCTTAGAACAAAATATTAAATGTTAAACCTTAAACCTTATTCCGGTGTGTAATGGCGGGTTTACATAACTGACTAGTGACTAACGATTAGCGACTAAGCGAGCCCGTGACTAATGGCGGGTTTACATAACTGACTAGTGACTAACGACTAGCGACTAAGAGCGCGTTCATGAAACTGACTAGCCGCAACAGGCTTCTCTCATTGGCCGACAGTGGGAATACTGCGTGCTGATTGGCCGTGACTAAGGACTTGACCAAGGAGTTGAGCTATGTTCAACTTCTTAGTCAAGTCAAGACAAACCTTAGTCACAGCCAATCGGAGAGCAGTATTCGCAACCGTAGCCAATGAAAGAAGCTCGTGGCTTAGTCACGGGCTCGCTTAGTCGCTAATCGTTAGTCACTAGTCAGTTATGTAAACCCGCCATAAGCCACGAGCTTCTTTCATTGGCTACGGTTGCGAATACTGCTCTCCGATTGGCTGTGACTAAGGTTTGTCTTGACTTGACCATTGGGTTTTTAATATAGGGAAGAGAATTTTCTTTTATCGGCCTCAGCCTGCGCGGTCCTGTGTCATGACACCAAGAGATGGCGTTGCTCACAGTCGCAATTGACCGCACTGATCGCAGCGCAGCGTAGATCTGTCATGACAAACTAGATGTAGCCGGCCTCTTCTGCTCAGTCAATCAATCTATACTAGCGCTTGTAGCGACGGAGTACGCAACTACTTCAACACGAATTGCGCGCATGATTTGAAATCAATTAGACCACACGCCAGAGTTGGATTATAAATTTGGGTATAATATATAAAACCCATGGCACTTTACGGGCCTGAAAAACAATCCCGAGATATTTTCACTTGGGTATATTTCTTCTTTCTGTCTACAGCTAGACAATGAATTTAATGTCGCAATAAAATAAAGTATTAATAATATGAAATGCAACTGAACGGCAAGTATCATGGTTTTGTTTGTGAGCTGATATCGATGATATTCCAGAAGTTCATTTTTCAATTTATTGAGGCTCAATTGTTGAGGTTCAATTTATTGAGGCTCAATTGTTGAGGTTCAATTTATTGACGATTGTCCAGAGGGTGATATTTGTGATTGCTTGGAAATTAAAAAAGGAATAGTAATCGATTGTAACCTGCGATGGAAAGAACATATTGACACTTGTGTGCAAAAAATTAGAAACATGTTGTATATATTTTATCGCCTGCGACATATAATCAGTAGAAAACTACTATTTTTAGTTTATAAGTCGTTAGGTCAATCTATTTTGCAGTATGGGATTATCAACTGGGGTGGCACTTCTAGGTCCAATCTGAACCCCCTTATAGTTATACAAAGATTACTATTGAAAATAATATTAATGAAGCCTAGAGGATACTCTACTAGATCGACTTTAGAGATCAGTTAAGTAGCAGATCCAAGCCACCTATATTTTATTGCTACGATGATTCATACATTCAAATTTCGTAGTTATTACTGTGCTGACAATAAACCTCTTTTACGAGATACTTGGCTACGTAATGAAGACACTTATAAATTGATATAAGATGTTCCTAAAAGATATAAACTTATTGGTCAAAGGCATATCAATTACCTTGGTCCGTACTACATGTTTAATCAATTGCCTCTGGAAATCAGGACTATAATATTAATCTGTAGCACTCGTCTTGTTTTCGTTGTACTTTATGTATTTATCTAGGACAGGCCGCGCACAAGAGATAGCTCTTATGCAGGCTTCTTATCTTATATTATTATGGTTTATTTAGTTAATTTGTTAATTTAGTGTAAACAATGTATTTGTGTTATGTTTTTGTGTAGAAGAATACGAGATAAGAATAAAATGGTTTAAAATAATAATAATAATAATAATAATAATAATAATAATAATAATAATAATAATAATAATAATAATAATAATAATAATAATAATACACGGTAAGCCTACACATTCATGTTACCTACATTCATGCCTACATTATGTTTTTTCGATAATAAAATTACATTTGAAATAAACGACTCCGGGTAGAGTTACTAACAATCACAATTATTGATGTGTTTTTGCTCAAGTCGATTCAAATGTCGATGCGACATTGCTTTTTAGAGTTCTGTGTGGACGTAAACAACATGCATGTCGTATTATGTCAAGACTTACTAAATGCCAAGTATGTTATCTTAAAATATACTAACCAGAGTTTTTAAGTATGCGTATAAATACGGGAAACAATCGTATTTAGAATCAATTTTCCTCATTATGAAACATCTCGTTCAAGCATTGAATAGGAAGAGTAGCTACGGCATTAAGTGCTACGGCTAATAGTTCGTTTGCAATGACGCGCGTACGACGTACCTCTCGTCTCCCGCCGATGCTGCCGGCACGGAACTAGTAAAACATCTTCGGGAATGCTTCCGTCACGGGTGGGTGAGCGGCAGCCGTCATTGATTGATGACGAAAGCATTACCGAAGTTGTTTTAAGAGACCTATAGTAAATGCTACGTCACGACCAAATAAATAAAACGGCCGTGAATATTATTAACTTGGAAATAATGTATAGGTAATTCATGGAGTGGGTATGTGACTTATAGTTTACGCTATAACTTTTAAATCAATAGATTTAATTTGTATTATATCGCGTTAGGGTTTCGATCCTTTAAAGTGAGACAAAAAATTAAGGAAGTCGTTTATTTTGGGCTAGTATTTCAACAATTCTGTCTTATGATAATGAGCACGAACGTGATTTGCACCCTAGCAACATGACAAAAGTGAAGAAGATTTACATTATTGGATCTAAATTGTATGAATGTATAGCCTAAGCGGAGTTCTTTCACTTGATAAATATGCAACTCAAGTTCAATAATTTTCTCAAGTTATGTTTCAGTTAGGTAAAAGAAAGAAGAAGAAATAGTAAGAGAGTGGTTAAAGTGGCCTTGGAGAAGTGACGGTATGCACTAATGCTGTGTAAATCAGACAAAAGTGTGTACGTGGGCGGGGAGGGGGGGGGGGGTCTGGGGGGCACGGTCCAGATAAACCCCGCAGAGATTATTTTAGGGTGTTTTGTCACGAACATGTTGAAATTCCTTTAAAGAGGAATCAACGCTTGTCTTTACGTACATTGGTGGTGAAAAAATAAAAATTGAAACAATTTCTGTATAAAAAAACATTGTATGAGCAAATGTAAATACTAAACCAAGTAAAACAAAAGGTTCAACATAATTCGTCAATATGTTTACAATCGATACAAATTAGTGCCGGTATGGTATACCGTCGGTATTTTTAGGGTATGCATACCGGCTCATACCGCCCCACTTTATCGCCGAGGAGGTTAGGAAAGAGGATATGTATACAGAGTGTGTATAAACAAACAGTGTTATTTGAACATTCTCGTTTTGTAATGCATTTTGTATCCACATTTTGTATACTGTTTCTGTGTCTATTGGCAACAGCTTTGGCTGCTGAAACCATTATTGATTCCGTAAACGGTTTTTTACATGACATTGTGGAAGATGAGTAAATAAATTGCGAATCCAAATACCACGCCAGCGGACGGTCTCGTCAATGATCTCGCGTTCCGGGAATTTTGGCGTTATCTGCATTCCACCACCTGTTCCGTAGCCAGCCAGCTTGCACTTTACCTTGTGGTCTTACCGTTTCACTGGGATGGCCAAGCCGACAGCGACACACCCATATCGTCAACATGCCGATAAGCTTTGATCGGGATGTTGCATGGACCTACTTAATTGCATACGTTCTGATACAACTATATTACATGTAATCTTGTAAATACTTAACGTATGTCAATAGAACAAGGCGAAATTAAAAAATTCGAGATCATATCTTTGGGTCTAGCCAGTGCTTCCTAAACTGTGGGTCGCGAGCTGATTTCTAATGGTTCACGAAAATATTTTGAACGGCGAACATTTTGAGATTGTTTTTATGTTAAAAATGTAGATCGAAAAGAGAGATAAGAGTTTTGTGCATTCAATTCCGATGTAAATATTAATTTAAAAAATGTCAGAAGTAATAAATAATAATAAACAAACGACCCCCCCCCTGCCTCCCATTTAGCTGGGTGGGCCGCGAATTCTTGTTGTCCTTAATATTATTTTGTAACGTTGGTATTGGAATATGTAAAAGAAAAAACATGCGTGATGAAATAAGCTAGACGTGTAAAATATGGCTCCCCTGTCATGTTTAAGATGGGAATATATTGTAAACCCATGTTAAATACAAATTTCAGTATATTGAACAATGCTTAAAACTAACGACATAAATTTTACGAGACGAATGGCCAATATGTTGCAATGAACGTCTTCCAAGGGACGGGCACAACCCCCCGCCCCTGCCCCTTGCTCGCGAATCGAGCAATTCAAGGAACCATTCAGCATTCTTCCTAGAAATGTTCACGGTTGATTGCCCAGAGAGATTACAGCGCAGAAGACGTGGGCTAAACAAAAACACATCACGCACTCACCGTATGTGGCATTGTTGTGACGAATAGGTGTAAACTTCATTTTTAATCTGCTGTGATCATGTCCATGTTATTAATTTACATGAATGTTATTTCTTTTATAACTTCAATTATAGACTGGTAGCGTTGAGTGAATATCTGTTTGCGATATGCTGCTTATCTAAAGCAATGAATGTGTGAGGTATAGTGTGCAGGACATTGGATAACAATTAGTGTGCTCATGATGATAAGTATTCCGCCCCCCCCCCCATCCAACCCTCCGCAAAACACGCACTGGCAACACCATCCGTGCTTGTGCAATCCATCTCACGTCGCTATATTCAAGATATAATTCGTAGTTATTGTGATTGGCTAGGTATTCATAAATTATATATTGTAATTAATTTATATTACATAAATTAATTAATAATAATTTTATGATTTATTTACTATTTCATTTATATTTTCAGAAAATCAAAGCGTTGTACAGACTTCGTTGCGAAACATAGATTGGGAACTTCGATGTCAACTAAGTACGTGGAAGCTTAGTTTTCGTCTGATCTCTAAAATTCAAGTAATCCCATTGTTCACAAGTTGCCAGGATTAGTATGTAGGCTAATCAAAAAATATATTTGATTGGTTAAGAGTTAAGACCCACATTTTTTTATCTTTGAGTTTCGTCTTCCGCGTTGGTCAAGATTACAGGTGTGATAACAAAGGTTCCCCTCGCGGCTGGCTCGCGCCCGCAAGGCGGGGGATGGAGTGAGATAGCGGAAAGAGGGCGGGTCCACACATTCGTTGCAATACAGTTTTTTTTTAAATACAGGTTTTCAGGTTTTCAGGACAAGCTGTTAGTCGTCAACACATTGCAGAACAATAACTAAGTAAGTATAAGTAAGTAAGTAAGTAAGTTAGTAAGTAAGTAAATATATAAGTATGTATCTTCACACATAACACTTCTGTGGTATTGTTATAACCGTAAAGAAATTATGCTCCTCATTGGACACACACACACACACACACACACACACACACACACACACACACACACACACACACACACACACACACACACACACACACACACACACACACACACACACACACACACACACACACACACACACACACACACACACACACACACACACACACACACACACACACACACACACACACACACACACACACACACACACACACACACACACACACACACACACACACACACACACACACACACACACACACACACACACACACACACACACACACACACACACACACACACACACATATATATATATATTTATTTTTGTGTCATAATATGATTATAATAAAATAACCAAATATATATTATATATTTGGGCTTGAGCCTGTGAACCCAAGCATAATCCGACTTACGTCGGCGAGTGATGAGTGCCAAGGTCACGCTTTACAACTAGAGAGTGGCTGCGGAAGCTGCATTCCATCAAGCCTCCCAGGCAATAGACTATTGTATACATATTTGACATGTCATGAATTACCTTCAATAGTGTACTTACAAATTGCATCAAAGTAATATGTCACTACCTTACTTTTAATTTTGCATAGAAATGGTGAAATTATTATTTTCCCACGTGGTTGGTTGTTGGAGATAATAATTTCCCGTTGATTTGCCGGTCGTCGTTAGATTAACCCATGCCTGGGTTAACAGCCCCATCAGTACGTCAAACTCCCGACCGTGGATGGGGTAACTTTTTTTTGGGGGGAGCTCCTCAATAGGGCTTGGCAAATCATTAACCCTATTGATTGAAACCCCACAAATAAAGATCGATCGAGTAAAATCGTCAACTTATTCTACCATCTAACTACGATTATCCTAATCAAGCGTGATTAACACACGTTGTCACCACCACCATGTTATTTACCTTATCTTTGCGTATTACATATTATACATAATACATAATATTGTATACAGTAGATGCGAATTTCGTCATAGCCACCACCTTTATATGTACATCGATCGATCGTTAATTGTTCTTACAAAAAAAGTCTAGTGCAAGAAGATAGTATTACGTGTTATTAAAAGCTTTTATGAGAGCTACGTGAATCATGGAATATAAGATTTTATGTTTATAATAATATTGGTACGAGTAGGGGGTGAAGTTAGATTTAGGATTAAGACAAAATCACGGTGCGTGAGCGCTATAACTTCACACTGCCGTCATCGGGCCTCAATGGGGGGGGGGGGGGGGGGGTTGTCATGCCTGGCCTTCCCCTGCTACAACTTTTAGATATACTCCATTTATTAGTGCACTAATCTATTCCACCCCACAAATGTACCAAGTGGAAGCTGCATTCCCATTACATCATGCACGTCTACATGTATCAAGTTCTAAAGAGTAGCCACACCCAGGCGTCAATTGCATGTGACGTGGTTTAACTGGCATTCTCTTATCTACCGTTTCAGTTTTCACTGATTCCGTAAGTTTTTAAGTTTCTGTGTTCGAGGGTCTGCTTTAGCAGATACCGGAGTGTGAGACGACTGAACCGCTGCTCCGTTGGGATGTTTTTGGTCAGTTGCTTTCTTACATTTAGCTGGTCTTGGCCTTCGTAACTCACGAGACAACCATAGAACTTCCTTTCGAATTTTTACCGTGATTAAATGTTTTTGAGCAAACTTACGATGATGTAAACAATCCCCACTAAACCAATCAGGGAATTGAGCGTTTACAACTTCAGTGATTTTGTCGAGCAATAGTGTTCTGACCCCTCTTAAGTGAATCACTTTAGGAAACACGCGCGCAAAGGTTTCTAGTTGAACACGAGTTACGCTGTTCATGACTTCAGTTGGGGGACAAAGTGAACCCAAGTCATCTCTGGCTTTGTTTTTAAAAGCTTTCCAGAAGATGAGCATTTCATGATCGTTTTCAAGTTCCCTGTTTGACTTTATCATATCAGTGTTACAACGATTACATTTGAATTTCTTTACGCAAACTTTCGCAACGTACCCTGCAAAATACCTAACAGCATTTGTTTCCAAGGAAGGTTGATAGTTTTGAATTACAGAGCTTTTTGCAACAGCCAAATGTGCAAATTCCTCTTCGTCTAGCTCAGTCTCGTCTTGTAGCTCATTTTCCAGAGTGGCCAAGTTCATTGTTAGGTCACTCTCAACGCTGTCGAGCAATTCAGTCATCTCATCTTCCTCGTCACTCTCGAGTTCCGCCCACAAATCCTCAACCTGGTACTCATCAGAACCCTCATTGACATTTGGGGCTTCATGACCGACGTCCTCAATGGCATTTAATGAGAGGATTATGTCGTCGTCAGGTGCGCAATTAGACGTGTGGGGGGGCCTCATAATCAGCATGATTATTACATGCAGCAAGTGACGCCGAACGCGCTGTGCGGTGGGATTACAGTCATAGCCACCCCTATGTCTCAAGAGAGAGAACGTGTTTTCAAGCGGGTCCTGATTGAGACGGCCCGTCATAAGGAAGATATAACCTTCCGACCTTAAGTCATCCCAGAGATCAAGAATGACAAGAATTGTCATTCGCAATCCCAGAAAGCAAGGGGGAGTCAAGTTGTCCCGGTTTGATCTTTGTTGAACAATCCACGTCTCTATCCATTTCGGGGCCGCCTTCAAACATTCATGTGCTATCTTATTCTTGTCAGAGATGGCACAGTTGTAAGGGTTGTTGCATTTTAACAACGAACTGTTACATGCATCAAACACGTCATTTGCCGTTCTTAAGAACTTAGCTGTCGCTAACGCGGTAGGGCTCTGCAATTGACCAGTAGTAACTGCCGTGAAAATCAACGCTGACACCGAATGAGAAAACACTTGAACCGCGAGCTTAACACTCATTTTGTCGAATCCATTTGGGGCAATGTGTCTCTGACTTAAAGCGCATTCCCCCCGGGCTATGTTGGAACCAGAGTCTAACAAATACGCATTTAAAATGTCCCTCCAAGATATTTGCTCGCCAGCTACGAAGAAATCTTTAGACAGTAGGTTATTCCTAAGGCTTTTAAACAAATGTGGTACGTCGTACATCATGTACACTTTGCGCGATCTGAACTGAAAATACCGATTGTCAACATTTACACCCATCCTCTTGACGAGGGATTGATTGTTTGGACCCTGATCACAAACAACCGCTCTTACAATGGCACCTGCGTCGAACAGTTGCGATAAACATGATATCATCAACTTCTGAAGCGGTTCCCCTTTAACTACGCTATTTGCTACGTAATACGCGACAGGCAGCTTGTAACTGTAATGAAGGCCACGAATCATGAATACTAAGACGTGGGTACCTGGCTCCGCGGTCCTCCCTAACGATCCTAAATCCTGAAACCCTTCAACTAAGTCATATTTAGGGGAATACTGGCAACCCTTTTTTATTGACATTTCGTCGAACATTAAAACACACTGACGTTCTTGAAGAGACATTCCAGACATTTTAAGCTTCAGCTTTTTCATTAAATCACTGCAAATGCCTGTCTGCAAATCAAGAACATTCATCCAACTTTCAATGGTGGACTTTGAAGGCAGGTTGAACCCTTTATTTTCCCTAAGATCGTTATACAACGCCGGTGATTTGTAGTACATTGATAACGCAAGTTGTTTTTCGTCCTCGTCCCACTTAGTCTGAGTTTTGTGTAGTATTTGCATGCGGAATAATGTTGACGCAGATTCCGATAAAAACTTGTTAGCGCCCTTACAAACCTCCTCCCGCGATAAATCCTTCGACGCATTTTCCTTTCGAACTTCTTTTAAATGAGAGATTTGACTTCGTTGACGGTGACACTGCCCCTTTAGGTTTTCAACTTGGCCCATCAGTTTTCGTTTTTTTGGCGTTATGTCAATTTCGGATTCATTATTACGTGAATCTAAGTCCCTCTTCGTCGGAGTTCGCGAATCGTTGTGTGATGTTGAGGCCATATCATGCGTATTATCTACTTTGTAAGAAGATGGGCTCAAAAAGCGCCACGGAGTATCGCTAGTGCCTGCATCGCTCGAACCTATGCTGTTCAATGTGGTCGAATTTTGAACCGGTGTCGTTACGACGTGTGTGGTATGTGGAGATAACGCGTTTGAATCAAGTTCCGCATCCGCGCTTTGATCCATAACAATGGAATCATTTAAAATTACCCCGTCAAGTGTAGGGACCGCATTGTGTATGAGCGAGTTGTGTTTTTTTTTATTCATAAATGAATCATTAGAAAAATGCTTTTGACATACTACGCAAGATTTAAGTTCAAGTCTTGTTTTAGAATCTAGTTTTGGATTGTTACAATTCGTTACCCATTCATCACACCTTACGTCATCTTTAAAAGGAAAACGAAATAAAGTTAATTCTGGATTTCGCTGCTTTGAATTCGTACAACTCCCGTAGGAGCACTGTGTCCTAGACATCTTAGGCGTAAGTATCCTAATTACGGTTATTACATATTGTTATGAAAACCAATTATTATACAATTATAATACGTATGCATGCATGTATAACTACTATTTTATTAGTACTAGTATTATATAAGTATTATATAACTACAATTATAAGTACCCCTCACCTTACTCCACTTCTCGTTAGTCACAACAAGAGCAACAAACTACAACACGAAATCACCAAAATCACAAGCTTTTATGCCACCTGCACACTCCACAAGCTTCGTGCGATAAATGAGTCACAGATACAACTTGACGTCGGCTAATATAGATTTCCCATTACCACCACCCCAACCCTCATTTGTGAATAACAACGCATCCCATTCCCGGCATTGGTTTCCCTCCCCTCCCCCCCCCCCCCTTACAAAGGTAACTAAGGAAGCGATGCGATGAAATGTGTTGGAATTCATCTAATGGACCAACTACCACTACACTATATCAATGGAATTCCGTGAAACCCCCACCCCTCATTCATCTCATTCTTGAATAACAACACTAATTGTACCCTGTTTTCGTTTCGTGACAACTTGCTATCCCTCTGAACCATTATTTGTGATCACAAACTTTAGTAGTCAGACGTGTGAAATATCCGCTGCGATGAGTTTTGCTGAGGACATAGAGTTTATTGGTGACAGCATGCTGTTGAGATTCGCGAAGGAAGTTTTGCGACAGAGGACGTCGTATGATGGTAAGCTACGCATGATACGGGGCCGTCCATAAATGATGTCACACTATTTGGGGGGGGGGGGGGGTCTTCAACGTGTGACAATATGTGACAGGGGGGATTACAGGGGGGATTACGGATTACTACTTACTTGAGACTTATAGCTTATAGCAGAAGGCAGTGGCGTAGCTACGTCTTAACGGGCCCGGGTGCAAATTGGAAAAGATGCCCCACCCTCCCTCCCCACCACCCAAAAGTCAATTTTTCGATTAAATAAAAGTTTAAAACACATGAAATGTTAGAGGTAGATATTCAACCATACTTGTCTCGTATGTAGCTTTTAAACCATACTTAGCCGAAGAGCTTGTAGTTTCGATGCAAGATCAGTTTGATTTAAATCGTACGAAGAATAATAGAAAATTGTCACTATCAGGCTAAAACTGTACAAAGAATAATGGGGCATACGTGGAGTTCGAGTAGTGCAGCTGCACCCTCTACCAACCGATAGCTACGCCACTACTATGTTTGACTTGCTAGTCTGCCCTCACTTGTACGCTACTTCATGAGTATAGCCTACTCTACATTTCATTATTGCTTTTTAATTTTTATAGGTCAACGAAAAGAGAGGTGGGGTTTGACCGTGTCGGGGCAAACCCTAAAAAAAGTCTTGCGGAAGGTTTCGCGGCTGCGGAAACAAGGAAAACTGCCCAATAAAAAAAAAGCTATCGTTATGTTGGGCACGAATGATTTGTTGGTTCGTAAAATCAAAATAGTATATTTGTTTCAAAATGGATCTCCGTGTGTACCTGTAATAACATTGTAATTTTTTCTTTTCAAAAGAGCAAGAGAAACGTGACTCCAAGAAGAATGTGCCACGTTATTTCGGATATAGTAAGGACTATCGCCACCAAAACGCCCCAAATAATCCTGCTGACTCTGCCCCCTATATTATGCCGTACCACGCCGGAAGACATAAAGCGGCTACTCACGTACAACCGCTACATATTAAAATTGGGGGAAAAACGTAAATATGCACTATTTACTCATTTATAATCACCTATAAAAATTGATTTTCTTTTCGTTAATCTGCATATATAACTTGCAGACGCCAATATACGAGCTATCGACGTGCACAAGCTATTTCTTACGCCGAGCGATACGCCGAACGAGGCCTACTATGAGACGTAAGGAACCATGAAAAATAATTATATACATATAATGTAATGTTGAAATTCAACAATGAAGCTGGCTATACAACAAAATGTTCTATTTCAGTCATATGGGGCACGGCAGCAACCGGCGACCAGATGGCATACATTGGAACGCCGCTGGCATAAGAGCACTTCACCAACATTTGGTGTCCCTCGGAGTGTATTCGTAACAAACCGGTGTTTTTAGTTTAAATTTGATAATTTCATCTCAACGCCTTCAGCTTCAAAAATGTTATGCCAAAACAAATAAGGATCGATCGCTGTAAATAACATGGTGGTGGTGACAACGTGTGTTAATCACGCTTGATTAGGATAATCGTAGTTAGATGGTAGAATAAGTTGACGATTTTACTCGATCGATCTTTATTTGTGGGGTTTCAATCAATAGGGTTAATGATTTGCCAAGCCCTATTGAGGAGCTCCCCCCAAAAAAAAGTTACCCCATCCACGGTCGGGAGTTTGACGTACTGATGGGGCTGTTAACCCAGGCATGGGTTAATCTAACGACGACCGGCAAATCAACGGGAAATTATTATCTCCAACAACCAACCACGTGGGAAAATAATAATTTCACCATTTCTATGCAAAATTAAAAGTAAGGTAGTGACATATTACTTTGATGCAATTTGTAAGTACACTATTGAAGGTAATTCATGACATGTCAAATATGTATACAATAGTCTATTGCCTGGGAGGCTTGATGGAATGCAGCTTCCGCAGCCACTCTCTAGTTGTAAAGCGTGACCTTGGCGTGACCTATGAACTCATCACTCGCCGACGTAAGTCGGATTATGCTTGGGTTCACAGGCTCAAGCCCAAATATATAATATATATTTGGTTATTTTATTATAATCATATTATGACACAAAAATAAATATATATATATGTGTGTGTGTGTGTGTGTGTGTGTGTGTGTGTGTGTGTGTGTGTGTGTGTGTGTGTGTGTGTGTGTGTGTGTGTGTGTGTGTGTGTGTGTGTGTGTGTGTGTGTGTGTGTGTGTCCAATGAGGAGCATAATTTCTTTACGGTTATAACAATACCACAGAAGTGTTATGTGTGAAGATACATACTTATATATTTACTTACTTACTAACTTACTTACTTACTTACTTATACTTACTTAGTTATTGTTCTGCAATGTGTTGACGACTAACAGCTTGTCCTGAAAACCTGAAAACCTGTGAAAACCTGTATTTAAAAAAAAACTGTATTGCAACGAATGTGTGGACCCGCCCTCTTTCCGCTATCTCACTCCATCCCCCGCCTTGCGGGCGCGAGCCAGCCGCGAGGGGAACCTTTGTTATCACACCTGTAATCTTGACCAACGCGGAAGACGAAACACAAAGATAAAAAAATGTGGGTCTAACCTCTTAACCAATCAAATATATTTTTTGATTAGCCTACATACTAATCCTGGCAACTTGTGAACAATGGGATTACTTGAATTTTAGAGATCAGACGAAAACTAAGCTTCCACGTACTTAGTTGACATCGAAGTTCCCAATCTATGTTTCCCAACGAAGTCTGTACAACGCTTTGATTTTCTGAAAATGTAAATGAAATAGTAAATGAATCATAAAATTGTTATTAATTAATTTATGTAATATATAAATTAATTACAATATTTAATTTATGAATACTTAGCCGATCACAAAAACTACGAATTATATCTTGAATAAAGCGACGTGAGATCGATTGCACAAGCACGGATGGTGTTGCTAGTGTGTGTTTTGCGGAGGGTTAGGGGGGGGGGGAACTTCTCATCATGTGCACACTTGTTATCCAATAATGTCCTGCACACTATTATACCCCACACATTCATTGCTTTAGATAAGCAGCATCACAAAACTCATATTCACTCAATGCTACCAGTCTATAATTGTAGTTATACAATAAATAATATTCATGTAAATTAATAACATGAACATGATCACGGTAGATTAAAAATGAAGTTTACACCTATTCGTCACAATAATGCCACATACGGTGAGTGCGTGATGTGTTTTTGTTTAGCCCACGTCTTCTGCGCTGTAATCTCTCTGGGCAATCAACCGTGAACATTTCTAGGAAGAATGCTGAATGGTTCCTTGAATAGCTCGAATCGCGAGCAAGGGGCAGGGGCGGGGGGTTGTGCCGGTCCCTTGGAAGACGTTCATTGCAACATATTGGCCATTCGTCACGTACTATGTCGTTAGTTTTAAGCATTGTTTGATATTCTTAAATTTGTATTAAACATGGTTTTACCATATATTCCCATCTTCAAAACATTACAGGGGAGCCATATTTTACACGTCTAGCTTATTTCATCACGCACGTTTTTTCTTTTACATACTCCAATATATACATACTCCAAAAACTTTTTTCGATCTACGTTTATATAAAAACCATTTCAAAATGTTCGCTGTTCGAAATATTTTGGCGACCTATTAGAAATCAGTTCGCGACCCACAGTTTGGGAAGCACTGGCTAGACCCAAAGATATGATCTCGAATTTTTTAATCTCGCCTTGTTCTATTGGCATACGTAGGGTAAAGTGTTTACAAGATTAAATGTAATATAGTTGTGTCAGAATCAGAACGTATGCAATTAAGTAGGTCCATAACGTGTACAACATCCCGATCCGAGCTTATCGGCATTTGACGATATGGGTGTGTCGCTGTCGGCTCGTCCATCCCAGTGAAACGGTAAGACCACAAGGTAAAGTGCAAGCTGGCTGGCTACGGAACAGGTGGTGGAATGCAGATAACGCCAAAATTCCCGGAACGCGAGATCATTGACGAGACCGTCCGCTGTCGTGGTATTAGGATTCTCAATTTATTAACTCATCTTCCACAATGTCATGTAAAAAAACCGTTTACGGAATAAATTATGGTTTCAGCAGCCAAAGCTGTTGCCAATAGACACAGAAACAGAATACAAAATGCATTTCAAAACGAGAATGTTCAAATAACACTGCCTATACGCACTCTGTATCCATATCCTCTTTCCTAACCTCTTCCTCTCGTTTCCTCTTTCTTTGTAACCTAACTGAAACATTACTTGAGAAAATAATTAAATTTAAGTTGCATATTATTTTATCAAGTGGATGCTGGGGTGAAAATCATGTTCGTGCTAATTTCTTTAACCTAACTGAAACATAACTTGAGAAAATAATTAAACTTGAGTTGCATATTTATCAAGTGAAAGAACTCCTGCATTCATAATTAAGATCGAAAAATGTATATCTGCTTCACTTTTGTCTTGTTGCTGGGGTGAAAATCATGTTCGTGCTAATATTCATAAGAAAGAATTGTTGATCTACTAGCCCAAAATATAGTTGCATAGTCGCATACCCACTCCAGGAATTAGCTATAAATTGCTGGTATGCATGCTGGTAATATTCACTTGAGCGCGGCCGTTTTATTTTTTGGTCGTGACGTAGAATTTACTAGTCCCTTGCTGGCGGAAGACGAGGTATGTCGTACGCGCGTCATTGCAAACGAACTATGAGCCGTAGCTACTCTTCCTATTCAATGCTTCAACGAGATGTTTCATAATGAGGTAAATTGATTCTAAATCATTGGCGACGCTAAGATGTCACATTAGGGGAGGCGGTTCAGGGAGCGAGTATGCCAGTTGGGGGCGCAAACGCTATCGCAGTCTAGACGTGTAAAGTACCCTCCCCTCCCCCCCCCCCCCCCCATCGTGAAGCCTTGGGTTTCGGATTGTTATACTAAACTGGAAGAAAATGTGTTGTTATATTATGCTCTTTCTGGTGCACAGCATCAAACCGCAGGACGACTTGTTGCAAATTAATGACATTGACGATTGATTTTTCAATGAATTATATTGTCAAATCTCGAAGGCGATTGTTGCAAACGTAAGACACAGGAAGGTTCGCTCGCAACCTTCGCTTGATGCAAGATAACAATTAATGAAGTCACGCAAAGTTAATACATAGTTAATAGTCACCGAATAATTCAACCAACTGAAGGAGTGTCATGAAATGTTCGTTGCGTTCTTCGTTATGTCATCAGAACGTGGTCAGTTAGGTTACTAGAATTTGGATTTTAAATAAATAATATCTTTAAGTGTACAGTATATTCAGTACAATAAATAAAATATATATGTCTGAAAATTGAACGTGGTTTTGTCTAGTAGTAAATACTGGTTGGGGGGCGACTGCCCCCCTCGCCGCCCCTTAGCGTCGGCAATTAGCAAGTCTTGACATAATACGACATGCATGTTGTTTACGTCCACACAGAACTCCAGAAAGCAACGCCGCCTCGACATTCAAATCGACTTGAGCAAAAACACATCAATAATTGTGATTGTTAGTAATTAACCTGAGTCGTTTATTTGTATTATTATTACATAAAAAACATAAATATAGGCATAAATGGAAGTAACATAAATGTGTAGGCCAACTATGTATTGAGCCTCAATAAATTGAAAACTGAACTTCTGGAATATCATCCATTTGAGTTCACAAACAAAACCATGTTATTTGCCGTTAAGTTGCATTTCATATTATTAATACTTTGTTTTATTGCGATTCATTGTGTAGCTGTAGACAGAAAGAAGAAATATACCCAAGTGAAAATATCTCGGGATTGTTTTTCCAGGCTCGTAAAAAGCGGGTGGGACAAAAATGCTATGGGTTTCATATATTATACACACATTTGATTTCAAATCATGCGCGCAATTCGTTTTAAACCCAATGATTATATGTCGCAGGCGATAAAATATATACAACATGTTTCTAATTTTTTTCACACAAGTGTCAATAGGCCTATGTTCTTTCCATCGCAGGTTACAATCGATTACTATTCCTTTTTTAATTTCCAAGCAATCACAAATATCACCCTCTGGACAATCGTCAATAAATTGAACCTCAACAATTGAGCCTCAATAAATTGAACCTCAACAATTGAGCCTCAATAAATTGAAAAATGAACTTCTGGAATATCATCGATATCAGCTCACAAACAAAACCATGATACTTGCCGTTCAGTTGCATTTCATATTATTAATACTTTATTTTATTGCGACATTAAATTCATTGTCTAGCTGTAGACAGAAAGAAGAAATATACCCAAGTGAAAATATCTCGGGATCGTTTTTCAGGCCCGTAAAGTGCCATGGGTTTTATATATTATACCCAAATTTATAATCCAACTCTGGCGTGTGGTCTAATTGATTTCAAATCATGCGCGCAATTCGTGTTGAAGTAGTTGCGTACTCCGTCGCTACAAGCGCTAGTATAGATTGATTGACTGAGCAGAAGAGGCCGGCTACATCTAGTTTGTCATGACAGATCTACGCTGCGCTGCGATCAGTGCGGTCAATTGCGACTGTGAGCAACGCCATCTCTTGGTGTCATGACACAGGACCGCGCAGGCTGAGGCCGATAAAAGAAAATTCTCTTCCCTATATTAAAAACCCAATGGTCAAGTCCTTAGTCACGGCCAATCAGCACGCAGTATTCCCACTGTCGGCCAATGAGAGAAGCCTGTTGCGGCTAGTCAGTTTCATGAACGCGCTCTTAGTCGCTAGTCGTTAGTCACTAGTCAGTTATGTAAACCCGCCATAAACCCACCATTAAGGTGCAATTTTCACTGTTGTGCATTGTTGTCATTGCAGATCTAGAGGGCCGTGATTAGAGATCAATTCTGACCCGATCAAAATCCACTTTTACAGTGTTTATACTTATGCAGTTTTGAAAACTCAAAACGTTCTGAAATCGATTTCAAACCTGCATGCTGAACTGGGACCATTTGAGCGGTCCGGGACTTATAAAAAAATACCCTATCCCCACTGTATCAACAATTAAACACAATTAGTTTTAATTATTATCCTTAGCGATCTTCAAATTCGGTACTTGATGTTAATTTAGATTTTAGATTAATATTCATTTGGAGGACAAAATAATCGGAGGTCACTTGTTTTTGTAAGCTACGCATCTACCCTTCTTGGTGGTCGGTGAACCTGTCAACGTGATTGAAGTTTAAAATCTCGTACAAAGAGACCAAAATTTGCCGCTACATAGTTGATATGGAAATAACTTCAGTGTTGATAGCTAACTGTGAGGTTAATCAAGTTGTGACCCAACGTGGGACCGAGCATGGGATTGGTCACAACTTATCACTTGCGATTGTATTAGAAAGTGATAAGATAGCTACGACATTGTTGTGGCAGGTCAGTGCTCTTGTTCCCTGGTATAAAGCCGTGTGTTCGGCCATACTGGCAGCGATCAGGCTCGCAGGAAGCACAGGAGGCTCGCAGCAAACACAGGAGGTTCGCAGGAAACACAGAAGGCTCGCAGGAGACACAGGAGGCGCGCAGAAACACAGGAGGCTCGCAGGAAACACAGGAGGCTCGCAGGAAACACAGGAGGCTCGCAGCAAACACAGGAGGCTCGCAGCAAACACAGGAGGTTCGCAGGAGACACAGGAGGCTCGCAGCAAACACAGGAGGCTCGCAGTAGGAAACACAGGAATCGCAGGTTCTTACCTCATCTTTTCTTAAAAGATCTTAACAGGCTTGGCCTAAATCTTGCTGTACCGTTATATGCTATTATACATCCATGGTAGGCCTACTACACAGCCCAATGGGGCTTTGCACTGCCACATTCTCCCACTCGCAGCGCCAGCGTAGTGCCAGCCCTCCGACAAGGTCTACTTGATCTCCGCGTAACTTAGCCACGAAGAAAGGGCTGATTTACCCATCCAGGAGGCCCTGAACTTGAGCTCGAACTGTGGTGGCGCTACTACTATTCCAATGTCTTTGGCAAAATGCTGCCATCACAGCCTGCTGGATGGGTCAAGTAGGCCTTGTTCGCGCTGATTAACCCATCCAGCAAGCCATGGATTTAGGCTTGGACGGTGGTGGCGCATTCTACGTCAAGCTTTGCGTGCAAAGCCCCATTGATATAGCTACTTTCGTAGAAATCACAGTGAACTTGAAATATTACAAGGTGGTGTTTGTTTTCAAGTTCAGTGTTTTGTTTCCTGTAGGCCTACCATGGATTTATAATAGTCATACCATTGAGTTTGTTTACAAACTCAATGGTCATACGATACAGTAGACTTAGAACCTGCCCTAAGTTAAGACTTTTTGTGAATGACATTAAATAAATAAATAAAATATATGGCCCCAGTTCTTTCAAGGTGGATACACACGACTGATCCCAACTTTCAATACACACGGCAACGACCAATAGGGCACTAGCAACACCAAAAGACAACAATGAAACAAATGAATTGAATCGATGGACAAACAACAAGCTGTCAAAAAATAATTTCTTCTGGTTTTGGAAAACAAAACAAAAAACAAACAAATACACAACACAAAACTTTCACTTAGTCGTTTGGCTATCATTAAAAGTTTTAAATGGAGAGCAGTTACTATTGCTACACTTGTTTTTATTTGTATGGTTGCAATTTTATTATTTTGACAGCTGATGGTTTGTCCATCAGTTCAATTCATTTGTTCTATTGTTGTCTTTCGGTGTTGCTATAGAGTGCCCTATATGTTTGTTGGTTTTACATGCGTCGTGTAGTGTCGTGTAGGCCCATTCACGATTAAACTTAACCGTAAACTTACTAAGGTTTGGCTTATTGAAGATCACATGATTGTTCACGACCAAAACTTAAACTTAGTTTTGGGCTACGGTTAAGTTTGGAACGATCAAACTTTAAAATAAAAATAAACTTAACAGTAACAAAGAACCAATCAGCGCCAGGCCTAGGCTAGCTAAATCGAAAATAGAGCCGAAACATGCTCAGAATTTATTTGACGAAACGTTATTAAATGAGTTTATGAAGACCTAGCGTCTACGTTTAAGTTAAAGTTTACTACTAAGTTTTTATCGTGAATGAGCCTTAATAGAGGCTTTAGTTAGTGTAGGCCAATAATGGTAGGCTTTTACCAACTTTTACACTTGATTTTGTTACGCGTCACCCACAATAAGAAAACGCTTTTTGTCTACGCTTTACACTAATCTGCTTACGTTTGGAGGTGGGAGACATTACACGACTCAATACTTTTGTCAAACTTATTGAATTCAAGAACAAAAGCGAATCAAAAACAGTTTGTTAAAAAAACTGCAACAATGTGGCTTCTATTAATTGATGCTTTTTTGTTCTTGAATTCAATAAGTTCGACGAAAGTATTGAACCGTGTAATGTGGGTATTATAAAGTGCTACGGTTTACCATGGAAATAATAGAATGCGTTTTTCATGATTATAGTGATCTCTTGTTTGGCGCTACACTTCACTTGCTACATAACCTGAAACGCAGTTGTAAAAGTGCTACACTTAAGTGTAACACTGAGGGAAACAAACGCCTTTTACAAAGATTTGAGCCTATACACTAAGTGTATGTTAGGGTAGGTAAGACTAACGCACCTAATGTGCCCAACTTCAGTCGTGTGTTGTACATCCTTTAAATTCAGCCTCTTTTTTTTTTAAAATAAAATTGGTGTGTGTAATTTTTAATTTTTGTATTACTTATGATTGATTGATACTTGGGCTTAACGTCTCATATTTTTGCAACTTGGCTAATCGAGACAATGATGAAATATGAAGATGAAATGAAATAGGGAGCTGTTTGGTGGAAAGAGGCAGGTAGGAGGGCGGGGTGGATAGGTTGTATTATGTTTACTTTTTAAATTCTAAATTAGGCTTATTCATTAAATTTGAATAGTATTCGCCAATGATGTAGGATTGGTTCTCATAAATTGTGTCGCAATCATGGCCGCTGGAGGCAAACCACGTGATGTGGGGACACAGCCTTCTCGACGGGTCAATCCGCGATAGACTGCATTGTTAGCGAGAAGTTCGCAGGTTTGCCGCTAGATGATGTTAAGTGCGCGGCAAATACGTTACGACATTTGACCATGTTTGTATTTCCTCTGTAATGATTAGTGAAGGTACTGTTAATCTAAGTTAACATATTTTTAATTTGCACTTATTGAAAATGATCATTTTTCTTTACACAACGATGTACTGTTTGTACTGTCCATACGCAGACGCTTTAAATTGCCGCGCATCCTGTCCCCACATCACGTGGTCTCAATGTTGGTTTCACTCGCGGCCGGCCGCTAGCATCGGCTTGCTCTTATTTCTCTATGGCTTGCTCCGTCTAAGGAGGATATTACTGGTCTAAGGTTTCAAACTGTTTATTTCGCAGAAAGATGTCAGGATGGTCTCTACGGGCGCAACACTCAATGCTGGGACTTCTGTTCCTGACATCCAGTAAGTAGCACAGCTACATCTTCGGTAAAGGTGCATTCACAATCTTTACTAGTACTATGGTTTAATGATTAAGACTAAGACAAACCTTAGTCACAGCCAATCAGAGCGCAGTATTCTCCCTCCCAGCCAATGAAAGAAGCCTGTGGCTTAGGTTGGAATTCATAGTCGGCCCCTACACCTAGGGGCGCCCATTGTTACTAAGGTAACAGTTGTTTCCATGTTATTTCCCATAAACAAAACAAATCCATAGCAACAATGGGTGCCCCTAGGTGTAGGGGCCGACTATGAATTCCAACCTAAGTCTTAATCATTAAACCATAGTACTAGTAAAGATTGTGAATGCACCTTTATGCTTCCGTCAGGGGTGGGTGGGTGAGCGGCAGCCAACCAGCGACCGTGGCCAATTCAAATACCTGCTCGGGTTGGCCGAGACCGTAAACACGTCATTGATTAATGACGAAAGCATTACCGAAGTTGTTGACTCGAGTTATGCGGAATGTCTTCCCCTCTTACCCCCACCAGTGTCTTCCCCTCTTACCCCCCCCCCCCCCCCACCAGTGCCCGCGTACGGGCGAAGAGATGCAGTATTTAATAGCCTACTTATCTCTAAAAGGGCACTAGCAACACCGAAAGACAACCATGGAACAAATGAATTGAACTGATGGACAAACCATCAGCTGTCAAAATAATAAAATTGCAACCATAGAAATAAAAACAAGTGTAGCAATAGTTACTGCTCGCCTTTTAAAACTTTTAATGATGGACAACGACTAAGTGAAAGTTTTGTATGTGTATTTGTTTGCTTTTTGTTTTGTTTTCCAAAATCAGAAGAAATTATTTTTTGACAGCTTGTTGTTTGTCCATCGATTCAATTCATTTGTTTCATTGTTGTCTTTTGGTGTTGCTAGTGCCCTATAGCCTACTTATCTCTAATAGACCTTTTTCAGAATTGATCTAGGACCCTTAGATAGAGCTTATTATGGCACTTAAGATCTTCAATGACAACAATGCACAACAGTGAAAAATGCATCTTAACGTATAACATTTGAAAACTAGTTGTTATTGTCGAGCATTGTTGTCATTGATCTATCAAGGACCCTTAGATAGAGCAGATCACGGCTCTCTAGTCTAGATCAGTTCTGAAAATCCTCTATTCCGACCATTTTGCTCGTTCCGTTTTCAGGCATTTACTCTTATGCTGTGGCCTCCAATGCTTTGAACATGCTCTCCGGGCCAATAGCTGGGGCTGGGGATCAGGCATCCTACCGGCTAGCCGACACTGAGACGTCGGGGTTGTTGCGGCAGACAAGGGCAGAGGGCGGCGGACTGGCGGGGTTGTCGCGGCAGACAAGGGCAGAGGGTGGCGGACTGGCGGGGTTGTCGCGGCAGACAAGGGCAGAGGGCGGCGGACTGGCGGGGTTGTCGCGGCAGACAAGGGCAGAGGGCGGCGGACTGGCGGGGTTGTTACCTCAGCTGCCAGAGGGCGTCAATCCGACGGGGAGCCTGAATAGCGCCGAATGGAACAACGCCGAATCGATCGTGTGTACTACACTTTCAAGTATAATCCTAACCCAAAAAAGTAGACCTTGTAACCTGGAACAACGCCGAATCTTTTTCGGCGTTAATCCACCGGAACAAAGCCGAATCTTTTTCGGTGTAAATCCACCGGAACAGCGCAGAATGTTTTTCGGCGTTAATCCACCGGAACAACGCCGAATCTTTTTCGGCGTTAATCCACCGGAACAACGCCGAATCTTTTTCGGCGTAAATCCACCGGAACAACGCCGAATCTTTTTCAGCGTAAATCCACTGGACTAACGCCGAATCATTTTCTGTGTAATACACGGTTTGAACGGTGCAGTGAGTAGAATGTATTGACGAACCTAAAAACATTTCTTTTGAAAAGAATTATACCCAATACTGTGAGATTCGGCGTTGTTCCGGTGGATTTTAAGCCGAAAAAGATTCGGCGTTGTTCCGGTGGACTAACGCCGAAAAATTTCGGCGTTGCTCCGGTGGATTAACGCCGAAAAAGATTCGGCGCAGTTCCGGTGGATTTACACCGAAAAAGATTCGGCGTTGTTCCGGTGGATTAACACCGAAAAAGATTCGGCGTTGTTCCGGTGGATTTAAGCCGAAAAAGATTCGGCGTTGTTCCGGTAGATTTAAGCCGAAAAAGATTCGGCGTTGTTCCGGTGGATTTACACCGAAAACGATTCGGCGTTGTTCCGGTGGATTAACACCGAAAAAGATTCGGGCGTTCTTCCGGTGGATTTAAGCCGAAAAAGATTCGGCGTTGTTCCGGTAGATTTAAGCCGAAAAAGATTCGGCGTTGTTCCGGTGGATTAACGCCGAAAAAGATTCTGCGTTGTTCCGGTGGATTAGCGCCGAAAAAGTTTCGGCGTTGTTCCGGTGGATTTAAGCCGAAAAGATTCGGCGTTGTTTCCGGTAGATTTAAGCCGAAAAAAGATTCGGCGTTGTTCCGGTGGATTTACACCGAAAACGATTCGGCGTTGTTCCGGTGGATTAACGCCGAAAAAGATTCGGCGTTGTTCCGGTGGATTTAAGCCGAAAAAGATTCACCGTTCTTCCAGTGGATTTAAGCCGAAAAAGATTCGGCGTTCTTCCGGTAGATTTAAGCTCTTTTTCGGCGTTAATCCACCGGAACAACGCCGAATCTTTTTCGGCGTTAATCCACCGGAGGAACGCCGAAACTTTTTCGGCGTTAGTCCACCGGAGCAACGCCGTAACTTTTTCGGCGGTAATCCACCGGAACAACGCCGAATCTCACAGAGTTGGTTACAATTCTTTTCAAAAGAAATGTTTTTAGGTTTGTCGTTACATTCTACTCACTGCACCGTTCAAAACAGTGTATTACACAGAAAACGATTCGGCGTTGGTCCAGTGGATTTTACGCCGAAAAAAATTCGGCGTTGTTCCGGTGGATTAACGCCGAAAAAGATTCGGCGTTGTTCCGGTGGATTAGCGCCGAAAAAGTTTCGGCGTTGTTCCGGTGGATTAACGCCGAAAAAGATTCGGCGCTGTTCCGGTGATTTACACCGAATAAGATTCGGCGTTGTTCCGGTGGATTAACGCCGAAAATATTCGGCGTTGTTCCAGGTTACAAGGCCTACTTTTTTGGGTTAGGATTATACTTGAAAGTGCAGTACACCACGATCGATTCGGCGTTGTTCCATTCGGCGCTATTCAGCGTCCCCAATCCGACCGTCATGATGGGAACCTTCCAGATGATGTCCATGCCGATGCCCTCGGGATCAGACCTGGCGAAAATGTTTCCCGGACTCGCGAAACTCATCCCCACGGGGTGAGAATGGCTCGTTGTTCTCTATAATAAGATGCCACACCCCCCCCCCCCCCCCGCAAACAAGTTGACCTTCTTTGCTCTAACACCATTATGCACTAGCAATATTTCATCCAAGAATATAAAACGAATTTCGTTTTCCTCAAAGGGACAAAAGAAAAGACTAGTGATGGTAATTTACACGATAACTTTCAATTCGTTGTTAATTTAAAAATAAAATTACAGTAGTATGATTTTTGATTGAATATAAGTGGCTTGTGTATCAAAAAATTTAAATGTTTACATTAGTGACATTTAACAATAAATTGTTTATTTCTCATTATTTTATTTTTGTATTATCGTAACTAAAATATTCAGGAATTAAATTAATCACAGTTTTCAATATCGTCTCGTCAGCCCACAAAATCTTACTCGTTATTTATAATTGTAAATTAAATGCATACTTAGGTCTAGTTTTTACGGTTGTTTTAGAGAAAATTTGTGGGCGCTATCTTGAAATTTGGCGCCATTGAAGTGCTGCTGCAACTTAATTCCACACTTTATAGAAGGCGTCTACCATTGTTACCAGTCAATGATTTTCAACACCTATGCTACTAGCAACACCAAAAGACAACAATGAAACAAATGAATTGAATCGATGGACGAACAACAAGCTGTCAAAAAATAATTTCTTCTGATTTTGGAAAACAAAACCAAAACCAAACAAATACACATACAAAACTTTCACTTAGTCGCTGTACATCATTAAAAGTTTTAAATGGTGAGCAGTTACTATTTGCTACCCTTGTTTTTATTTGTATGGTTGCAATTTCATTATTTTGACAGCTGATTGTTTGTCCATCAGTTCAATTCATTTGTTTCATTGTTGTAGTCCGGATGTGACGTCAGTTGCGGGTTCCCTATAGCAAATACCTTAAGAGCGAAGGATACCTCTACGTCAAAAACCGCAGAAAAGTTTCATTTTTTAATTACCGGTATATCTCAAGATTGAAACACAAAATCGAAAATACAGACTGAATAATAAATGTATTTAACGTTATAATCAGTATGACTGTGCTAACGATTTCCTTAAATTACTAAGGACATCGTTATCACAGTCATACTGATTATAACAATAAATACATTTATTATTCAGTCTGTAGGGCTAACCATACCACAGTGCTATGGTGTCTCAGATTTTCGATTTTGTGTTTCAATCTTGAGATATAATTAAAAAATGAAAATTTTCTGCGGTTTTTGACGTAGAGGTATCCTTCGCTCTTAATAGGAATAGTAGGCTAGATGCGCAACATAGATAGCAGCCACAGGCGTGTCAATTTAAAGCCATTTTGAATCAACGTCTACTTGATCTCCGCCTGGCGGAGGCTCGTTGAACTCCCAACTTGGGAGTTCGACGAGCCTCCACTAGGCGGAGATCAAGTTTCAAATGCGACTTTCTGCCGCTCGCAGCGCTAGCAGTACTGAAAGGTCCAAATCAGCATGTAAACTGTCCAATTCAAAATGGCATCAATTTGCTACGCTCGCTACCTACTGAGTAAATGGTTGGGGGACTGGTGATCTAGCCTACTATAGCTGTTGAATATCATTGTTACCAGTATAGGGCACTAGCAACACCGAAAGACAACAATGGAACAAATGAATTGTACTGATGGACAAACCATCAGCTGTCAAAATAATAAAATTGCAACCATATAAATAAAAACAAGTGTAGCAATAGTAACTGCTCGCCATTTATAATTTTTAATGATAGACACGACTAAGTGAAAGTTTTGCATGTGTATTTGTTTGTTTTTTGTTTTCCAAAATCAGGAGAAATTATTTTTTGTAAGCTTGTTGTTTGTCCATCGATTCAATTCATTTGTTTCATTGTTGTCTTTTGGTGTTGCTAGTGCCCTATAGCAAATACCTTAATAGGAAACGCTTTGATATTGCCTATAGTAGGCTAGATGCACAACATAGCAGCCACAGACGTGTCAATTTAAAGCCATTTTGAATCAAGGTCAACTTGATCTCCGCCTGGCGGAGGCTCGTCGAACTCCCATTGGGCAATTACTACAGGCGGGAATGGGAGTTTCAAATGCGACTTTCTGCCGCTCGCAGCGCTAGCAGTACTGAAAGGTCCAAATCAGCATGTAAACTGTCCAATTCAAAATGGCATCAATTTGCTACGCTCGCTACCTACTGAGTAAATGGTTGGGGGACTGGTGATCTAGCCTACTATAGCTGTTGAATATCATTGTTACCAGTATAGGGCACTAGCAACACCGAAAGACAACAATGGAACAAATGAATTGTACTGATGGACAAACCATCAGCTGTCAAAATAATAAAATTGCAACCATATAAATAAAAACAAGTGTAGCAATAGTAACTGCTCGCCATTTAAAATTTTTAATGATAGACACGACCAGGGCTTTTTTTCGGCCGGTACGAGCCGGTACGCGTACCGGCTAACACAAGAGGCGTACCGGTAAAAGGCAATGAAGTCACACTATAGCCGGTACGCTACGATTAGCCTTGAAGCGCGTGAATAACTTTGAATTGTGCAGTGTGACAGGCTGGTGACTGCAAAATATGTTTCATTTTGTAATATAAGGAAGTTGCCACCCGTTGGTGACATGGGTGTGACATGTAGTGAATCACTTCTTTTAAGACTCTTGGCGGCCACTCACTACAGTAATCTTTTCTATCATTTGGGTCATCAGTTCTAAGGAAAGATAATTAGGGTTGTTTTGACTAAAATGTCAACTGTCAAGAGTAGCTTCTGGGAACCGCAAAAGAGAATTTACCTATTCTTACTTTTCTGTTTTCCTGGAAAGTGCCTTTACAATTTAGTGAATTTACAGACAACGATTGGGTTGTGTTGTGGGAGGAAGTGGGGGGGGGGGGGGGGGATCGGTGGTCAAGGAATTGTAAGTTGTGTGTGGCCGGGTTAGTTTCCTCTCTGGTGACGAGTGGAGATGTCGTCGTGATTAGCGAGTGTGTGTGTGTTTAGTGAGAGTGTAAAAAATAAAAATGAACCGAAAAATAACTTCTTGGGTCGTCACCTCGCCACCTATACCCGAAACAGAGCAAAAGACCGACGTGTTGCTGACGAGAACATGACTATGAGTCATGTTTGGAAATTTCTTTGAATTCGATATCATCGATTTTGGTGAGTTATAAATTATTTTAAAACAAATATTAACCATTAAGTTTGTAGTGAGTAAATGCACGTCTCGTGTTTGGGTCACGTTAAACAGGGGCGTATTCAACATAAGGCGTGGGGAGGGGAGGGGGGGGGTCTGAAGAAATAATTTTAGTTTCCGTCTTATTACAATGAAACCATCACTATTGGCACGTTTAAAAAAAAGATGTTGTTGTTGCGGTTGTTTTCTGCGGACGCCAGTTCACGCGCACGCGCTGCTCGATCGTGTGGACACAAAATCTAATCCCAGTCATGAGCTGTGCAACATAAGCTTCATATTTCGTCGATATCTACGATACAAGTCCGCCTTAAAAATGCGTTTTTGGCCATCAAACTTAATGCAGTACCCCAAATTTTTTTCGCCTGCGGCGAATTTGCCTCCGGCGGCTGGGGCTTCGCCCCAGACCCCAGCTTTACCACACCAGTCACATGAAATATTATACCGAACGTACCGGTTAACTTTATTTTAGAAAAAAAGCACTGGACACGACTAAGTGAAAGTTTTGCATGTGTATTTGTTTGTTTTTTGTTTTCCAAAATCAGAAGAAATTATTTTTTGACAGCTTGTTGTTTGTCCATCGATTCAATTCATTTGTTTAATGGTTGTCTTTTGGTGTTGCTAGTGCCCTATATTGTTGGTAAAAATAACACGGTCAACTATATGACACAAAAAATCGTAGCAAGACCCTCTTGATTTCCGAGAGCAGCACTTTAATGGCGACAAACTAAAACAACAACATTAGTCAATCACAGTACTATTTAGCACTAACTTATAACTTATCATAATTACCTAGTTAATAAGTTTATCCTTAATACCTACTTTTAGTATAATTTTACATGGATGCAAGACACCAATCTATGTGGATGGGACGTGGTTCCGCTTCCTGCATGTATTCTCATATGTATTCATGGGTTGCACGTACGTCACATCTTTGCGCGTGGCGGCCACATTTGTAATCAAACTTTGACGTTGCCATGGAGAAACAATTGAAGGCAATTGTGGTGAAACACAGATATTCTTAGTTCTTTAAAATCCAGCCTGTTTTTGAAATAAATTGGTATGTGTGGTAATTTTTCATTTTTTTTATTACTAACGTTTACTTTTTAAATTCTAAATTAGGCTTACGTATTAAAACTTGAATAGTATTTGCCAATGATCTAGGATTGGTCCTCCTCAATTGTGTCGCAATCATGGCCGCTGTGACGTCACGTGGGAACTATGAATACCATGTCTTATGATGACGAATAAATAATAATAATAGTAATAATAATAATAATAACCGTACATTGTTCAATACTCCGCACACCAGATATTATTCCTACTGACTCACAAGATTAACTTCTGTCAGTAGGTATAGATCAACGTAAATAACAAATGTATTTTACTCTTTATTGCTTTGTATATGTGGTAACTGAATAAAACAATTGAATTGAATTGTACATTTTAGGCATATTTTGTTTCTTATTTTCGTAGGTACATCCACTAACCTGATATCTTTACAATAAAAGTGCTGTGTCATCATCGAATGTGAAGATTTTTCCCAGGATTTTAGGTCATTGATAAATATAAGAAAGAATAGGGGCCCTAGCACAGAGCCCTGAGGTTAGGTTAGGTTACGATCACGATGCCGACAGTTTTCGTATCGTTCATCAAAACATTTAAAAACTTACTTCCATTCCGATAGAGATGGCTCAGTGCGTATACTGCTCTCGCTGTAACGTACAAGGTGTTGTCATCACGGATTATGTATACTGCTCTCACTGTAACAACACTGAAATTTCTAACTTCTAAAGTTTCCATCAGAATAAGATGGGTTTTTGTGTGTGCATTAATCAATGGCTGAGATATTAATAGCAACAACAAAAATTTAAAAAAATTAAAAATGTCATTGTTATTAATTTTGTATTGTTGATTCAACAATGAATTAGCCGGGACATTTTCACATGAGCACCAAACACCATAATTGATATTTTTTTTTTTTGTGAAGCTTAATAACCATTTGAGGTACACACGGATGGATTATTTTTTCTGATTTAAAATACAGGAACAAATTATTTTTTACTTATAACAATTATTTAGATTCTTCGATTTCCATTGCACATTAAAGTTGAGTATTTTTTTATTTTTATTCTACCAAAGGTAATAATTATTCCATCCGATGGGACCTTCCTTTATTATTAAAAAATATTCACAGAAAGTTTCACATTGATTGCTCAAATATTGTAGACACTAAAATGTCCCACCTTCTGAAAAATGTAAAAAAAAAGTTATCCCAGAAACGAGTGTCAAAGTTTAGTAAGTTGTGAAATGATCACAGAGAGAGAGAGAGAGAGAGTGAGTTGTGATAGTAATCGAGTTCAAACAAACTTCAAAAACTGATATCAATAATGAAATGTAAGTATTGTGTGTTAAATCTTAGGTTTAGAACACAACATAATATTTGATTCAAAAAAAAAAAAAATGCAAAAAACAAGATTTTATTCAGAATCTCAGTGTTGTCCCTCCTTAAGAGCGGTGATGAATGCCGGTCATTACACCGCTTCTCCCCCCTTTCAGATGCCCATCCAACCAAGACATTTTCAATGCAACAAATCTAGTTTATGGATCAAACAGATGTCAAAATCACAATTTTTATGATATTCCTGTTTATTTATTTAAAACTTGACTAACAGTTGCTAACCATGTATAACCTCTAACTAACCCACCACTACACGTTTAAACGTTTAACTGTTTAACCTTCCCATCCCTACATAACACCCAATTACGGTAAAAGATTGGAGCAATGGTTGGGTTTCAATTCAATAATGTGGAGCCCCAATTTTTACGAACCCGGTGTCGACGATTTCCTGCCAGAATCAAATCGTGGGTATTTGTTTAGTATCACTGATCGCGCTTCTTACTCACTTTTTCCAATGAAAAACGCCAAAGTCTTGTTTAAAGTGTTATTTTTATTGAACAATGTTTAATTGTCTTTCTTTTGATGCTTATTATAATATTGTAGTTAGTTTTTAAGAGTATTAATGATTGTTTGAAGTTTTTATATGAAAAGTTGACGTCTTCTTCCTTGTTTCCTGCTTGTGTCCGGTGCAGTGCTGCCAATGGCAAACTATCCAAAACCACCCCCTAACCTCGGGCAAAGTCACTTTCGGGCGCAAATCTGCATAATTGCATAATTTGAAGAAGGGGTATTTAATCGTAGGGGCCTAGTTTGCACGTACATCCAACCCCCCCCCCCCCCTAACCTCTGGCAAACTATCCAAAACCACCCCCTAACCTCGGGCAAAGTCACTTTCGGGCGCAAGAGGTAGGGTTTTTTCATGTACTTACGTTGGTAGACCACACTTTATGTGTGCTCCGAACAGCTGCGCCCTCGCACGTCCGCCATATTGCCATATTTAACGTGATTGTGTTGTCAAATCGATGCAACTTCAAAACGATAATTTAATATGAAAGAAGGGATTATTTGTATTAAAAATCACTGGAGCTTACAGATAAATCATGAAATAACAACTATGTACTGCGCATATGATCAATATCGCGAAGGAATACAGAAAAAAAGTGAGTACGAAACGCGATCAGTGATACTAAACAATTACCAAATCGTGTTCTAAAACTCCGTCGGTGCAGAAATTGGCCCCGGCGTACGATGTCGTCATTCGGGATTAAAAAAACCGGTACTTGGACGAAAGAGGAAAGTCAGTTGTCGAAGAGGAGGGGCGGGTACGCACTAAGGGCCGGTTTTTCAATCAGTTTTTTAATCAGTGATTACTGATTAGATCAACCAGAGCTA
Source organism: Isoperla grammatica (assembly GCA_945910005.1). Lineage (NCBI taxonomy): Eukaryota > Metazoa > Arthropoda > Insecta > Plecoptera > Perlodidae > Isoperla > Isoperla grammatica. The sequence continues at coordinate 5,208,610 of OX246749.1, read as the reverse complement.
TTACCAACTTGAGAATGCTGTGATACTGTTAGTTACCAATTATCAAACGTCTCCTAATTACTCTTATCAAATTGATAGAATTCTTATTCCAGCGACTTTAAATTCGTATGTAAACCACATTGTATAAAAGTTCAAATCAGCAATATCATACTATTTATATACAAACTAATAAATAGCTATAATTTATATTGGTCAACTTGTGTATTATGATGCAATAGTGTTTTGTTCAGGTAAAAAAACACACCTTTCAACAGTGATTTGAAAGAATTTGGTACAGACAGATCATTGTTGTCTAAACACTGGATGGACCATCAATTTACCAAAGGCTGGTTAAGTACTTCCACGGCCTCTTTTAGGTTGCATAATTTAATATCTTTGTGAGCTTGTCAAATGACTTCACTTATCTCAAGCAATAATAGCCAACCAGGCAAACATATACATGCACTATTTTATTTCCTATTTATCAAATATGCAGGCTTAGGCCTATGAATTCAATACTAAATTAAAACTGAGTTGTGCTTTTTAAAAATTGTTATCATATAGGCCTACAAAATTAGTTTGAACTAAAGAAAAAAACTTTTTTAATATGTTTGGGTTGCATCTACATTTTACATTGACAATGTTGGTAAAAGCCTTGGTTACCCCAACCACTGATTAAAAAACTGATTGAAAAACCGGCCCTAAGTACTTGGACTAGGGATGACGAAGTGTGAAGATTGTAAAGTAGTGATTTGTCTGATCTACGATTCGGGCCACTTACGACAAGCGCTCCCAGTCGGGTATCTTGGGAACTGCCAACACTATTGGCTTAACAAAAGACACGGGCGGGCATAGGGCGTTGCAAGACCCGATAATAGTAGACCATGGTCCCTTGAGAATCGTAAAATTGGGTCTCCACAGTAACAACAACAATAAATAAAAAAAAATGTGTAATTATTATTTATTATGTACTGACGCAAAAAGGCACCCACTAACAAAGTGTCTGCCAAGTTTGCATAATTAACGATTAAAATAGAACAATTCTTCGTGACGTTGTAGCCTAAATAGTATCAGGTACACCCGAAAGTGAAGGGTTCTATTCGTCCCCAGCCGACGGGCGGGTTAGCCGCTGGAGCCGGCCTAGTAGAGGTCTGCACGGGCCTAAATATAGAAGCCCGGCCCGGTATTTAAGGCCCAGGCCCGCCTGAAGTGTAAATTGGCCCCTAAAAGCCTGTTCAATTGTTAAAGCAGCAAGTTGATTTTTATTAAGGTTGCCCACCGACATCGATTAATCGATTAATAATCGATGTCGACCCAAATTTCCGACATCGATTTTTTTTTTCATTAATCGAATCGTTTTTTTTACACAAAATAATAATACAAAAATCTGTACTCTGCTCGTCGACAAGGTTACAACACAATATCAACTTACCAGAAGGTTTTGCGATGAACAAGAAACGATTTTGTTAGTTTTTATTTTAGTTTTTACACTGTTCAAGGACGTTTTTTTTTTCGATATCGATTATTTCAGGTTTGATGTTGATGTCGAAAAATTTCCGAACATCGATGTTTTTATTTCGATGTCGATGTTGTAATTTAACATCGATGGGCAACCTTAATTTTTATAGTATTTGGCAAGGAATACGAACGACAAGGTGGGAAGAAAAAGGAGATTAGAAGAAACGAAATAAGTAACTATTGCCAGTGAAAGTATACGTAGCGACAACAATTACAACAAACATGTTGTGACCGAAAGTTTATACAATTTCAGGTTTGTTTTAAGTTTCGGAAATGTCAGTAAAATAATAACTTTTCTTTCATTGCAATTACCGATTACAAAAAACAAAATTTAAAAAGCCCGAAAAATCCCTCCTCGTTCAGCGATGTAGGCCCAGGCCCGGCCCGGGCCCGTCTTAAGAGGAAGGACTACTCGCCAATATTAAAACCCGCGAAATTAACGTATTTTCGTCATATCTCAATAACGCCACAAAATATCGAAACAGTGACACCTACGCATATTTTGGATTCGTGAGAGCTCAATACCGTATGAAAAAGATTTATTAGTTTGCAGTAATTATAATTATTATTTCTAATTTAACTAATTTACAAGTAAATTAGAAATTACAACTATAATTACTACAATCTACGAAATCTTTTTCATTTGGTATTGAGCTCTCACGAATCGAAAATATGCGTAGGTGTCACTGTTTCGATATTGTGTGGCGTTACTGAGATATGACGAAAATACGTTAATTTCGCGGGTTTTAATATTGGCTAGTAGTCCTTCCTCTTAATGAACATGTCAAGGCCCGTAGCTGTGCAGACCTCTACGCCCCAGTGAAGCGTAGCCCACCAGTCCGGTTGGCTATCTCACCGTCGTAATTTGTACGGTATTGTCCGACCGTAGTAGGTACACAATCGAAATAACGACAAAACACATTGGAAACGTAACTAAGCGATTTGTTTTATTGTGGAGGCGGGAGGTCCAACTCAGCCAATGATCAGGCCGCAGCCCAACCGGAATTGATTCTTCGAGTGATTCATCGCGCCGCTCAGAGCGAACGTGAACGGAAGGGGCATCAGTTTCTTCTCCAACACTCCCCCGACGGTCCCATTAGAGTCCACCATACCTGTGAACATAAATAAAAAAAAGAAATAAATAAATCCACATTTAGAGTCTACCCACTCAGTGATGAAACTGATTTGCAGTGGGGGACTTTAACTTTTTAAAGCGACTAAACCAACCCTGTAAGCTCCAAACACCATCGACGAGTGAGCGATAACCAATCAAAGATCTATATTTCAAATATGAAACACGTGAATCAGTGATTGGACAGTGCGAACACCTGCGGACAAATGCCAGAATCAACAAGGCTGATTCAGAACAATTTTGAATTTATTGAGTGCTTCGTTGCTAGGACGGCTCCAAAGTCACCGTTTACTTATTCCTAAGACAAGAAGTGATGGAATTGAATCCATATTAGAAGTTAAAAAACTTCTGCCTGAACTGGGATTTGAACCCAGGACCTTCTGCATTGGAAGCAGCGATGCTGAACGCTGGACCAACGAGCCATAGAGTGTACAGCACGTTTATTCTCTATCCCGATTCAAAATGCACGCCGGCAGAATGCGAACTAAAAGGAGCCGTTTCTTATTGTTGGAGACTTACAGCCTCATGCACAAAGCCACTTGCAGACGCAACTTTTGCCTTGCACCCGCAAATCAATGAAACCGAATGCACAAAGGATTTACCGACGCAAATATTTGCGTGAGCTCGTTAAAGTTGCGGCTGCCTCGACCGTCCCACAAATAGATAAAATGGCGGCCCTGTCAAATACGGTGGACAGCTGCAGGCTCCCGCGATCTCGTGTTTTAGAGATTGCACCAACGTATTGGAAGTTCCGGATTAGATTTTTAATACTAGTTATTGTCTGCCGAAACATTTGGCTCAACTTTTAGTCGAAAATCTTCGTGTAGATTCAAGAATGTGCGATAAGAAAAAGTTACGGTACCTTCCAGTTGACGTTCAGATAAGTTTCCTTTTAATATTGGCCTAGGCAAGCATACTTGTAAACCATGTGTTAGTGCGGAGTGCCTAGCTACACGCCATAACAAATCTAAATGTGTGTAAAACCCAGAAAGTATAACTAACGCCTCAGCTCAGCCTAGGCCTGGGCTATAGGCACCGTGTGTTAGTACATACAGCGCTATATGTGGCCAAATTTAGCAACAAACTGCTGAAGATTTCATTCCGCGGTTGAAAATAGTGCTGGATATTATTGTGATATATCTTGTTTTTGTTTGGTGTTTGTTTTGTTTTTTATTGTTGATGTGTATTTATTTTGTATTGTTGTTTTGTGTTGTGCTTTTGTTTTGGCTTTTATTGTCTTGTTTTGTTTGTGTTTGTTGTGTGTTATTTGTTGTTTTTACGTCTAAAACGTGTCCTGATTAAAATGGTGGCTTGCCTTTTTAAGATTGACTGATGGGATTCATAATCTGCACGAAAATTTTAAAACCCGTATTTAATTAAACAATTTTCACAATTTCCCTTTATTGACGTAGGAAGAACGACGCTGCTTCAGCAGGTTGTTGCGCGACTTTGCCACTTGGAGCGCTTCATTCGTTTTCACTAGCGCCATCAGTGGCCAATCTCGGTGCCTATAAGCAGGCGTATCGTGAGGCCCTAGGCCTAGCTAGCCCTAGGCCTAGAGCACAGGCTTCTAGGGCTTAGCAACTTGTGGTATTGACAGCTTCAGTTCAGTCGTAGACGAAAAATAAATAAACACTTTCTGTGTAAACAGCTAGGTAGGCATAGGTCTAGGCTTAAGACGCCTAGGCCTAGGCAAGCATACTTGTAAACCATGTGTTAGGCTGTGTAGGCCTAGGATCCGGCATACGAAACCTCGCAAAAACCTGGGGATACCGCCGTAAATCGTAGCGTAGAGAGAATACAAATACAATTATATTCTTGGCCGTAGGCCTAAAGCCTAGTTTACGATTGGCGTCAACTTGAATCGTCAACCGGTAATAGTTTCACGTTAGCGTTTTTGATTCACGATTCGACGGCAACTGAAGCTGCGTCGGTATTCATCGGTGAACTTCGTTGATCTTCGTTAATGCACGGCCATCTCTACACGTTGTACCCGTCAAGCTCAACTTGATCTCCGCCTAGCGGAGGCTCGTCGAACTTGGGAGTTCGACGAGCGTCCGCTAGGCGGAGATCAAGTAGACCTTGGTTCCCAACGTTGTGATGTAGAGCATTCTGTGGTTTTAGGTAAACAACAGCTGTTTGTGGTTGTCATTTATAGGTTATTATTTGTGTGCCAGTGAACATCAACAAAATCAAAAGAAGAAAATGCTTTCTTTGGAAAACGAACAGATATTTCTTTTGAAACTCTTTGGTGACATGTGAATGCGCATGCGCGAGCGTCAAACGTTAACGCCAATCGTCAAAGTTGAACTTTGACGTTGACGGTTCAAGTTGACGGTTGACGCATTTCTGCAATCGTGAATGCTTCCATATGAATATACAGGTTTATCAAGGTGTTGAAGTTGAAGTTAGCGTTGACGCCAATCGTACACTAGGCTTAAGCCTAAAGGATTGGTGTAGTAACAGTAAACCTACGTTATAGTTTAGCCTAGACCAACGTATAGGCCTACCGGTACATACCAAGTACTAGGCCACTAGGCTTAAGCTCAGACCACCTATTATGCAAATAGCCCTGACCATTCTGGATTTCCATACCATTACCTACACTAGGCTATGTCTAGGCCCACGTAAGAACCATGAGCTAGATATAGACCCAAGCCCAAATGGGAATACACTAGATTCTAGGCTGATTTATGTCGATGCCCGTACGTTCTATGTCACATGTGTCAACAGGGAATAAAATAAAATTTCATTATTACAAGGATGAATATCGCTCCCCCCCCCCCCCCCCCAACAAAAACAGGAAATAAAATAACATGTCATTATAACAGGCCTGAATCACATACAAAAGCCATAATTTAGGTGACTTTGTGTGTTTATTTGTTTATCCCCCCCCCCCCCCCAAACAACAACAACAACAACAGGGAATAAAATAAAATTTCATTATATCAGACCTGAATCATGTAGGCCATAAACATTTAGAAAAAGGCTTGGTTGTGCGTTTATAATTATTTCCCACCTGCCCCCCGCCACCACCCCCACAAAATGACAAAAATGTCAAATGTCAAAACGTTTTCTGCACAGTGCTTACAAATGTTCGAAATCGTTGTCTGGTTTAAATCTTGTCATGCGTTCCGAGATCCTAGACCCGTGATTGGTTCGGGTAAAGTCGGCCACGTCGGTAAAAGAAGTATTGGAACTTGCAGCGGTAAATTAAACGAGCATCATGGCGGACTTGCGTGAACGCTTTGTGCATTCGGATTTCCGCAAATTTATCTGCGTCTGCAAGTCCGCCATTTTTAACGAGCGGTAACTTTGCGTCCGCAAATCTTTGTGCATGAGGCTGTTAGCGTTGATTGCATAGTTCACACTCAAGCCCTCCTCAACTCAGCCTCTCCTCAGCCTCACCTAGCCACCAATCACAGAGCCGTCCGCATGGCAATGCTGTTCGGTGATTGGTGGTTGGGCGAGGCTGAGGAGAGGCTGAGTTGAGGAAGGCTTATGCTGTTCCGTGATTGGTGGTTAGGCGAGGCTGAGGAGAGGCTGAGTTGAGGAAGGCTAGAGTCTGGACTATGCATTCGGACCTTAGGGTCAAATGCATAGTCCTTCCTCACGTACTTCTCAACTCGGCCTTTCCTCAGACTCGCCCAACCACCAATCACAGAGCAGCATTGCCGTGTGGACTGCTCTGTGATTGGTGGTTGGGCGAGTCTGAGGAAAGGCCGAGTTGAGAAGCACGTGAGGAACGACTATGCATTTGACCCTAAGGTCCAGTCTTACAATGTCCCCCCACATGCTTAGGATGTTCAACACCCCCCTCCCCCACTGTGAATTCCTCGATACGCCACTGGCCCTTATGCTATTTTTTACTGTTCTGGTCACAGTAGCAACATACCGAAAAGTCATTTTCAGATTTTTGTAAATAATAACATAAAAATATAAGAGAAGCAGCACTGCTGCGTGCCTCAAGACAATAGCGGGTAAAGTTGGGGTATTAGAGCTCAAATAAAAAATTATTTCGATATGTAATTGGTTTGGCTATTAATTAACCTCATACGGGAGACCGTATGACAGCAGCGCTGTGAGCGTTCCTGTTCACACAAATGTCAGTATGCCCCTCATTTGACGCATGCAATAATGATTTCGTGGAAATACAGATGGCTGTGGGACGGCTTAACCTTACCCCCGCGCGTAAAGTGTGGTAGACTGTGTTATTCCATCAACCATTGTACCAGGTTTCACTTGTTTTTTGAACTCTTCAGCTGATTGTTATTTTAGTTACATAAAACTTATTACTAATTAAGTTTTAAGTGCTAAAATAGGTCAAAATTTAATCAAAATTACGGTAAATAATGTGTTAGAAATGTAACATTTGGAGCACTTAACTGAAGTTAACCTAAATACAATGGGGGTAAACTGAACGTTATCGCTCACAGCGCCCTCTATCTGTCATACGGTCCAAGGTCTACTGGATTTACTCCTAGCGGAGTAATTGCGAAGCGCAAAGTAAGGTCATTGAATGAGATCCAAAATCGCCATTTTGGATCCAACTACAAAAATTGCATTATTATTTAAATAATCCTCACCAATAATGTGAACTTAGGCTACGCCTAAAGTATTAAAACAAATATATATATAGAATATGAAGACAAAATCTCATTACAAATTGTTATTTTGCCTTTTTGGCCCATAATTTGTTTTGACAGATCAATTCATTTGTTTTTCTGAATGATTCTCCCATTTGAATAACATGTGATTTTTAACATGATGGAAATAGGTTAGATGACCTTACTTCGCGCGCGCTACAAGCGATCTAGTGGACCTTGATACGGTCTCCGCTAGGGGGCCTAAACGATTCTTGTGGGAGGGCCCGGGCAATTTGCGTTACGCCACCCGTTGACACGACTACTTGCCTTTGAAGACTAGGTCAGCTTTAGGCAGATCGATGCAGTAGCCGAGCGAGGCGACGGACTCTTGTAGCCGGAAGTTTGTCTCCAGTTCGCAACCGAGGGAGAGCTGTTCGCTGGCCTTCTGGTAGTAACAGAGATGGACACCAGACGCCCCCACCGTCCCGGACACTGTGTTGTCCGTACCTGTCAACGAGGTAAGACACACTGAGAACAGCCGACTATATCGGACACAGATATATACTAGTCCCAACGAAAGTATTCGCATACCGATCTCAGGTCATTGTCTACTGCCCCTTTCAACCGCACCAATTGGAAGAAAATCAACAGATATACTAGTCCCAGCGAAAGTATTTGCATACCGATCTCAGGTCATTGTCTACAGCCCCTTTCAACCGTGCCAATTGAAAGAAAATCAACAGATATACTAGTCCCAACGAAAGTATTCGCATACCGATCTCAGGTCATTGTCTACAGCCCCTTTCAACCGTGCCAATTGAAAGATAATCAACAGATATACTAGTCCCAGCGAAAGTATTCGCATACCGATCTCAGGTCATTGTCTACTGCCACTTTCAACCGTGGCAATTGAAAGAAAATCAACAGATACCTGGCCTTCTTTCACACATTCGTAAATGCATCATGGTTCGGCTTAGTCGAGTGCACAGGCGGTTTGGCCACACCCACCGTTACAGGTAACCAACAGAAGGTCTTAAATTATCCCCAATGGACCTGTTTAAACTAGACGGTAGGAATTAGCGAGGTAGAAAATTAAGTTGTCACCTTGGACTCGGCTGTGCCGTAAGCATCAGAATACTTTCGTTGGGACAACTACTGCAGAGTACTTTTCCAGATTACCAACTTTACCTTCTTCATTTATTCAACTTAAAGGTGTAATTTTTTTTTGGAGTGTAATAAATAAAATAATGTAAACTAAAAAAAATTACACCTTCAAAAAAAAAAAAAACTTAAAAGTTTGTCATCTTTAACCTACAAATCCGTTCATACCAGTAGCCAAAACAACATATTTAACCTGGTTTAAAACATAATTACGGTCTACTATTTGAAGCGTGCGGGTTACATAATTGGAAAGGTACAATAACTGGTAACATATAGGCCTATCAGTGATTCTTGAAGACATTTTATCTGGACAAATACGAATACCCAATGCAGACTTAGAATACCTAAAAACAATAATCTTTAAGATAAGATCATTTATTATGGTTCAAAATATCCTGCTCCAGTAGACCATTTTAAAAATAATCCAGGTATCTATTCTTGTTTCTCCCCACGTGTGTGGCGTTATTTCACGGTAGATGTGGTCAACAAAAGCAAAGCAAAATGCAAGTTTTGCAACGTACTCATTTCGCTTGGTGGTTCTGATACTATTTAGTATAGCTTAGACCCGTTTGAATCAAGTTGCACTTTTTTTAATAATCGGTTGAATAATCGGTAATCGGATCCGTTTCCTAATAATCGTAACCGGTAATCGGATCGGCCAATTTGAAGAACCATCCCATCTCTAAAATCTACCCGTTTCGAGTCCGACGTCGTTTCAAAACATTTAGAATTTTTTTAATGCTTTTATTAAACTCCAGAGAGTACGACGCCAACTGTGGCGTAACATAACCAGCATACCAACATTACAGCATTAGTTTAGTTTAGAATAAACATTTCCTTTACAGAGTAACATAATTACAAACAGTCGAAACATTTCGGCTATGAACAAGACGAGATTAATGATTAATGAACATTATCAGTTTACTGAGTACATAATTATTATTATTATTTCATATGCCCACAATTGATCTATCTGACCATCATGCTGGATCTCGTCAGCCAATAGAGATTCGCCTCCCTGTCGTGAAACTTTATACCCCCTGGCATAGCGCCATTTTGGGCTCTTAGTCCCTCACAAATCTGCAGATGCCTTCTGGTTTGCTCCTCCTTCCCACACAGATCACACACGCTGTCCGCAGCCAGCCCTATTCTATGGAGGTGCGGCTTTAGGAGGTCATGTACTACATAATTATATAGTTAACACAATCGACGAGATTAATGAATAATGATTAATGAACATTATCAGTTTACAGAGTACATAATTATATAGTTAACACAATCGACGAGATTAATGATTAATGAACATTATCAGTTTACAGAGTACATAATTATTTGAAACGCCTTCTCCCGTCGCCGGTACTCACCAGTATACCGGGCGGCCGCCGTCATCAGCGCCACCTCTCCCCCGGGCACCTGAGAGCCGTACTGGTAGGCGAGCTCTGCTCCCAGCGCAACTCTCCGAGACACTTGCTGCAGGTAGTGGGTCACCAGCACGCCTAGAGTGACAGGACGAGATTAGTAGAGTTTGTTCAGGCTTAGTTTGACGCCCCACCCACTCGTCACGTGACCACGCTAAAGCATGTGAACAAACATGGCAAAATGACATACCTAACTGATAACCTTCGTTTTACCTAACGAACGAAACATACACAATGCTTTTTAAATCTTGACCAATAAATTACTATTTACAAGGCTGTTTTAGTACACTTTGGTTGTTGAATTGATTATTATGAGATATTATATTTATAAACAAAGCCACTTCTACCAGAGCTCAGTTGGCAACAGTAAAGATTTTGAAACGACCAATCAGAGATCGCGCCCATACCACCATTGTGGAATCCGCTAGAAGAATTCTAGTGAGAACTAGTCGCGCTCGCGTGTTATCGACAGTTCGAGACGTTTCGTTTGTTTGTAAACAATTTTAAAAAGCTAGGTTATGGCCGATTGGCGGAATAAATCAAAGTATAGGAAGAGAGGTGTTGGGTGTCAGCGGCAGTTTCAAGAAGCGATCGTACTTCTTTATCGTCATTTTGTTAAGGAACAAGAAGCAGGTGAATTCATTGGTTCACAGTTTTGTAGTTTTTTAATCAAATAAAGTTATGTATTTGCTTTCATTGATTGTGTCGATTACCTACTTCATCTGTGTATCCTGTTTTCCACGTTTATAAGCATTCAGCCTAACAACAAGTATGCACACAGGTAGGCCTACCACATAAGCCTAGGCCTAGGGCCTACTAGGTATTAGGCCAACTAGGTATTAGGCCTACGTAGAACCACATTACATTACAAGCCTAGGTCTACTAGGTACAGTAATGTGGTATTGTGACTGGTATGTCTACAACTAAGTACTTACTTTTGAACATAGCCACTCAATGTTGAAGAATAAGCATGAAGTTGGCTGACAGATGAAATCTGAACTTCCAGCAATGAGATAAGTAAGGAACGCCTAGGCCTAATTTATTAGTGTAGGTCTGACAGTGTCGAGCTTATGTAGGCATACAATGACATAAATCACTACGCCTAGACATACTTTCGTTTAGTTCGACGAATGGGCGAACACAAGGCATATGAAATACTAGCAATTTAAGTATTGATGGTAGGCTAGGCCTACCCAGACCCTACCATTTCTGCTTTTATGTCATGTACTGGCATCATAGATATAAATATTGTTACATTTATATCTATGCTGGCATCTTGTTGTTCTGACAGGTTGTTGACAATGGTAATCGTAAGGTATACAATAAATACAAACAAATTGGCAATACGCCTAGGCATAGGCCTACTTCATTGACGTTTGGGCATAAAAATGTGGGTTATGATGACAGCTGCTGTTATTGTGTGTCAAAGAACAAAACATACCAGGGTCAAGAACCTTGTTGATATTTGCGAGCATCACAGAAAACTAGCCTATTTCAATTTCTCTGTCAAAACATATTACGGTGACTAAGTCATTATTATGTATAGCAAGTCTATGCACGAGCACGAACGTTATACAATTATGAATTAATAATAAAAAAAGATAAACACGCAATTACAGTAAACATAACCTAGTTTTGACTGTTTGACAGTTCGTGGGCCCGGCATACTTCACGACCTCGCCGCACGGAGCGCTGCGAAAATGCTGTAGCGTTTTTCGTTCTGTTACGTTTGTTATGCTGGTAGAGGGTCACGTGACGAGTGGGTGGGGCGTCAAACTAAAAATAAATAGCCTCTAGCGGTCTAGGGCTGGGAGAAAACGGTTAATTTTGTAAACGTTTATTTTTCCGAATTTTTCGCGTTTAAACGTTTAAACATAACACCCATCCAGTTGACAAAATGATAACAAAAAAGTGAGTTATAATGTTGCGAGAAAACATGTTCAACAAAATAACACGGTCGATTTATTATCTTCTTCTCAAATGCCCACATTTGGCTATTATGCCATCATGCTGGATCTGGTCAACCAGTAGAGACACGCTTCTTTCTCCACCCTCTTCATGCCGCTCGGCATTGCGTCACGTTCACATGCCAGTTTTGGACATACAAACAGGTGGCTCCTATCCTGCTCCCCATTTCCACACAGCTTGCAGGTACTCGTCTCAAACACCCCTATTCGGTGGAGATGCTTCCCTAGAAGATCGTGCTGCGTTTTTAGCCTGAACTGGGCCATTTCAATTTGCCGTGGAAGATGGTTGGTGGGCCTTTTTGAACTCATGGTATATTCCTGCCATGGCTTGTTTCTACCTTTCTCTACCCAGTCCTGCCTGATCTTCTTAGTGGATGCAACATTTACATGTGCTTTCATAGACTCGAGGGTTAAAGGTTTTGGCAGTTGCGGCATTCTGGCTCCTCGTTTGGCCAGATAGTCGGCCTTATCGTTTCCATATATGCTGCAGTGTGATGGTATCCATTGTAGAGTTATCAGTTTGTTTTGATTTTGTAGTCTTAGAATTTGTAGTTTACAATGTTTTACCTCAGAGTCCACTTCTTTCTTGCTGGCTATGGCTTGTATAGCTGCTTTTGAGTCCGTTAGTATGACAATCCTATCGTAGCTACAGTCTTTTACTTTGTGTAGGGCTTTACCTATTGCCGTCAGCTCGCCATCATAATTACTACCATTCTCTCCAGCAGGATGGGACTCTTCGAACTCTCTGCAATATATTCCAGCACCTGCCTGACCTTCCCCTGGTGTTGCCGAACCATCTGTATAGACATGTAGCCACTCGTTCTCTGGGTAGTATTTATGGATATGCATTGTCGCCAATCTTCTCATTTCCTCCCCTGTGTATGCTGCCTTTGTCTTGTCCAATCCTACCACAGTCAGTTCATGGGGGACATCTAGTATGGCGATATTTATGTTGGGTAGTGGGATATTCTCTCTAGTTGTGTGCTGTAAGTGTCCAAGTAGGTCCTTCTTTACCTCTTCCACAACTGTGATGAATGTTTTTTGAGTCTTTAGATGTTCATAAGGTTCCCTGTCCCATTCTGTGCTGTCCATCCGTATTAGCTTCTCGTGTAGGTGTACTGCCGCTCTGTTTCGCCTTGCCTCCAGAGGTGGGATGTTTGTTTTTGCTTCCATTGCTGCAATTGGGGTTGTCTTCACACCACCTGTGATTATCCGTAGGGCTTGGTTTTGTACCCTGTCCAGTTTCTCCTTTGCTCCTTTTGAAGCTGTAATAAGTAGTGAACTACCATATTCCAGGAGTGGTCTAACGTATGTCTTATGCGTGGTTTTTAGTGTCTCCTCATTTGCTCCCCATTGCACTCCTGCGGCTCTCTTGGTTAAATTCAGCCTTTTTTTACCTGCAGCACACATCTTTTCTATTTGATTTGTCCCTTTCATTTTTTGATCTAATGTCATTCCCAAGTATGTAGGATATAGTATAATATTTAAGTATAATATTCATTGTTGATTATATTCCCCACCGTTGTGTCCAAATGTCCGCAGCCATTTTGACTCCACACACTAAGCTATGCCTCGTCGGCTAGTCGAAGAACTATTACATCGGACAAATCTGTGAATTGGGTTTTGGCACGGTTTAACGTGTATGAATGTTTGTACACGTATATTTTCTCGCGGGCGTTTACACGTTTAAACGACTCAGCCCTAGTAGCGGAAAAAAGGTATCGTCTCGAACGATACCCACAATCCACACAGATACAATATTTTATACAACGAAATATTTCCGTTCGTATTGACATTCATAAATATTAATCGGTTATGAAAGTAGGTGCCAATCGGCTGGAATGGTATATAATGTGATGAAAGGATCCAACAGTGCCTTGTAAATATTGTATACATATATTTTATGTCTAGTTTGTTTTAATTGACTAGAGTAGTGGCAGTAGCCAGTTTTCTCTTGAGTGAACAAGACCTCGGTCGAAACGTCTCGTTATATTTGTATTGTTTTATGTGTACCGGTACTTCAAACTCGCAAATCCGTCATCTTACACGAAGGTAAGCTGTTGGATCCTTTCTTCACATTATATACCACAAATAGTAATCGAATCATTATTATGCGACGTCAGAAGATCACGTGGTGTAGTCCGAGCCTAGGTCTAGGCCCAACTCTTTTAGTCTAGGCCATTACTAGGCTACAATAAGCCTAGGCCTACATTAATAGGCCTACATTAGTAACGTAGTACTACAGCCTAGTCTATATAATGTATAAAACCTTATATAATGTGTTGTAATAAAGTATTAGCTTACTTATTGTTAACTTCGTGCCCGTTTGACATGTTTATCAGAACAAATGATGATAATGCTTTAATAACAATATCCACCGCCATCTGGATACTACTACCTTACCGACTTCGCATCTGCGCGTACTACGTAGTATCCCTTTCTTTCCACATGAACGCTGACATCAGTGGGTACGTGTAGCGCTTTCTAGCGGTACGCGCTCGCACTACTAGAGTCCACGGGAAATTTATTGGTAGAGAGCCGCCAATGGCCGCTGGGTCTCTACCCTACACTAACAAACTCAATGGCGCAACCTACATGTGTATCTTATTACACAATCTCATACCACTGTAGAAAATGATGAAAGGCCGTAGCTTTAGACAGGGATGTGTGAATATTGTAAACAGGGACATGGACAGTCTTGCAGAGGTGACGAACACTTTCTCGTAGACAATGTTATTAGTAAGGCGTAACGTCTCTTATGTTTTATGAAATGTATCCCAAACAAAGGATTATTACTAGGGATGTCATAGGGTAGGAAAATTCGGATCCGGTTCCAGACCTTCCAAGAACCGGGTTACCCGAATCCTGAAAGCCTAAATTATGTCATCTTATCTTGGCTAAACCCCTCCCACCCCTCCCGAAACCCGCGTGGTTTCTGTTTCTCCTAAACCCCTCCCACCCCTCCCGAAACCCGCGTGGTCGTTCTCTGCCCGTGTCAGCTGCCGGCCGCTGTGTGGGTTGGGCTCTGTGCGGCCGCTGCGCGCGGGAAGGGAGAGGGGGGCGGGGGAGGGGAGTATATATGGCATCACAGAACTCGCCCGCAGTAATGATAGCGCGTACTAACCAGCGACCAGCTCGCAACGCCCACAAGCAGGAATTCACTGTAGCTTCAAGGAAAGTTGTCGCAGAAATATCGTCCCGTTTTTTTTTTCTTTTTTGGTCCATAATTTGTTTTGACAGATCAATGCATTTGTTTTTCTGAACGATTCTCCCATTTGAATAACATGTGATTGTTAACATTATGGAAATAGGTTAGATGACCTTACTTCGCGCGCGCTACTAGCGATCTAGTGGACCTTGAACGTGTGATAATAGCTGAAGGGTACGTTCCGAAACTAGCTGAATATGCCATTTCCGTGCTGAGCCGTTCCGTAACCTCCTGAATATAATAGGCTGGGCGTTCCGTTACTTCCTGCGCCAGCATATTCAGCATCATGAAAACCCCAGCCGTTCGAGCGAGGGCATCTGCCAGCATTCACCAATCATGGCGGCGTTTTCAAAATGCAATAATTTAAAAGCTCGTCAAATTGTCAGGAATTATATAAATTGACCGTTATTTATACCACGCGTTGCAGGATTTTATTATCTTTCATGATGCATTCGTTATTATTGGGAAACGATTAGAATATTGTTTTTTTAATTTCATTACAAATTTTTAGCGCGCATTTCCTCCATATTTTCGCTTGTAGGCGTTCCGAAACACTTGACAAAATGTGACGCTGGGACGTGCTAGCTGATGCCGGAACCCCGTCATTTTCAGGAGGTTTCGGAATGTACCCGAAATCAGAGTGGAATTGATTTAAATCAGATTTAAATCAAATGATTTATATTATATGAAAAATGAAAATTTATTTGTTTATTTCCTGTCAATTAGTATTGTTTGTTGGCAATTGCAATTTACCAGTTGATTATCCCTTTTGTGAAACACTTCTTATTGTTGATTTAAATCAATTAAAATCTGATTTAAATCGAAAAAAATAAAAAAAAATCTGATTTAAATCAAGAAATCGATCTTAATAAAAAAAATCTGATTTTAATCAAAAAAATCATGATTTTTGATTTTTTTAATAAAAATCAAAAAAATCATCCACCCTGCCCGAAATCGAATCAAATGGACCCACCCGACTCGTTGATGACGTCCGGGTTGGCGAGCGTGAACGAGACGGTGTAGTCGTCGCCGCGGTAGTCCGTCGTCAGCTGGGCGACGTTGAACTTGGAGTTCTGCACCTGCGCGCCGAACTTGACGCGCACCCCGCTGTCCAAACTGGTGCAGCACGTTGGCGTTCAGGTTGCCGCTGGGGTCGACGTCGCCCAGGAACACGGGGAACGCCTCCGTCGGCGATATCTGCTTGGTGCCGACGTAGGTCGCTCCGAAGCGGTAGCCCGACGGGTTGACGGAGCTCATGTTGACCGTGTGAGACACCTGGAAGTGGTTGCTGAGCGCCTTGCTGACCATCAGCTTGGCGCCCTCAAACACCGTCGGGAACACGTCTGGAACATTTAAATAAATAAATAAACAAATAAATAAATTCACATTTAGAGTCTACCCACTCAGTAACTAAACTGATTTGCAGTGGGGGACTTTAATTTTAAAGTGACTAGACTAGTGATGACATCGGTTAGTAAAATTACTAACCGGGTAACCGAATTCGAAACCGGTTTAAAACCGGTTTAAAAAAAAAAACGCTCTCCAAAAATAAACATATTTACGTAAGGTTGTATCAGCGAGGGAGGTAAAGAACCTGAGTGCCGGCAGCCGAGATCGTAGATAAAACGACCTTTTCAGAGACCCCCCCCCCACCCGGAACGAGATGCAGCTGGTCAAGGTCAAGTCATTCACTGGCTGCTGGGTTGCATTGTGTTGAGCGATGGAAGGGGGTGGGGGTGGGGGGCGCTTCGCAAGACTGGGATGAATAACTAACGTAGTCACGCTTGAACAATAACAACTTGGAATTCGGCTCACTCGCTGGCCGGAAAAACCGATTATGAGAACACAGAAAACGTACTATTGGATCAAATTTCCCTGACGGACTGATTTTTGGAACGCATTATAAGAAACGTAGAAAAGCGAAACGTACAAAGGCGGTTTTACTGTATAATACAGCTGCTAATTAGTCAACACAAACAAGGAAATTCCAGGAAAGAAGACGAAATGTGAGTAGTCGACAGGTGGTTCCTTGTTGCTACGGGACACACGTCGTTAGGCAATCCACAACCCGCCCGACCGCCCGTCAGAGGCGTGGCTCTTAGCGAGGGTGAAGCACACGCCGTGCAAAAAAGCAGAACCGAATCTAAAAATTGAAACCGGTTTTTTACCAACCCTGTAGGCTTCGAACACCGTTGACGAGTGAGCGATAACCAATCAAAGATCGATACTTCAAATACGAAACATATGAATCAGTGATTGGACAGTGCGAACACCTGCGGACAAATGCCAGAATTAACAAGGCCGATTTAGAACAACTTTGAATTTATTGAGTGCTTCGTTTCTAGGACGGCTCCAAAGTCACCGTTTACTTATTCCTAAGCCAAGAAGTAATGTAATTAAATCCACATTAGAAGTTAAAAAACTTCTGCCTGAGGCGGGATTTGAACCTGGGACCTTCTGCATTGGAAGCAGGGATGCTAACCACTGGACCAACGAGCCATTTACGCGCGCTCGCCTCAAGAGGGGAGAAAATCCAAAAGCAAATAGATAGTAAAATTATAGATCTCTCACAGCTAGGGATGGGCAAACAGGTTTAGTAACTTAAACGTTTAACCTTTTTTTAAATTCACGTTTAAACATTTGCCCCCCCCCCCCCCCCCCCCCCAAAGGAGGCGAGAAGAACGACCAATGCAGTAAATATCACCGAAATGTTCCGAAACTTAGGGTAGGGTAAAATTAAAATACGTGGGGACACAAAAAAAAAAACACAAAATAGGCCTAAGTGACTTATCAACGGTGAGAACACCCCCCCACCCCCCGCGACAAACATCGACGCGCTCGACTTCTGCCGGCCACTCGGCCGACCGCGGCCAGGCACACACTGTATCAGGAACGTTTAACTGCGCATTAAAATTTATAAACGTTCAAACTCAATCCCATGTTTAAACGTCCCATCCCTACTCACAGCAAAAAGTAAGATAGTATCAGGACCGCCCCGGTCCTGATACTATCTACATTTAGTCTTTCTACATTTACTCTACATTTGGTCTACAACACATTTAGTTTCCAACTTAACAAGCGCGAATCGCTGACGTTTTTCCCGATTAGCCTATCAAGTACAATTTTTGGTTGCGGTAAGTTTTTTGACGGTAACGCACAAGAAAACGTGCAAGCGGGTTTCCGTCAAAAAACTTTTTAACGCAACCAAATTGTACCCCAGATAACCGGGAAAAACGTCAGTGATTCGCACTTGTTAAGTTGGAAACTAAATGTGGGCGGTTCTGACTCCCCTGACACTATCTCACTTCTTGCTGTGAGAGACCTTCAATAGTTTATTTTTTTCCTGTGCAGGGTTGGCCTCTTCAGCCATTCTTCTTTCTTGCTATCCAATACAAGACTGCCTCCTTCTCTGTCCTGCTCATTTCGTCGGGCAGGAAGTCAATGACAAGTATATAAATTGGGAATGACTTCGGGTCAAAGAATCCAAGACCGGACAACATGATCCCGTTTGGAACCAGTTTTTTCATTTGAAAAAAAATAAAATATAAAATCGTTTATTTGCCATACAAAAATAAAAGGAAGTGTATTAACTTCCCTTTGAAGTTTGAACAATGCCGGCCGTGCGTCCTCAAAAACATGTAAGCTCTGCTGCCAGGGGCCTCATTCCAGTAGGCCTACATTTGCAAACTTAACCCCGGTGTTAGCCAATAGCCAATCAGGAGTCGGCAATTGAGACGCCGATCGAAGGAAGGCATTGTTGAAAAAACGAGACGAAATAAAAACAATAACAAACAAAAACAGTCCAATGACCTCAAAATGTCGACAAAATACTCAATAAAACTAGTTATTTACAGATCTAGGTTCTACATAATGTAGGCCTACTATAAATACACAAAATTGTTTATAAACTTCAATAAACACATACAGTAACGTATCAATGTAGTGGATATTCCCAATTAAAGAATTGAAATGTGACATTTGTGAAACTATTGGAGACTCAAACTAACACATAGCGCTGCTAAGCAACACCCTTATCTGCGCCATTGATGATTTAACAATAAAGCAATGTCAATGAACAATTGACAGATAAACTCATCCTTATAGTAGTTTATTTTCTTGCCACCAGAATGCGTCTAGTCTATTTTGAGGGGCCAATGGGAGACCGTATGACAGCAGCGCTGCGAGCGTTCACACCCACACCAATGTCAGTACGCCCCTCACTTGACGCATACAATAATGATGTCGTGGAAATACAGATGGCTGTGTGACGGCTTAACCTTACCCTCACGCTAAAAGTGTTGTAGACTGTGTTATTCCGTCAGCCATTGTACTAGGTTTCACTTGTTTTCTGGATTCTTCGGCTGATTGTTATTTTAATTACATAACAATCATTAATAATTCAGTTTTAAGTGTTTAAGTATGTCAATAATAAAAATTACTGTAAATATTATACGAGGCATATAAGGTTTGGGGCATTTAACTGAAGCTGAGCTGGATATAATAGGCAAACTGAACGTCATCGCTCACAGCGCACTCTACCTGTCATACGGTCTCCCATACACATGGGCATTGGCAAAATGGCGGCATTTCCAAGTATTGTTGAGATAACTCTTCTAAACCCTACTATCAGACAGGGTCATATTTGCCTCGGAATTATGCAGGGAAGCCTGGGTAGGAGTTAGCCCCGGGGTAATTTTAACATGGGGTTAGCGAGAGTTAAGAAGAGCCCCCCGAGGCCCCTGGAGGATCACGGGACTGAGGACTGACTCATTTTCCAAGAATCTTTGGATGGTAAAAACTAGCAGCAGCACTCATGATTTCCTTAAAAAAAAAAACGGTTTTTGTGAGGCGAAAGGCACAAAGCTTAAGGGCGAAGGATAGTCTCTACGTCAAAAACCGCAGAAAATGTTAGTTATTAAATTAAATCTCAAGATTGTAACAAGAAATCGAAATCTAAATCAGCAGCGCACTGTGCTTTGGTAAGCCCTACAGACTGAATAAAATATTATAACCATTAGAGTAGTATTTTAATTATAATTCGATAATTAGTAATAAAATTAATTATTTATAAAAAAACATACTGATTATAATATAAGTCACAACTTAGAGCATTCAATGTGTAGGGCTTACTAAATCACAGTGCGCTGTTGATTCAGATTTTCGATTTCGAAGCCCATTCTTGTGATATAATTTAAAAATGAAAATTGTGTGCTGCTTTTGACATTGAGGTATCCCTCCCTGTTAAAGCTAATACATACAGGCCGACTTGCTCGTGCTTGCGGACAACACTGTGCGGAACGTGGTGCGTGGGGGAGGGGGGCTCGTGGCTACAGTGTTGACCTAGCATCAACCGTGAAGAGGGCTTTCGGAAAAACAATGGAACTGGTTTTCAAAATGTAGACTGTTTCGAAATAGAACCGGTGTCCGGGTACCCGAAGTAATTCCTAATGTAAATTGACAATTGACGGGATCACTCAGTTCATTTCACCATTAGTTTTAAATTTAGACTTAATTAGAAGGTTGGAATTCATAGTCCATACAACACGGTGAAAACTGTTTCAAATAATTATTTCATACATTATAAGTGAATTTGTAATTGTATAAATATTATGTGTCCTAATAAATAAATAAATAAAATAAAAATACCCTACACCATACCCTACACCTAGGGGCACCCATTGTTGCTATGGATTTGTTTTGTTTATGGGAAATAACATGGAAACAACTGTTACCTTGGTAACAATGGGCGCCCCTAGGTGTAGGGGCTGACTATGAATTCCAACCTTAGATTAGTTCACTTTAGTATAAAGGCTATGGTCCAGTCCATATGGACATGTTTAACACCTATAATATGTAGACCTAAACCTTCAAATAATAACAAACAAATAAACAACACAGTTATTACCAGGGACCGGATTTATATTCTCTAAAAACCACTGTTGAAATATGCTCACATAGGCCTAGGCTATATTCCCTTTAGAACTAGGAAAACCCTCCGTTGATAAGAGCCCAGGTATGCTGTCAAGTACTCGCTTGACTGTTAACGACTGGCCACCGCTGCCGTTCATTATTTTATATTGTATTGTAAGTATTATTATTTTTTATAAGGCCTACGTTATCATATTATTTATTTTTAGGGATGGGCAAAAATATCGATTCTATCGATCGATATTCAATCTTGGAGATTCGGTATCGATATTAATTGTAGTAGGCCTATCGAAAATTGAGAATCATTGAAAACGAATGGAGCGTCCGCGTCTCAGACCTTTTGTAACCAGGATAACGCTGAGAACTTGTTAATTAGGCTATAAAAAAATCTCTCTGGCAAATATTTGAATTTAAGAAAAAACACATTTGAAAATGGAACATTGATTTTTGTTTAAATCCAACATAGCCTACCGTATAAGTAGGCCTAGGCCAATATGTTAATTTTTTAAAAAGTTTTTTTCGATATTATCGAATATCGATCGATAACGATAATTGTCCTTCGACTATCGATACCCATCCCTATTAATTTTATTATTTTCATATTTCATTCGTAGTTAAAAAAGTTCTTCAAGTACGTTCCTATTATATATTACGGAGTGGCTATTCCCACGATTATCGTGACACGAAAACACGATTATCGTGTCACCATAATCGTGGGAATAGTCTTCCCACTAAGCGGAAGCTAATACAACGAGTCGCTCGTGGACCTTTAACTCGCGCCCGCTACTCGTAGCGATAACTAGAGCGCCAAGTAAAAACTATCGCCACGATCGGGGCCCCGAGTAGGCTATCGTGCGGTACGAAACTCGGCAACCATGTAAATCGTGGGAATAGTCTTCCCTATATATATTATATATTGGAAGTTGGAACATTGTAGGCTTAGGTCTATACCTTTTTATTCGTTTACTGACCCCTGACAAAATAAGCTTTTGATGATTATTTTACAATATAAACTCACTTCATCAATCAGCACAGGCCTAGGTCTAGGCCTACTTCTACTTCAACCTGTTTCCATTCCGTATGTCTAAATATAGGCCTAATCCATACTAACTTCGTTATTTGTGTTATTCAACCAGAAGATGGTTATTGAAAAAACTAACCTATTTTCTAATTACTAAACAATAAGTCAATAACAAACAAAATAGCAACAATAGCCATGATAAGCAAAACAAAAAAAAAATTGAAAATTGCACAACAAAATAATTTCGGGTACCCGCCCATAAGATCGTCGAGTACCCGGGGAGGAATTTTCACTGATTTGCACATCCCTAACAAGCAGGGAGGAAAAGTGAAAGGGGAGGATATTAGGCCTATTATATGCTCACGATATAATATTGTGGAAAAAATACGATTCTCGATATTTATCGTGACGTACCCTTAGTTGTCGTGCAGTATCGTGCACGTTGTTCGCCTGTGAAAGTGCAACACAACTAGTGCAGATGTTTGTGTTTCTACGCCGTCTTTGGAGGCGGTGCAATACCCTAGTAGGCCTAGTGTAGAAATATTTGGCGGCAGAAATGAATGATAGCCTACTTGATATGGTAAATAAATTTAATGAGGATGATTATAGGCGGGGACGCGGAATAACGCCCACAAGGAATAAGGCCCACATGGAACAAGGCCCACATGGAATAACGCCCACATGGAACAAGGCCCACATTTTACGAACCCGAAGCTTCCCGAGCGATGCTGCGTTGCCAAATGTTTAATATTGGTTTTGATAGTCGTTACTCACACCTAATTTGCATACCTGATTTGCATAATCAAGGTCAACGGCAATGCAACCTTCGGGATCGTAAAATGTGGGCCTTGTTCCATGTGGGCGTTATTCCATGTGGGCCTTGTTCCATGTGGGCCTTGTTCCATGTGGGCGTTATTCCGGTAGCTTGCATGGCCGCCTGGCTCGCGCTCGTAGACAGTTTCCTAAGTCTGCGATAGAGTGCGTTACTCGCGCCAACACGGGCGAATCTGGCGGCCATTAAGTTACTTACCCGTTTGAAGCCAATGGCGGTACGAGCGAAGAGAATGGCTATCTTAACGGCTTACCTACGAATAATAGTAATAATAATAATAACAACAATTATTATTATTATGAAGAATGAATATACTTCAAGGAATTCTCCATCCTGCCGGTGGTGTTGGTGGTTGTCCAGCCATACGAAGAGCGAATGCTAAGATGGGTTCAACAAAGTGGCCACGACATCTTAAGTTTGTTTAGATGTTTGTTGAATAATGTATTCATTTCATATAATAGATAGGCGCTAATTGTGCGTTGTTTTAAGGTTTCAATTGGATTAAGTAAGGTAAGCGCATAGAAATACTCGACATTTATGTCCGTACTACATGATCGCACCAGGTATGACCGAGTTTGTATGTGTTACAACAAAAAATGTATAATAATAACTAGGAAAACGCCACATGAGAACCGCGTTATCAGATGAGCGAATAATATTTTTGACAGGATTGCGGCGTGAGTTAAAAACTTACAACTTATGTGAAGTGTGTTCGGATATGTTGTAAATATTTTCATGACATATTATTTAAATCCGTCAAGAAGATATTATAAAAAAAAAAACTTAATATAAAACCATTAATGGTTTTTCGTGAAACAGTCGTCTACTAATTAGGCTGCACATCATAAACTCTTTTACATGTCTGTGTATACAATATTGAGTTAGATAATGGTTATATGTAGAGAGTATTTTATTATTTTATAGATAAACGCATGTTAACCATAATAAAAGAGTTTTAAATGTTGTAAAGAAGTAGTTTCTTGCAATGTACACGAAAAACATCAAACATATCACACAATTAATGCCATTCTATGAAAGTTCAATCCAAAGGCACCATTAACAGAGGCAGTGTCGTAACTATACCGCCCGGCACACCCGGGCAAAGCCCGGAAACCCCCACTTCGGGGGGGGCCCTCAGGGGCCTTGGAGATTTTCCCTGAGTTATTAATCTAACTCAAAATTTTATATTTCCTCTAATTTCGCAAAATAGTTGTGACACAATATTAAGATGGAAACTGTTCAATATTCATTTATTTATTCGTTATTGACAACAGGTCACAAGACCCACAAGTGCAATATAATAAAGTTGTATACAAGGACAAGTACAATTACAAACAAATACAAAGACAAGTACTGGCAATTAAGGAAATAAAATACAGACGTACACTTCATAATATTCACACAGGCGTTCATGTGTATGTCGATAACAGTTAAAAATAAGTTTTAGTGAAGGATGAAAGAGAAAGAATTACAAAGGAACAGTACTTTTAGCGGTGTTTAGATATAGCCGATTTGAATGCGTCCAGTTTCACTGGCATTAGCAAAAGGGTGTGGAGAGGGGGGGGGGTGTAATGTGCTCATTTATTTATTTTACAGCAATCCTTTTCAGTTGTGAAACTGATTTACAAAAATTACAATGTTCTTTACTGACTGCCTACTTAGCCGGTACGCTCTTAGGTGACGCCGTGGTGGTTTCTTTTGTTACTTCCGTCTCGATTAGCCCTATCGAAAAATATGAGACGTTAAGGCCAATTTATCAATCAATCTATTGTTACTGCACTTATTCGAACTTTACACGAACGACCACACACTCAATTCTGATATAAAAATTGGCTCATTCTGTCACTTTTCCCAATATGCGTACTACCCCGATACTTTATGCTGTTGCCTATGGGTGGACAGGGTAGGGATGCCGGGGGTAGATAAGACACAAGGTAGTATAAGAATAGCGAAGAATTGTTTGAAATATTATTACTCAATGCTTAAGGGAGTAATAATACTGAATGAAAGCTGTGAAATAAAATTAATCTACCTGCTAACAAGGAAATTACAAACCAACAATTTCAACAAGGTACATCTTGATGATGTCAGACTAGTTATACATTCTACATTTAAATACTCATTGCTAAGGGAGTATAATAATATTGAATAATTGACCTGAAATACTATTACTCTATGTGCTAACGAGGAAATCGTGTACCACGTCTTTTCAAAAGGGTCTATCGGGATGATGTAAGACTAGTTAATTTCTACATTAAACCCCATTGTTAAGGGAGCAATAATATAGAATGAAAAGCCTTAAATACTATTACTCTACCTGCTAACTATAAAGAAATACACCGTGTCATTGCGACTAGGGTCATCGTGATGATGTAGGTGTAGTTACTTCAACGTAATAACGTAGTTGTTTAAGAAGTAATAATATTGAATGAGGGACATGAAATAAGCTATTACTTTACCTGCTAACGAGGAAGATACGATGACATAGCAACTAGGTTCATCGTAATGATGTAAGCTAGTTACTTAAAACATCTAAAAACTCGGAGTAATTATATTGAATGAAGAAGGTAGAGTAATAGTATATTACTCTAGAGTAATATACTATTACTCTACCTGCTATCAAGGAAATTATATACGATGCCTAAATAACAAGGTTTGTTTTTTAACTACCTTAAGGGTCAAGGCAAAATGTGTATTTACTATGTATGTGTATGTGTACTATACGTACTATTACTATGTATGTGTATATTCTGTATGCATTTTGTGTTGGAAATAAACTTACTTACTTAC
Source organism: Isoperla grammatica (assembly GCA_945910005.1). NCBI lineage: Eukaryota > Metazoa > Arthropoda > Insecta > Plecoptera > Perlodidae > Isoperla > Isoperla grammatica. The sequence continues at coordinate 5,183,070 of OX246749.1, read as the reverse complement.
TTACTTACTAACTAGGTTCATCGCAATGATGTGATTTATTTACTTAAGACATTAAAAACACATTGTTAAGGGAGTAATAATATTAAAGGATGTACCTGATATACTATTACTCTACCAGCTAAAGAGGAAATTTCATGATATGTGATTTCTCGTTAGCAGGTAAAGTAATAGTATTTCAGATCACTTATTAATTAAATATACTTACGCCCTTAGCAATGAGTATTAAATGTAGAAAGTAACGCTAACATAATCACGTCAAACATTGTTGTTGATATTTTTAAACGGTATATCATTTCCTTGATAGCAGATACAGTAATAGTGTTTCAGGTCCCTCATTCATTCAATATCAATATTATTACTCCCTTAACATCGAGCTTTTAAATGATTTAAGTATAACTAAGTTACATCACTACGATGAACCTATAGTTGCTATGTCATCGTATATTACTTCCTCGTTAGCAGATAGAGTAATAGTATTTCAGGTCAATTATTCAATGTTATTATACTCCCTTAGCAATGAGTATTTAAATGTAGAATCTAACTAGTCTGACATCATCAAGATGTACCTTGTTGAAATTGTTGGTTTGTAATTTCCTTGTTAGCAGGTAGATTAATTTTATTTCACAGCTTTCATTCAGTATTATTATTCCCTTAAGCATTGAGTAATAATATTTCAAACAATTCTTCGCTATTATTATACTACCTTGTGTCTTATCTACCCCCGGCATCCCTACCCTGTCCACCCATAGGCAATATCATAAAGTATCGGGGTAGTACGCATATTGGGAAAAGTGACAGAATGAGCCAATTTTTATATCAGAATTGAGTGTGTGGTCGTTCGTGTAAAGTTCGAATAAGTGCAGTAACAATAGATTGATTGATAAATTGGCCTTAACGTCTCATATTTTTCGATAGGGCTAATCGAGACGGAAGTAACAAAAGAAACCACCACGGCGTCACCTAAGAGCGTACCGGCTAAGTAGGCAGTCAGTAAAGAACATTGTAATTTTTGTAAATCAGTTTCACAACTGAAAAGGATTGCTGTAAAATAAATAAATGAGCACATTACACCCCCCCCCCCTCTCCACACCCTTTTGCTAATGCCAGTGAAACTGGACGCATTCAAATCGGCTATATCTAAACACCGCTAAAAGTACTGTTCCTTTGTAATTCTTTCTCTTTCATCCTTCACTAAAACTTATTTTTAACTGTTATCGACATACACATGAACGCCTGTGTGAATATTATGAAGTGTACGTCTGTATTTTATTTCCTTTATTGCCAGTACTTGTCTTTGTATTTGTTTGTAATTGTACTTGTCCTTGTATACAACTTTATTATATTGCACTTGTGGGTCTTGTGACCTGTTGTCAATAACGATAAATAAATGAATATTGAACAGTTTCCATCTTAATATTGTGTCACAATTATTTTGCGAAATTAGAGGAAATATAAAATTTTGAGTTAGATTAATAACTCAGGGAAAATCTCCGAGGCCCCTGAGGGCCCCCCTCGAAGTGGGGGTTTCCGGGCTTTGCCCGGGTGTGCCGGGCGGTAGTTACGCCACTGCCTCTGTTAATGGTGCCTTTGGATTGAACTTTCATAGAATGGCATTAATTGTGTGATATGTTTGATGTTTTTCGTGTACATTGCAAGAAACTACTTATTTACAACATTTAAAACTCTTTTATTATGGTTAACATGCGTTTCTCTATAAAATAATAAAATACTCTGTACATACAACCATTATCTAACTCAATATTGTATACACAGATATGTAAAAGAGTTTATGATGTACAGCCTAATTAGTAGACGACTGTTTCACGAAAAACCATTCATGGTTTTATATTAAGTTTTTTTTTTTTATAATATCTTCTTGACGGATTTAAATAATATGTCATTAAAATATTTACAACATATCCGAACACACTTCACATAAGTTGTAAGTTTTTAACTCACGCCGCAATCCTGTCAAAAATATTATTCGCTCATCTGATAACGCGGTTCTCATGTGGCGTTTTCCTAGTTATTATTATACATTTTTTGTTGTAACACATACAAACTCGGTCATACCTGGTGCGATCATGTAGTACGGACATAAATGTCGAGTATTTCTATGCGCTTACCTTACTTAATCCAATTGAAACCTTAAAAAAACGCACAATTAGCGCCTATCTATTATATGAAATGAATACATTATTCAACAAACATCTAAACAAAATTAAGATGTCGTGGCCACTTTGTTGAACCCATCTTAGCATTCGATCTTCGTATGGCTGGACAACCACCAACACCACCGGCAGGATGGAGAATTCCTTGAAGTATATTCATTCTTCATAATAATAATAATTGTTGTTATTATTATTATTACTATTATTCGTAGGTAAGCCGTTAAGATAGCCATTCTCTTCGCGCGTACCGCCATTGGCTTCAAACGGGTAAGTAACTTAACGGCCGCCAGATTCGCCCGTGTTGGCGCGAGTAACGCACTCTATCGCAGACTTAGGAAACTGTCTACGAGCGCGAGCCAGGCGGGCATGCAAGCTACCGGAATAACGCCCACATGGAACAAGGCCCACATGGAACAAGGCCCACATGGAATAACGCCCACATGGAACAAGGCCCACATTTTACGATCCCGAAGGTTGCATTGCCGTTGACCTTGATTATGCAAATCAGGTATGCAAATTAGGTGTGAGTAACGACTATCAAAACCAATATTAAACATTTGGCAACGCAGCATCGCTCGGGAAGCTTCGGGTTCGTAAAATGTGGGCCTTGTTCCATGTGGGCGTTATTCCATGTGGGCCTTGTTCCATGTGGGCCTTATTCCTTGTGGGCGTTATTCCGTGTACCTTATAGGCTACCTATAGGCCTATCCTAGTGTGGAGGTAAATCTATTAATGAATTGCAACTTTATAAGAGTAGGCCATAGGCCTGCGTTCGAGGAAAACCGAGGTTGCTCAAGTTTTAGCCGAGAGGTTCTACCATAGGCCTAACCTATAAATGACCCATGACTGGGCGGCGTCGAGAAAAAAATGGCATGTTTCTTAACTGACCTGACCATGCAGTACAGACAAACAAAGCTAATTTGCGGTGGCAAAAATGAATTATGCAATGTGACACGAGAGGGATTGTGGTATTTGTTGCGCGTTGTTGATTCGCGTTTCGTACTTACTTCTTGTATTCCTTTGCGATATTGATCACGTGCGTAGTACATAATTGTTATTTCATGATTTATCTGTAAGCTCCAGTCATTTTCAATACAAAGTATCTTCTTTCATGTAAAATTATCATTTTGAAGTTGCATCGATTTGACAACACAATCACGTTAAATATAGGCTACTAGGATTGTTCCTAACAATTTAGCAAAACATTACATATGCTAAGCATCTGAAGTATTAATAAATATCAAGGGTAGACCTGCCTAGGCTGGGACCTATTCGGGTTAGGGTCTAGCAATAGGCCTGGATACGGCCTGGACGAGATATAAATCAGTAGGGCCTAGGCTTAGGCCTAGGCCCTACTTGGCAGCAATTAGGCCTAGGCCTAGTCCAGACATACGTCGAGGCATACAAAAGGCCTAAAGAAAGCACAGGCTAAAGGTTGGTGCACAATAGCCCGGTAACGATAACTGTAACGATAACGGTAAAAAATTTCGATTTCATGTTAAATTACGATATGAAGCAAAATAAGAGCTTCCCGTTACCGGCCCGGTAACGGTAAGCTCTTAAGTACCGGCTCGGTAACGGAAAGTTCGCCAAGTTTTAACTTAACGTTACCGTTCCCGTCTGTACGTTACTGGGACCAATCAGAATCAAGCGTCCACGGCCTGTTAAAAGTAAGCAAATAGCCGAGCGTCTGCTTAACGGGCAATTGTGCATCGAATGCCTTCCCGTTACCATTTTATCGTTATGGTTACAGTTATCGTTACCGGGCAATTGTGCACCGACCTTTAAGGTCGGTGCACAATAGGGCCTAGGCCTAGCTCGGGAATGAGCTTCTCATTCCCTGGTAATGTTTAGGCTAGCCTAACCAATTTTCCCGTTACAGCACCGTTTTGGACGTATTGTGCACTGCGCTTTACATGGTAGCTAGGGGCCTACTACAGAGATAAAGTAGCCAAGGCCAAGGTCTAATCCTAGGCTAGGCCCTAGTCCAGGCATGCAAAAGGCCTTTAGCCTAGGCCCTAGGCTAGGGGGCCTAGGGCCTAGGCCTAGGCTACTCAGTACTCACCTCTGCACTTTTTATGCAATTCATCCATAGGACCAGGATTTTCTAAACCAGCTTTAGGTGTTTCTATTGGTTCGATCGGTGGTGGTGGTGGTGGTGTCGTTGTTACAGTAGGTGTAGAATTTCCATGACCGGGTTCAGTTTTGGCAAAACTCTGAGGAAATCCAGCAGTGGGAGGTGGTGGTGGCGGCATGGCAGTATTTGCCGGGGGCTGATTTGCAGCCATTACGTTACCCATGACCGTAATTAGTTAGAATTCACTTCAATAACGTTAGATATACCTACTATGTTTCGTACGTAACACTATTTAAACAATTTGAAAACACACAATGCTTAAAAAAGAAGAGATTTCACTTCAATACTTCACTTCACGTTACCATGGGAGTTGCCATTTGTAAATGTGCATTTTACAAGTCCTTCTGCTGTTTGATTGGACGATCAATATTGAATGCATTGAGTATAAAGTCGAAGAGGTCTCGAAGTTGTTGTTTTTGTTGTAGTCGATTGCATTGGTCAGGCGGAGTATTTGGGAGGCCGTGAGTAATGTCGTGCCTTGACCTGACGTCTAAAATACTTTACAGTCAACGAATTTTTCACCCAGTTCGAAGAATCCTTGACAATTTGTTGTTATTTCATTATATTTTACCAACGGAGTGACGGGAAAGTGTAAAATGTAGTGTATCCAATGTTATTAATACTTGATTCATTGTATATAAGTGGAACTTTACATGTTGTGAAAGTGGTTATATGAGCATGATACGTATAGGTTCTAGGCTAGGCTAGGCCCTACCTAGTTAACGTATAATTTTCATAGCCTGAGGGCCTAGGCCCAATGGGTGTTGCCCTGTCATAAGTTGTCAGTGCTCAAGTCTGTACTAGGCCCTAGGCGAGCCACGGCTTTGTGTTCATTTTTTTAAAGTTCAAAATAGTTTATATTTACAGTGTTTGTTTAAGCATATCGAAGATAGTTTCGTCGAATACCGGACAAGCTGAGGTCTTCTTGGCTGAGCAAAGTAGGCCCTACGCTAGGGGCCTATGACCTAGCTAGGCCCTAGGCCTCCCTGAGCTCAGGTCTAATCCAGCATTGGCCTAGGCCTAGGTCTACTGCAAGCTGTGACATCTCTTGAAGAAAGTCGATTTGGATACCTAAGACCGGTTCTGCAAGTCTACCGCGTCGGTAATCGGTCGGATGATGCAGTAATCTTGCTTCACGATTAAAAAATGTATATAGCCTAGCCTAGGTCTACCCTAGGCCCAGGCTATATGCAGCGGGTCGGTCGGTCTGTCGGTAAATTTGAATCGCATCAAGAAAGCTGTCTGCATTGCCGGAGCGAAGAAGCAAGCAGCCGGGTTCTCTAATTCGCCTTCACCGCATGAATGATTTTCTATCAAGAGTATTTTTCGGTCACATTCAATAGCATGCCGGTTTAAATGGTTCTCAACCCAGCACGGATGCGGAGCAATTTGTATTTCACCATTTGTTTCGAATTCTAAAGTCGTGTTTTACGAATAGCTTTCGGAATGGTGCCGAGCGATACCGCTCCCCGTGACGGTTTATTCGGAATATGCCTAGGCCTACACGAAAAGAAATCCGGCTCGGTTACGGGAAACGCGTTTGTTTTGAGAAACAAGGATATACCCGTCGGTACGGTTCTGTGCTTTTACGTGTCGAATGCTCGGGCTACCGGGAGCTTAAACGAATTTAGAGATGAACCCGTCTCTAAATTTGGCCGAATAAGCCTACAAGGAATGTCGGAAACTTGTAACTTATCGTGCCGGCGGGATGTTCTACGACGCCTCGGAATTGGCATTCTGCTACGACCGCGCAAACGTTCACGCGAGCTACTTCCGCAGACGTCGCCACGGTGAAACCGATCGTGTGGTTCTCGTTTGTCGGTCCCCGGTTCGTTGGTAACGGTTCCGATGCTGTGAGAACCAAGTGTGGTTTAAGGGGTTTCCTCTGAGGTATGAATATCTGTTCAATGTTTAAGCGTACAGGCCAATCAAAATATCGGGGTATGGTTTTGAAAGTAGCTTACACAAAGCTACATATAGCCTAGCCTATACTCAAGCTAGTTATGCATACCTACAAACTTGAAATTATTGGTTTCAGGAAGGCCTCTGCTCATACAAATATAACATAGTCTAAGTGTGTGTAATTATAAAATGCATTCTCGTTAGCCTTAGGCCTACTTTTAATGAGGGAAATGTTTGATATATGCTGTCGGTCTTACTGCCTCAATAGGCCTACCTTGTAAATAACTTATTTTCTTGCAATTTGTTTGGAGTGTCTATTTGCACCCAAGTTGGGTGAGCCCAACATTTAAAATGCTATTTTTACCCAAGTTCTGCGCATGCGCGGTTGGGTCCAGCATTTAAAATGCTATTTGCACCCAAGTTGTTTTTACCCAAGTTGGGTGTGTCCAACACATAGCATAGGTATTAAATTATGGACACACCCAACTTGGGTGAAACAACTTGGGTGCAAATAGCATTTTAAATGCTGGACAAACGGTCTGCGCATGCACAGAACTTGGGTGCAAATAGCATTTTATATGCTGGACCCACCCGCGCATGCCCAGAACTTGGGTGAAAGTAGCATTTTAAATGTTGGGCTCACCCAACTTGGGTGCAAGTAGAGGCAGCCCAATTTGTTTGGTCATTGAAAAGTAAGACAGGTCAAAATGGATGTTCACTTTTATGCCTTCTTTTTTTTTTTTCTTTTACATGGTTGTGTTCAAACTTTTAGAGCTAAGCCAGCAAATTGCTAGAATTAAGTCAGTTTTTAGCCTTCAAAAAGGTGCAGTCAAAAATCTCATTGCAACTTACTGATTAATTCGGCCTATCCTACTGGTTAGGTAAGTCTGTGCTGGAACCTCGACTGGGACCATATTCTGTTTTAAACCGTGACTACGTAGGCCTGTATCACGGAGCTCTGAAATGGTTCAACAAACCGGTTTAGGTCTAAAACGTTTTAGAGATGTTGATATACACCGGATGTACTTATCGGTTTTGCTGTAAAATACTTCAGTTCCAAATCAGTTTGTATGTTGGTTTGGAGGATTTAAGTCAGATTGCAAGGTCGTGGTTGGTGTACGCCACAAACCGTTTTAGTAGGTATGCGTTTTATGGTGCACACAGCACACGCACATTCCACTGGCTTGACAACTCAACCATGTGGTAGGCGGTGACACGATGTTCAACTCTCGATATCAGAGTGTTGCTGTTGTAGTTGATATTGCAGTCAGCTGTCCAACTATTTTCTCGTTTGATGCGCATCCCAGCCTCAAAATTATTTGTGAGTTTAAATTTACAAAGGTTTTACACACATTTTATGATATAATATTAAAGTGTGTGGTCAAAGCTTTGTAGATATTGTTTGACAGCCATATTGGATACGCTTCCAAACCATTTTTACGAGTTTTGTGGGATATATACGGAAATACATAAAACCGTTTCAGACCCAAACCGGTTTGCTAAACCGTTTCATAGCTCTGTGATACGTAGTCCATGTCGGAGTGAAAACTTGTTCAATGTGAAATGTGACGACATTTCTGTGTGTAGTAGGCTAACTTTTTAGTTTTTACAATACGATGGTACTTTAGGGCATGTGTTTTGTTGTGAAAAGTGGTTCCAAATCATTTTCACGTGGCTAGGCCTACTAAGGGAGTAGGCCTACATTAATTGGTAGGCCTAGGCCTACCTGGATCTTAACAGGGAAGGATACCTCCACGTCAAAAACTGCACAAAATTTTCATTTTCAAATTATATCTCAAGAATGGGCTTTGAGATCGAAAATCTGAATCAACAGCGCACTGTGGTTTAGTAAGCTCTACACACTGAATGCTCTAAATGTGTCTTACATTATAATCAATTTTTTTTTTTTAAGCGAGCGAAGCGATCGTCTCCACTAGACTCTTAGGCACTTCGTTCTGTTTTTTTATTTTTGTTTTTATGTCTGTCGAAAGCGGTCGAACGGGAAGTCAGATCAACTTGAAATTTGGACCATCCACAAGCCTCGATGTGGATTGAAGGTGTATAGTTTTGAGGCAAAATCGTTTGAAAAGTTACAAAGTTACACCATAGTTAGGCCCTACTGCAAAATATTTATCTGAAACAAAATTGTGGCAAAATATGAGCTAGCCATATTTATTTTTCTTAAGCTTTTTCCGGTCACGAATATGTTCATTTTATGGCGATCTGATAAATATTGGCAAAGTTACACAAAAGTTACTCGAAAATATTTTTCTGAAACACAGTAACAGCAAAATGTGAGGTGGCTATCTTGTAGTAAATTTTCGTCCAGTCTCGAATATACTAATTTAAACGCGATCGGATACGTATTAGAGGCAGACATTACATTTCTATTGCTGTCAATAACTGTTAGTAACGGTGGCGGACCGCGGCGAAAACATGACAACGAAAATTCTTAGCTAGGCACGTGCACTGCATCCAACAATGTCGGGAAGTATAATAGCTATGGAAATTAGAAAAATTTGTGCAATGCGCATTCTTGAATTGTTGTTAATTGTTGTTTGTATTAGCATTGAAAACTTTTCGCCAGAAAGTTCGTAGATATTGACGCGCTCGCTTAAATCAGCGCGTCAAACAGAGCGTTTTCCTAGTTAATTTTATTACTAATTATCGAATTAAATCAAAATAACTACGCTAATGGTGATAACATTTTATTCAGTTTGTAGGGCTTACCAAAACACAGTGCGCTGTTGATTTAGATTTTCGATTCTTATTGCAATTTTGAGATATAATTAAATAATGAAACTTTTCTGCGGTTTTTGACGTAGAGACTACGCTTCGCGCTTAGTAAATAAACATTTAGCCAAGGGTAGGAATGACTTCGGATGATATCAGAAAACCGAATCGGAACCAATTCCATCGCGATCGGATCTATAGGCTAGTTTTTTGTTTTATTAAAACCGGTCAATCTTTCGAATCCAAGCTTGTCCATAGGCCTACAATTTTGAAAAGCAGTTGCATGCCTACTAATCTCCCTCATATTTCGCCTTTAATTGGACCGAGATTCGTTATATTTTGTTAAAGTAGGCTTAAGTGTTGCAGGTTGCCTTGTGCCTTGCATAAAATACATGATTGAATTGTTTAAGAGTTAAGTCTTAGTTACACAAAAATGAAAAAGCCTTCATCCAGCCCTAATGATTTTTCAAATTGGTTTGAATCCGGTTCCCTGGAACCTGATAGGAATGGGTTCTATCTAGATCCGGATCTGATTTTTCAAACCGGTCGATTTTTGTCGTTCAAAAGTTGTATGTAAAAATTTTAAAATAGGACGTTTCATGTCGCGAATTTGAATTTCCTTCGTTATTGGCAATTTTTTTTTATCATATGCCCACATTTGGCTTAATCAGGCCATCATGTAAGATCTGGTCAACCAGTAGAGACCTTTTTCCTTTTCTTCTCTCTTCATGCCGTTAGGCAATGCGTCACGTTCTGTTTTAAGTTTACTACATCTGAAGAGGTGATTCCTGTCCTGTTCCTCCACTCCACATAGCTTGCAGATACTAGTCTCAAATATTCGTTATTGGCAATAACGAAGGAAATTAACTAACTTATTATAACTTGTTAACCAATAACTTATTGCCTTGAATTTGATGAGATTCGTTGTTTGTTTATAGGTCGTTGTTGCCGGTTGCCTCACGTCCTGCATTAAAAACCGGCCCGTAGTTTCCTTTCTCACTTTGTAATGAAAAACGAACAAAACCTAGATCGTAGCCGAGTATTTTTCGTATCGGTTTCGAACCGGATTGAAACTGGTTCCTAGTTTTTAGGCCCGAAGTCATTCCTAGTCCGTTAAGGGAGACCGTATGACAAGAGCGCCGTGAGCGTTCCTACCCAAAGAATGTCGGTAGGCCCGCCTATGCCACCTCACTTGACGCACATGGTTTTGATGTCGTGTAAATACAGACGGCTGTGGGACGGCTTAACCTTACCCGCGTGCTAAAGTATTTTCCAGTATAAGAAACGTAGCGGACCTCAAGCGCATTCAAAGACCGAGAGTTGACATGTTATTAGCCTCGTCTTTGTGGACACGCCAATCACTGATGCATCGACTGTCACAACACAACCAATTTGTCTCAGCAACTTTGGTTCAGTTCGCTGCTGTATTTACGACAGACAGGAGCTACCGTGCGATACGGGTTGTGTACGCTTTTGGTTACCTTGTTGTGTTCTGTGTAACGCTGTATTTTTTATAATAATCTGTAAATTACTCATGTAAGCCTACCCATAGTTATATATTATTGTTATCATATAGTCATTAGTGATAAGTGCTTAATAATCGTGGTGTTGCGCACAACACTGCAAGTATTAGCAAAACATGGCGTTATTTTCGCACACCCTATACAATATGTTACAAGTTTAGGCTATTAGAAAATGATGTCGAACCCGTCCGGGATAAGTCAAGCCAGCTACCCCATGTTGCTATGACTGACGCGTGTCCAACCCCCACAGACCATCAATGGCTTTGAAATCTGCATTTGCCGCTACGTTTCTTATACTGGAAAATAGTTTAGACTGTGTCATTCCATCAACCATTGTAGCTACTAGGTTTCACTTGTTTTTTGGATTCTTCAGCTGATTGTTAATTTTAAATACACACCACATGGCACATATTAATATTTAGTTTTAAGTGCTAAGTATAATGTATATCTATAATAACAATTACTATGAAGAATCTATTAGGGATAAGCAGTGCTCAAAATTAGGAATTATAGACAGCAGCCCTTCGGGCTACTGCCTTATAGTTTTTGGCAGCCCTGTTAAGAATTGAATAGCCCGATATTTTCGTTTTATTACGTGATTAACATTTGAAATTACATTTTTTGTTTTTTAATTATCGTGAATAAAGTGTTGACCAGTTGACTAGTCTAGTGCATCTGTCGACCGCGAGCGCGGTGGCCCATGTGTATAGGCTAGGCGGGCGGTGGACAGCATGAGAAATATGTCTGGAAATGTTTCTCACGTTCTAGTCTCACAAGAATAACATTACTGGTTTGATACATTAAAAACTGTGATAATTTGTTAATATAATGCAGTGTGTTGTATGAACACATGGCACTTTTGATTTTAGAAAAAACACTATTTAATAATGTGTTTGTATGTGAAATTTAAGGCTGCCTGGGTATATACAAGTGGCAGCCGAGCGCTGGGGATGAGTATAAGTTTATTTCCAATACAAATGTATGGCCTACGTAGAAAATACGTGTAGTGGTACTAAGAGACAAATTTGCTTTTACCCTGAAGGGAGTTATGATTAGGAAGCTGTTTCTAGACAGAAAACCTTTTAATTGGGCTTTGCACGCAAAGCTTGACGTAGTTATTAGCGTACGTAGTACGACGTGACAGGGTTGGTTTAGTCACTTTAAATTAAAGTCCCCCACTGCAAATCAGTTAAGTTACTGAGTGGGTAGACTCTAAATGTGAATTTATTTATTTATTTATTTTGTAGAATGTGCCACCAATGTCCAAGCCCAAATCCATGGCCTCCTTGATGGGTAAATCAGCGCCGACAAGGTCTACTTGACCCATCCAGCAAGCTGTGATGGCGGCATTTTGCCAAAGACATTGGAATAGTAGTAGCGCCACCATAGTTCGAGCTCAAGTCCAGAGCCTACCGGTTGGGCAAATCAGCCATTCTTTCATGGCTAAGTTCAAGGTCTACTGGATTTACTCCTAGCGGAGTAATTGCGAAGCGCAAAGTAAGGTCATTGAATGAGATCCAAAATCGCCATTCTGGACCCAACTACAAAAATCGCATTATTATTTAAATAATCCTCACCAATAATGTGAACTTACGCATAAAGTATTTCTTTTGAAAATATATATATATAGAACGTGAAGACAAAATCTCATTACAGATTGTTATTTTGCCTTTTAGACCCATAATTTAATTGTTTTGACAGATCAATTCATTTGTTTTTCTGAACGATTCTCCCGTTTGAATATAACATGTGATTTTTAACATTATGGAAATAGGTTAGGCGACCTTACTTCGCGCGCGCGCTACCAACGATCTAGTGGACCTTGGGCTAAGGTTATGAAAGTAGGTGCCAATCGGCTGGAATGGTATATAAAGTGAGGAAAGGATCCAACAGCTTACCTTCGTGTAGTAAGATGTCGGATTTGCGAGTTTGAAGTACACATAAAAGACATAATACAAAATATAACGAGACGTTTCGACCGAGGTCTTGCTCACTCGAAAGAAGTGGCAGTAGCCATTCTTCTCTCGAGTGAACAAGACCTCGGTAGAAACGTCTCGTTATATTTTGTATTATGTCTTTTATGTGTACTTCAAACTCGCAAATCCGTCATCTTACTACACGAAGGTAAGCTGTTGGATCCTTTCCTCACTTTATATACCTAGACCTTGGGCTAAGTTATGCGGAGATCAAGTAGACCTCGTCCGAGGGCCGGGTCGGTGAGTGTGGAGAAAAGTCGCAGTGCAAAGCCCCATTATACGGTATTTGGAGCGCTTGAGCCGGACGAGCTGTCGTAGATCTGAAGTGGTTACGATCGCTCGCGGCCGCTCGTCCGGTCCTCGGAACCGCTCCCTCCGTCTGACACCGGTCGTTGTTGTTGTTGCAGCGCGACGGCGCGACGGTATCATGTCGACGTGGGACAACTCCCGACGTAGGAAAGAGTCGGCCTCCACTCGTCTGCGGATGGACTCTTACGACAACGTGGGCGGACGCAGCCGGGCCGCGTCCAAGCGGAGGGAGCTGGACAAGGTAACGTGTCCCCCCCCCCCCCCCCTCCGATAAAAAATCCGTTCCCAAACGGAGGGAGCTGGACAAGGTAACGTCCCACCCCCTCCGAAAAAAATCCGTTTCCAAGCGGAGGGAGCTGGACAAGGTAACGTCCCCCCCCCTCCGATAAAAAAATCCGTTTCCAAACGGAGGGAGCTGGACAAGGTAACGTCCCCCCCCCCCTCCGATATAAAATCCGTTTCCAAACGGAGGGAGCTGGACAAGGTACCGTCCCCCCCCCCTTCGAAAAAAAATACCTTTCCAAGCGGAGGGAGCTGGACAAGGTAACGTCCCCCCCCCCCTCCGATAAAAAAATCCGTTTCCAAACGGAGGGAGCTGGACAAGGTAACGTCCCCCCCCCCCCCCTCCGATAAAAAAATCCGTTTCTAAACGGAGGGAGCTGGGCAAGGTAACGTCCCCCCCCCCCCCTCCGATAAAAAAATCCGTTTCTAAACGGAGGGAGGTGGACAAGGTAACGTCCCCCCCCCCCCCTCCGATAAAAAAATCCGTTTCCAAACGGAGGGAGCTGGACAAGGTAACGTCCCCCCGCCCCTCCCTCCGAAAAAAAATCCGTTTCCGAACGGAGGGAGCTGGACAAGGTAACGTCCCCCCCCCCCTCCGATAAAAAAATCCGTTTCCAAACGGAGGGAGCTGGACAAGGTAACGTCCCCCCCCCTCCAAAAAAAAATTCGCTCGAAACTGATTTGGGACTGTGTGAGTCGCGCGCGATGCGCAGGCACGAACTTCCAGCTGACCATCCTACGCTGTCGCTACTTGTGGGCATTTTCTTCTCCGATCGTTCCGTTATGTTTTCTTGGCACCTTACAATATCCAGGGGGCACGAGGGAAGGGGGAAAGGGAGGGAAGAACAAAACAGAGAGCATCTGATGAGATGTCCAAGTGTTAAAGACAAAGTAGATGCCCTTCCACCTGGCACGAGCTATGAGGTAAAGGAAGCCTAGCCTGTCTCTACTGGAAAACCAGAAAATGCATGATGGCCCAGTAAGCCAAAAATGCGGGCATAGGAAAAGGAGAAGATCTTATGCTGTGCTCCAACCAAACACATGGCATGTGACCCAAAATAAATAATTAAATAAATAAATCCAATTACTGATTCATATGTGTCATATTTGAAATATCGATCTTTGATTGGTTATCGCTCGCTCGTCATCGGTGTTCAGAGCCTACAGGGTTGGTTTAGTCGCTTTAAAAATTAAAGTCCCCCGCTGAAAATCAGTTTCGTTACTGAGTGGGTAGACTCTAAATGTGTATTTATTTTATTTATTTTTTTATGTAATAGGCCTATAATCATTCAACAGAGAATTGTTTGCCCTTTCTTGAGGACGTCGTGTTTTGTCGATACAATAATAAAATAAAAATAAATAAATTCACATTTAGAGTCTACCCACTCAGTAACTAAACTGATTTGCAGTGGGGGACTTTAATTTAAAGTGACTAAACCAACCCTATAGGCTTCGAACACCATCGACGAGTGAGCGATAACCAATCAAAGATCTATATTTCAAATATGAAACATATGAATCAGTGATTGGACAGTGCGATCACCTGCGGACAAATGTTAGAATCAACAAGGCCGATTGAGAACAACTTTGAATTTATTGAGTGCTTCGTTGCTAGGACGGCTCCAAGGTCACCGTTTACTTATTCCTAAGCCAAGAAGTAATGAAATTGAATCCATATTAGAAGTTAAAAAACTTCTGCCAAAGATACGCCGTACACATAGTAAACTTCAAAGCACGGCGCGTTAAACATGGATTTTTCATCGGCAAAATACGATGCCTATAAGAAAGGGAATACATACAATTCTCAGGGGAATGATTAGCCATGTTTACACAGAGGATTCAATACGGTATTGAGTAGGGATGTCAATACCCGGAAATAGTTGTACCCGGGTACCCTCGCGCCGTACCCGGACTACCCGGGTAGTAAATAATACTAAATACGCGTTTTATCGTCATGGGTGTCAAATGATTCGCAAAGTTGTGGAAAGAGACATTATATTGTTACACGGTATCAGGTTGCATTGTCTTCGATCCAAAACAATCGCGGAAGTATTCAACAAAGCTTCAAGGATTGCGTCTCCGCTACGGTAGACGGTGGTCGGCCGCGTCAAAGGGATGACGTCATAGTCCGAGCTCGAACAAGAGAACATGATTGCGGTAAAGCTACGACGGGCGGGTGCGCTCCCTCGGACTCGCAACCGTTCCGCAGCATTCTTCCATAGGCCTACAGAAGATGATACTAATTGGGCTTTACGTCTCAATTTTTTTGCGACGATGATTAATCAAGACCGGGGGGGGTGTCAAGTAAAATGTCGGCCAATTGAAAAGCGCGGTTCGTACGCTCGCACAAAGAGGCCAGTAGGAAAATATCGCAATATTGAATTGATTTCGTTTTGAACAGAAGAAGGGTACGGGTACCCGTTGACATCCCTAGTATTGAGTACGATCCGGCTGTTCAATCCTCCATGTAACCACTTAAAACACGGATTGGATCGGTTGAATCCAATCCCCTAAAAGCTGGGATCGTATTGAGAGATTGTATTGAATCTGTGCATGTAGACGACTTTCTAGTATCGTATCGAATTCACCCCAGTGTCAGACTGTGCGCATTTACTTAAAAAACCGAGCAGTAATGTCTAAACGAAAGGTGTGGTCGTGTGAAGAGGTAACATGACAACAAAACAAAACAAAAGTAAGGTCAGGGTACAACCGCCTGCGTTACACCCCCTAATGCATCCACTTTCTGATAGCCAGATGATTTATTTATTTATTTATTTATTTATTTATTTATTTATTTATTTATTTATTTATTTATTTATTTATTTATTTATTTATTTATTTATTTTTTATTTATTTATTTATTTATTTATTTATTTATTTATTTATTTATTTATTTATTTATTTATTTATTTATTTATTTATTTATTTATGTATTTATTTATTTATTATTTATTTATTTATTTATTTAATATAGCGCTTTTGGTTACATCCAAGAAGGTGCACGAGGCAACTGAATATTTAAGCTTGTCAGATTGGATATAATGGAATATAATATAATATAGAGTAGAATATAGTAAAAATACAAAAAATATATATTTGCATTCACCCCTGCACAGATGCAAAGATGGCAGTGGATAAGAAGTTCATAAAACTACCGCTAGGTTGCACTCGCTTGGTATTGAAAACGAACTGAGTGCGTGATAAATTCGGGTCATGTAAACGCATAGATCTGAATCCAATCTAATACTCAATACTCCATGTAAACATGGCTATTATATTTTTGGGTCACATTCCGTGTGTTTGTAGCACAACGAAAGGTGGTTTTTTGAAGTTTGTGCTGGCCCATCGCTGCAGGTGTCTGCACGCGACTCGTACAATCTTCATTCTGATTTCTGAAAAAATACTGGTAAAAAAATCTGAAAAACTCTGATTTCTGTATCTAGCCCCAACTAGGGACAAATGAGGGAAAAAACCCTGGCTAAAACCAATTAACTGATATATATATAGCTTTTAAACGGTTAACTGCGCCTCCCCCACTGCCACCGAAGAATTCTGTTACGATCCAGGTTGCACTTTATTTATTTATTTATTTATTTATTTATTTATTTATTTATTTATTTATTTATTTATTAATTAATTAATTAATTTATTTATTTATTTATTTATTTATTTATTTATTTATTTATTTATTTATTTATTTATTTATTTATTTATTTATTTAGTTATTTATTTATTTATTTATTTATTGTCTATCCTATTCAGTTATAAAACTGATTTACAAAGGACAACAATAAAAAATAGAACTAGGCTATGTAAACAATTAATAATATTGAAATCATAAATAGCAACAAAACAAACTACTGTACTATAAAACAAATTAAGAACAAGAAAAATGAATTGAGAAATTAAAAATATAAAATCAAATGAAAATGCATTATATTAAATAATAATAATAAAGTATATACATATGAAGGAACATGAAGGAGAAATGTGGGGGGGGAAATTATATAATATAGTAGATCGTTTTATTTCCTTATTGACTTTTTACATTTTGTTACAGACAGGCAGGCAGTTTTTTTTTTTTTTTTTTTTTACATACATACATACAAGTTATAAATGTCAGTCTTGACCCTAGAAGGGTATATGGAAAGCCTATGTTTAAGAACATCAGTTCTAAGAATAAGAATAATGGTGATATAATACTATTGTTAACCTACTATGTATTACTATTTATATGTACTGTGTTTAGACAATATCACTGTTTGTTATAAGTTTAGTGGTAACATAATATAATTACTATCAATGCATCATTATTGTGCAATATACCAATATGATAAACAATTATAGTAGGTACTAATACATAATAGTAAGGTATGATTCAATACATAAATAGGACTATATATAAATCAGTCAACAACAATAATAATAGTAATAATAATAATAACAATAATAATAATAATAATAATAATAGTAATAATAATCATGATGATAATAATAATAATAATAATAATAATAATAATAATAATAATAATAATAATAATAATAATAATGGTATTAATAATGCACAATGGTATTACAGAAATAGATTTTACATAATACATAAATAATATGATTAAATATGTTCATTTTTTTTTTAGTTTTTTAGTTTACCCTAGAACGTGTCTGAAAAGAATTCTTCGAGCGAGTAGTACGCCTTCTTCTTTAGCATCTTCTTTAATTTAAAGCGAAATGTGTCTGTATTTTTAATGTTGATTAGATCTGGTGGTAACTTATTAAAAATTTTGTAATTAATGTGCATCGAGTTATTTTGTAAAAATTTAGTCTTGTACCGAGTTGTGTGGATTTTGTCGGCTTGTCGTGTGTTATGAGAGTGGATTTGGTTGTTGGGGGTTGGTATATTGGAACCAGTTTGTTTTTTTACAAGGGTTGTTGCTTCGAGAATGTATAAACTGTAAAAAGTCAAAATGTTATGTTTAATGAAGAATTCTTTACAGTGCGGTTTGGGCTCATAGATATCATATATATATAATACGAAAACATTTAAACGGTAAACCCAATCCAACGTTTATTTTCACAAAATAAATGTCAACGTTTCGACGACTCGTACAAAAACAAATAAAAAACCTAAAATAAACGTTGGATTGGGTTTACCGTTAAATGCTTTCATTTTTCAACCAACAAAATCTAAGAAATCATATATACATACATATGAAGTATATAGTTTATATAAGTGAAAAAGAAGAAAAAGAAGAAATCTAAAAATGAAAAGAAAAAAGAAAAAACTGATTTGTTAACGGTCTCAGCTCAAATGAAAATGAGGATTGCAAAAAAATCTGTCAGCAGGCACAGCTGCAAAGAAGGCACTTGACAGTCTTGTTGATACTTGGAGCTGTGATGAACGAGGGTCAGTCTTGTGCAATCGATTTAGGATAAGATTTGAAGGAATTATTACCCAGGGCCCGGATTCACAATAAGTCTTAACTTAGGCCTGGCCTACCTTTAGAACACTAGATTATGTCACGCCATTGGCTGATACGGACCTGCACATACCCTCGACTCGACGTCGCTAAGAAACCCTAGTAAATAACAAACACTTGAGACCAAAATTTAGGCCCTGTCTGAGTTGGTCTTATCTTTTTTTCCAAGATGATTGCAATTTGCCTATGACTTCAAAGTGTGAACGTAAATAGATATCATTTACTTACCTTGAATACGCATTTGTCTGTTTTAAAAGTGTGGAAGTGTTAGGAAACAAAACACTAAACTTTAAAATAAAATATTTTAAGTTCACTGTGATTTTCACGAAAGTAGCTATCAATTAGACTTTGTAGTAGGCCCAACATAGCACATATGGTGCAGCAAGACTTAGGTTGGAATTCATAGTCGGCCCCTACACCTAGGGGCGCCCATTGTTACCAAGGTAACAATTGTTTGCTGTTATTTCCCATAAACAAAACAAATCCATAGCAACAATGGGTGCCCCTAGGTGTAGGGGCCGACTATGAATTCCGGCCTTAGGACCTGTCTTAAAGGGATAGTCAGGTGAAAAATAAAAAAATCCCCAATGAGTTGTAAATGCATGAAATTCAGTTATGTGTAAAATAAAATTGATAGAGGTTGCTTCAATGCAAGAAAAAAAATAGTGAACATTTAGCTATTCTACTAGATTCCCTTCTCCAGCTCTGCTGCATTTTTCTCCTAAAGCGTAGGACAGCTTTATCGGTTCTTAGCTCGCTAGCGCCTTCCCGATAGACAGAGCACTCATTGTGTTATACGAGACCAGCCACAACACTCGGCGACTGCGGACAGTGCCGCTCAATACAGATTGCAAACATTTCTACACATCAAGTCACACAAAAATTAATTGCAGGGCATTTTGTAGAAGTACACGTTCGTACTAAGAAGCATGTTATCGGTAGAGAAACGATGCACATTAAACCTCCTGATCGATAAGTGCCCTAATTTAGCCGTGGTTTCACCATGGACTTATAATAGTAACTGCGTTACTGGACTCGCAACATCATAACAAACCGCGCCCGCGATTTTCACTTCCGGTTTTTGTGCGCCGCCATTACTGGCAGCCATTTTTGCCCCACCGATAGCTACTGCTGTCAGCTGTCACCACAACAACACATGTCTACACTTCTCACGGTTCCAAGTAAGTACCTAAATAACGTAATAATCATTATATAACGCTTTAAATGTTAATTGATAATATTTTAAATTACTGTTTAAGCTGTTTATTGGCAGTTCAGTAATCTGTTACATTATTCAAGTCAAGATTTATGGACTTGGGCCTGCCATGGCTATCATAACCTTACAAACGTTCTAATAACAAGAAACTAGTCATTTACCATACTAAACTTACTAGAGAACGACTAAGCCTTTAAATATTAGGGTATTTATATTTAAAGTCGCTTGGAAGACAGCTTGGCTGGGCCTGGAATCACAAAATTAGGCCTAGGCCTAGGCTAGGCCTAGTGCCAAGTAAAGAGTGACAGAAACACATGCTTAATGTCACAACAATGGCCATGTCATGTGAACATGGCTAGGCCTAGCACATTGGTGCTAGGCCAAATGTATTTCTACTATTAGTATTTGGTCTTGTAGCCCCAGCTTGGCCTGAAGATCAATTTAGGCGTAGGTTAGGCCTATCTTATATTGTCAAAACACAAGGATGGTCTAGGCGTAGACGGTAGACTACTCATACCTGGGCTGTAGGCCTAGGGCCTAGGCTTATTACCTGCTATAATTTATAGTAAAATCCAGTATATCCACCAACTAGTATAAAATTATAATAGGGCTATACATCTTTCATTAACTTTGGTCAATAATTTTAATCAAATTTAGTTTAAAAAACAAACTACAGTATTAGGTTAGATGTTGGGTTAGTGAAAGTTAGCCAAATGGATGGGTGGTTCATTGGGGGTAATGTCCCAACAGCTTACCATGAAGGGTGAAGGTGTATGTCTGAAACTGTAACTATATACACACAAACAATACAAATACGTATGTAGGCTACAGGACAATGAATAATGTCAAAACAGTTTTGCGATGATACGGCCTTGCTTACTCGACGAGTGCAGTCGAGTCTACTCGGAGTTCCTATCGAACACCTTCACCATTTAATATAAGCTGTTGGGACTAATTCTTCCCCCCAATAAAGTATGAGGTCTACAATTCTATAGGAAGTAATGTGCAGATTGTTGTAAATTTTCTTACAGCACCCTTGCAAGGGCATTCAATACATGTTTTTGTACGTCTTTTTTTTATTCTAACACAATCTGTTCTTTTTTCACTTGCAGTCGTTGCGGCAAAAGTTTTCTGCAATTTCATCGGTCCACACCAGTCTACAGACCTTAACTAACACTTGAAAACTGGTCTGTTTTCTGGCTGTGGTGGTCATGGTCCTACCTCTGGGTCACACCACTTGCATCAAATTAATGCAAAATTGAATTTGAATTGAAAGTGAAACTGAATGAGACTTTAAAGAGTTACCTAATTGAAAATTTCTGATTATAGTGGTAATCATCAGTATTTAAAAATCAATAAAACAATTTGATTAAATTTGTAAAATTTTGAGTTAACTTATTTATGTCTACATATTTTCATAACTTTTACAAGATACAGTAGGCTACCCAACCAACTCTGCATACATGTCTTTGAAAGTAGGTAGCCAGCAAATACAATACCTAAGGAGGACTGAGAAGATGTCATGCTTCTTCGATATCTCATAAATACTGAAGTCGATGCTGGCAGGATGCACCGAATTTTCCATAAATTCACATTAACTAATGACAAATTCACTTTTGTGTGTGTGTGTGTGTAATTTCCTTCTACATTTGTAATGTTATACAAGGGTTAACATCACAAAAATTGCAAACCCACACAAAGAAAAAATTACCCCCTAAAACCATTGTATTTTCATGTAACAAAAGTCATACCACTACAAAGACACACACACACACACACACATTGTGGCCAAATTAGTATTTCAGCAGTATTGTAGACACTTCATTTTCAGGCCCATCCGCCCATCATTAAAAATTAATATAGTAAGAGTACAAGTAAAGTAATCCTACTTTAGTCAGTCCCATTTGCATAGCTGTTGGCCTTGGTTTGTTATTGCCTTTAACGTTAATTTTTAATATTGACGGGCCTTCAGTAATTTTTGTTTTTTAAGACATAAATACACTACATAAATAAAACTATGATTAAAACTATACTAAGTTAACTATACTAACTATGATTAAAACTGTGTTGAATCAGGCTAGAATTTTAAATTAATTCATCTACCATTTTACAAGGGGAAAATTTTAATTTTGGAAAATACAGTTACGCAATAATATTATATGCATGTAATTTAATTATTCGGCGATAAATTTTCTTACTACTGTACTAGTGTAGTAAAACAAGTCACTGTCCAGAATGCATTTAATCATGAAAACTATCTCAAATTGTGCTTTATAATAATTGAAAGTAATTGTTCTCTTGTCAGTGCTACCTCCTTATGAATGCATTCACAATTACTTAAAAAATGTTCACATTTGAACCAGAACACCAGCTTCTTCACTTCACTGGAATTGTAAATCCTCTCTTGGCCAATGCTGGAAGATTGCAGCAGGGGTTGGTGTAGGTAGAATTTCAATGTTAGTGAAGTAGCCAATTCTTCCTTCATCGACCGACATCTGGCTCTCTTGCCCGTAAAATGTCTTCTAGTGGTCTTGTCTTCTCTTATGTCTGCATCTTGAAACAAAAAGTGTGTGGGGATATAATTTAATTACCCAGTACTTGAACCACACAATTTACTTTTTGTAGGTCTAAAATCTTCAATTACAAAATGCAATGTATGTGTGTGTTGTTCAAACAATCATTTCCAATCTACAGTAGTAGGACCTAGAATCACTAATCATTAATCAATCTAAACAGTGTTTGGTAATCAAAAGCTTACCAATTTAGTGGTTTGATATTTAAAGTAAAAGGGGAAATATTTTGAACCAAAATAATATATTTTTTAGGACTAATAGCCTCAGCCATAATCCAGAAGGCCTAGATATGGTAACCAAATTTTCCCAAATCAGTTTTTATGCTAGCGCGTTCCTCAACATTGGTTGTTGAACATGCACCTTTACATTTTTATACTGTTGCAAGTAATGCTCATAAGAGGACTAAGGTAAGGCCTACACAGTAACTACGTTTAGGCTTACCATGTGAGCCGAACCCGGACTAGTCACTACGTACTACTCTACAGTATCAGTCTCTTGACGCTTTCAGTCCGTGCTAGGTTGTACGGGGTCAGTTCGAGCTATGTGTGCTGGCTCAGTGATTTTACCGATTCAAACTCAGTCTGTGCCGATGTCTTTCAAGCAATCCTAGTCCAAAATGAGTATTTACGGGCTAGGCCTATAGTCCGGGCTTGGCTCCTGTGGTAAATGTGGACACTGAAGGGCACATGTCAGCCTAGACAAATCCATATATACCTAGACCCAGATTTGAAATCTTAAGGCCTAGCCTTAGCCTAGGACTGAGTGCAGTATGCATTTTTAAACTGCCATGCCATGGGCGCTTGTTCTAGCTCTAGGTCTAGCTCTTTTCATAGATAAATAAATGCCTTCTTTATTCACTAAACGTAGGCCTACGTAATATAGGGTAGGCCTAGGTCTAGGCCTAACCTCACTTTCCATACTCGCCCGGGGCTAAGCCTAGGCCTACTCGCTAGGCCTAACCTAGGAAGATCTAGTTTTTTTTAAACACAAACCCTAGGCCTACGTACAGAATGTAATGAAATTGTAAAATAAAGTACATATAATAGGCCTAGCGTAGGTCTAGGCTAGGGAGTAATATAATCATTTACCTACCTTGGAGTCTGCATTCGATGTCTTCATAACCTCTGATTTGGACGTCAACAACACAATTTTACAACAACAACCACGCCAAAACACATACGGCCCCCTGGCTTTCTGATTCTTCCACGAACATGTCAAGTTTTCAGTCCATACATACTAAAAACTGATCAGAAAACCCGTAACAACATGCAGCGGCATTGGGTTTGAATGGCAGCGGTCGACTGTGAGGGGTTAAAATGGCGCCCGATGACGTCAATATGTACATGTCACATGACTTCCGGTGCTACTTTTGTAGTACGCCGATTTGTTAGCAGTTGCGAGTCCAGTAACATTATAAGTTCATGGTTTCACTATCTCGAGGCAACATTTTTTTTGTATGGGAATTATCATGAAAAAAGTTGCTCGGTGCTACTTGGTAGCAACAAGCCAAAAAATCGCGTTTTCTTTAATTTTTTTAAATCGCCTGCTTTTAAAGTATGGCGGAGTTTATCCTCTTTTGCGGATTTTTAGGGTGCCTCGCGGACATGAGGATTAACGGCCAAATTGGCGGATTATCTACTATTATTGTAAAAACCCTGAAATTTACTATAATTAGAAAATTCCGCCCTAAAGAACGATTTAATAACGAAAAAAGTTAAGTTGGACAATCTACACTTGAACCCGCAGCATAGACATGATGTCTCAAAACACGTGTGAAATATCGACATTTCAACTGTTTTTTTGTAAGTTGTCTGACTATACTAGCAAGCAGAGGGTGGAGCTTGTGTGGGAGACAGCCAATGCGGTACCTAAAGCGTTGTGATTGGTCTAGTAGTAAGTAGCGTCCTCTATCGTCAACTTTGCAGAACGTGTGTGTTTGTTTAGTGTACGATAGAGCGCGTTGCCTGTGCCTCGTTGGTAACAAGCAGAACTGTGAGCGTGAGCCCGTGACGACTGACTTCTCTGAGTCTATGCTGTTATTTGCCTGGTTTCCACTCGTGGAAAATTACGCGGACGGCTGTTCGTTTAGGGCTGCGTACCAACTATGACTGGGAGTGACTGCAGTGACTGAGATCCGTACCAGCTTGACTCGCAGTCAAGCTGCAGTCACTGCTTTTGGCGTACCAGTTAACCTCGCAGTTACCCCTCCAGTCCAAACCCTCTCGTGAGGTCTCAGTTGGACTTTGTGCCCAACTCTCGCGACAGATTTCTCCGGCGAGTCGCTAGCATCAATACCCTTCAATTTAGGCCTCCCAACCCCAAGGCATGTGGACGCCACCGCAACATTCGCCTTCCCCTCTTTGCCAAGAAAAGACGGGTGAAGTAGTACCTCTATTTATTCCCAGGACCCTTCCTGAACTTACCTATTTTATTCCTAGTAGTTGTAAATCCAACCTCTTCTATTAATTTCATACTAATATCACTCTAAATTCTTTCTGCCTTCGGGCCATTTCATTCTTTTCCAAACGTTCTGCCTTCAGCAACACATCCATCACATCTGTATTCTTATCATACTTCTCTTAAGGACACTGTCCGGTCGAGATTGTAAAGCAAAAGGAAATTGTGCCTTATTGCCACCATTCAAACGTCCAAACGTACCCCTCCAGTCACTGCGATGACTGGGCCGAAAAGATCCAGCTATCGCAGTCAATGGGGGCGTGGCTAATAATTTTACTGCGAATTATGAATTTATAGACAATATTATATGGTTTAAATAGTAAGTGACATCACAACACCATATAATCTCAACTTAGAAGTCCCATAAGGGTTAAATTATGAATTGTAATGTTGTAAGGTTAATTTGCAGATGGCAAATGTGGCTTTTATGAATGAAAATTTTTGCTGTTGTCTGCTTTCGCTGTGACTGTGACTGCAGCCCGTAACAGCTGCTGCGTTAACTGCGTTGACTGGGCTACCCCCACCACCAGTCACAGCCACAGTGAACGCAGTCAAAGTTGGTACGCAGCCCAGATTTGTACTCGATTGCGTCGCTTGTTTCTTGTTTACATAAATATATATAAATAAATTTATTTATTTATAAATTATAATGGAAAGGTAAATTCTTAAAGATCATCTGGCATAATGCATAACCTAAAAATTTTTTTTTTATTCTTTCACACTTAATAATAGGCCTATGCCAGAGATTATTGTAGAATAAATGTGTTTTGGAGGATTTTTGAGGATTTTTTTGGTATCTTCGGAGGATTCAAAAAATTACTTGGTGGCAAGCCTGAAGTATGGTATCTTTTAGTCATGTTTCCCATATTTGAGGGTGGACATATACAAATGGTAGTTTTTTAGTTTTTCGCAGCCCAGATTTGTACTCGATTGCGTCGCTTGTTTCTTGTTTATATAAATATATATAAATACATTTATTTATTTATAAATTATAATGGAAAGGTAAATTCTTAAAGATCATCTGGCATAACGCATAACCTAAATTTTTTTTTTTATTCTTTCACACTTAATAATAGGCCTATGCCAGAGATTATTGTAGAATAAATGTGTTTTGGAGGATTTTTGAGGATTTTTTTGGTATCTTCGGAGGATTCAAAAAATTACTTGGTGGCAAGCCTGAAGTATGGTATCTTTTAGTCATGTTTTCCATATTTGAGGGTGGACATATATACAAATGGTAGTTTTTTAGTTTTTCACCTGACTATCCCTTAAAGATAACACATCTCCGGCCCGCGCAATCTCCCGTTGCGTAGGTACGTCCTGTCTGTGCTAACGGTCGACGGATGTTTCGCAGGTGATGAAGAAGGCTCGCAGCCGTGACGGGGCCACACAGAGCAACTACTGTAGAACAAGAAGCTGCGTTAAGATAAAACATGTTGTGAATCTCCCGTTGCGTAGGTACGTCCTGTCTGTGCTAACGGTCGACGGATGTTTCGCAGGTGATGAAGAAGGCTCGCAGCCGTGACGGGGCCACACAGAGCAACTACTGTAGAACAAGAAGCTGCGTTAAGATAAAACATGTTGTGAATCTCCCGTTGCGTAGGTACGTCCTGTCTGTGCTAACGGTCGACGGATGTTTCGCAGGTGATGAAGAAGGCTCGCAGCCGTGACGGGGCCACACAGAGCAACTACCGGAACAAGAAGCCGCTTTAAGATAAAACATGTTGTGAATCTCCCGTTGCGTACGTACGTCCTGTCTGTGCTAACGGTCGACGGATGTTTCGCAGGTGATGAAGAAGGCTCGCAGCCGCGACGGGGCCACACAGAGCAACTACTGGAACAAGAAGCTGCCCTAAGATAAAACATGTTGTGAATCTCCCGTTGCGTACGTACGTCGTGTCTGTGCTAACGGTCGACGGATGTTTCGCAGGTGATGAAGAAGGCTCGCAGCCGTGACGGGGCCACACAGAGCAACTACCGGAACAAGAAGCCGCTTTAAGATAAAACATGTTGTGAATGTCCCGTTGCGTAGGTACGTCTTGTCTGTGCTAACGGTCGACGGATGTTTCGCAGGTGATGAAGAAGGCTCGCAGCCGCGACGGGGCCACACAGAGCAACTACCGGAACAAGAAGCTGCGTTAAGATAAAACATTTTGTGAATCTCCCGTTGCGTAGGTACGTCCTGTCTGTGCTAACGGTCGACGGATGTTTCGCAGGTGATGAAGAAGGCTCGCAGCCGCGACGGGGCCACACAGAGCAACTACTGGAACAAGAAGAGCTGCCTTAAGATAAAACATGTTGTGAATGTCCCGTTGCGTAGGTACGTCTTGTCTGTGCTAACGGTCGACGGATGTTTCGCAGGTGATGAAGAAGGCTCGCAGCCGCGACGGGGCCACACAGAGCAACTACTGGAACAAGAAGCTGCCTTAAGATAAAACCTGTTGTGAATCTCCCGTTGCGTAGGTACGTCCTGTCTGTGCTAACGGTCGACGGATGTTTCGCAGGTGATGAAGAAGGCTCGCAGCCGCGACGGGGCCACACAGAGCAACTACTGGAACAAGAAGAGCTGCCCTAAGATAAAACATTTTGTGAATCTCCCGTTGCGTACGTCTTGTCTGTGCTAACGGTCGACGGATGTTTCGCAGGTGATGAAGAAGGCTCGCAGCCGCGACGGGGCCACACAGAGCAACTACTGGAACAAGAAGCTGCCTTAAGATAAAACATGTTGTGAATCTCCCGTTGCGTAGGTACGTCCTGTCTGTGCTAACGGTCGACGGATGTTTCGCAGGTGATGAAGAAGGCTCGCAGCCGCGACGGGGCCACACAGAGCAACTACTGGAACAAGAAGAGCTGCCTTAAGATAAAACATGTTGTGAATGTCCCGTTGCGTAGGTACGTCTTGTCTGTGCTAACGGTCGACGGATGTTTCGCAGGTGATGAAGAAGGCTCGCAGCCGCGACGGGGCCACACAGAGCAACTACTGGAACAAGAAGCTGCCTTAAGATAAAACCTGTTGTGAATCTCCCGTTGCGTAGGTACGTCCTGTCTGTGCTAACGGTCGACGGATGTTTCGCAGGTGATGAAGAAGGCTCGCAGCCGCGACGGGGCCACACAGAGCAACTACTGGAACAAGAAGAGCTGCCCTAAGATAAAACATTTTGTGAATCTCCCGTTGCGTACGTCTTGTCTGTGCTAACGGTCGACGGATGTTTCGCAGGTGATGAAGAAGGCTCGCAGCCGCGACGGGGCCACACAGAGCAACTACTGGAACAAGAAGCTGCCTTAAGATAAAACATGTTGTGAATCTCCCGTTGCGTAGGTACGTCCTGTCTGTGCTAACGGTCGACGGATGTTTCGCAGGTGATGAAGAAGGCTCGCAGCCGCGACGGGGCCACACAGAGCCACTACTGGAACAAGAAGCTGCCTTAAGATAAAACATGTTGTGAATCTCCCGTTGCGTACGTACGTCGTGTCTGTGCTAACGGTCGACGGATGTTTCGCAGGTGATGAAGAAGGCTCGCAGCCGCGACGGGGCCACACAGAGCAACTACTGGAACAAGAAGCTGCTCTAAGATAAAACATGTTGTGAATCTCCCGTTGCGTACGTCTTGTCTGTGCTAACGGTCGACGGATGTTTCGCAGGTGATGAAGAAGGCTCGCAGCCGCGACGGGGCCACACAGAGCAACTACTGGAACAAGAAGCTTCTGGAGGCCGAGGAGAAGGATCCCAACAGGTATGCTTAGAGCCGAGTTAAATTCGTGTCACGAAATAAATAAATAAGGGATGTCATAGGGTACCCGGGTACCCGGGTTACCCGGATCCAGAAATTACCCGAATCCATTTTTAGGATCCGGATCCTTATCGGGTAGTATTATTTGTATAAAAAAAAAAAAAAAAAAAAAACGCGACGATATTTCTGCGGCTACTTTCCTTGAAGCTGCAGTGAATTCCTGCTTGAGGGCGTGGCGAGCTGGTCGCTGGTTAGTACGCGCTGTCATTACTGCGGGCGAGTTCTGTGATGCCATATAGGCCCTACACTCCCCTCCCCCGCGCGCAGCGGCCGCACAGAGCCCAACTCACACAGCGGCCGGCAGCTGACACGGACAGAGAACGACCTTCAACCGAGTGGTTTCGGGGGCGGGGGGGGGGGGTGGGAGGGGTGTAACCAAGATAAGATGACATAATTTAGGCTTTCAGGATTCGGGTAACCCGGTTCTTGGAAGGTCTGGAACCGGATCCGAATTTTCCTACCCTATGACATCCCTAAAATAAATTCACATATAGAGTCTACCCCAGGGGTCGAAATTAACTTTTTTGGCCACTAGCCCTCCGGGCTAGTTGCATCAATAGTTCACTAGCCCGAGACCATTTTTACCAGCCCGTAATGAAATAGGTTGTATTGATGTAAAACGATCATTATTCATACATGCAAGTTTTGGGTCACAACTCACAATATTCGCCAGGTTTGACGTGTTTTTATGGGGGACTAGGGAGTGAGTGGGAACTATTGTTTACCATAATAAACCTGTTGGCCTAAATGAAAAGGTTTTTATTTTTTGTATGTTCTACTGTAAATGTAAAATTATATGATTATATGATATTAAAAAAGATGCATTGTGAATAAGCGTGAGATATATACTGCTGTAGTCAGTTCAGTGAACTGCGCAGCGCTAGTTCCAGGGTTGTAATTTATAAAAGTACCAATTTTCAATAATAGGTAGCGCACAAGCACTGGAAACTCGCAAGGTGATCGGCGCGAAATATTATGATTTTTTGAACGGCAATTGTAAGCTCTGGAAAACGTACTCGCCCGTCGGGCTAGTGAAATAAGATTTTTACTAGCCCGAGCAAACTTTTACTAGCCTCGGGCGAGCGTTAATTTCGACCCCTGGTCTACCCACTCAGTAACTAAACTGATTTGCAGTGGGGGACTTTAATTTAAAGCGACTAAACCAACCCCGTAGGCTCCGAACACCGTCGACGAGTGAGCGATAACCAATCAAAGATCGATATTTCAAATACGAAACACACGAATCGGTGATTGGACAGTGCGAACACCTGCGGACAAATGGCAGAATCAACAAGGCCGATTCAGAACAACTTTGAATTTATTGAGTGCTTCGTTGCTGGGACGGCTCCAAAGTCACCGTTTACTTATTCCTAAGCCAAGAAGTAATGGAATTGAATCCACATTAGAAGTTAAAAAACTTCAGCCTGAAGCGGGATATGAACCCGGGACCTTCTGCATTGGAAGCAGGGATGCCAACCACTGGACCAACGAAATAAAACGTTACCGTAGTCGCACCCCTGAAAACGATAATAACGATACGTCACGAGTGTCGGCATGCTAATAATTATGCACATTTTGAATTGTGAATATATATGCATGTATGTATACTAACTAGCCTTTAGGCCTGATAAATACATCACAAGGCTAATAAAATATTAGAGCCAGTGTAATGATGGATAATAAACATACTAACACACAATCACTAGAACTTCATGGTATTCCCAGGAGCATAAATGTCACAAAGAGCTTCACCTCCATTAGAGAGGTAAAGTAGACTGTTACTTATAAGCAACCTCACTTCACTTTTGAAAACATCTCATAGGTAACATCACTATACAATAATTTACCACAGGGTTGCCGTTCTTGCGGAGTTTATCCTCTTTTGCGGATTTTTAGGGTGCCTCGCGGACATGAGGATTAACGGCCAAATTGGCGGATTTTCTACTATTATTGTAAAAACCGTGAAATTTACTATAGGCCTAATTGATATTGTACGTAATGCTGTACGTGATGCTGTTATTTGGGTTTCCACTCATGGAAAATTACGCGGACGGCTGTTCGTTTAGATTTGTACTCGATTGCGTCGCTTGTTTATAAATATATATTAGGGATGTCGTAGGGTAGGAAAAATCGGATCCGGTTCCAGACCTTCCAAGAACCGGGTTACCCGAATCCTGAAAGCCTAAATTATGTCCTCTTATCTTGGTTACACCCCCCCCCCCCCCCTGCCCCCGAAACCACGCGGTTGAAGGTCGTTCTCTGCCCGTGTCAGCTGCCGGCCGCCGTGTGGGTCGGGAATGTAGAGGGGGGCGGGGGAAGTGTATATGGCCTCACAAAACTCGCCCGCAGTAATGACAGCGCGTACTAACCAGCGACCAGCTCGCCACGCCCTCAAGCAGGAATTCACTGTAGCTTCAAGGAAAGTAGCCGCAAAAATATCGTCGCGTATTTTTTTTTTTTTTATTATACAAATAATACTACCCTATAAGGATCCGGATACCAAAAATGGATTCGGGTAATTTCTGGATCCGGTTAACCCGGGTACCCTATGACATCCCTAATATATGTATATATCTATATATAGGTATACATACGGTATATTAATAAATTTATTATTTATTTATATCTAAATTATAATGGAAAGGTAAATTCTCAAAGATCATCTGGCATAACGCATAACCAAAAAAAAATATATTCTTTCACACTTTATAATATGCTAAGTTACGGCAGAATAAATGTGTTTTGGAGGATTTTTGAGGATTTTTTTGGTATCTTGGGAGGATTTAAAAAATTACTTGGTGGCAACCCTGATTTACCACATGCCAGGAGAATGATTCAAAACCCCAGGGACAGACTTCTAAGGGGGTTATCTACTAGGTAAAAACCACTAGGTAATTAATCTATATTTAAATTGATAAAACAATGTATTGTTAACAATTACATGCAGTATCAGTGTTAACAATATTATAAATGTAGGTATTCTAATGGTGAAACAACTGAAACTGTACCTAGGGACGGCCAGGAGAATGACATATTGCCTACTTAATCTACTGTCAAAGGCAAGGATTTAATTTTTTATATGCCTTACTATTTTATAAATGTGGCTTTGATCTCTTTTTAAAACATAAAAAAATAATCAAAAAAAAAAAAAGTATTTTTTAAGTGGATTTATGTTTGAGGACTGAATATTTCTTATTATAGTAGAATCACCCATATATGTACATATAGGAAATGATAGCTCTATCATTTCCTATATATATGGGTGATTCTACTATAATAAGAAATATTCAGTCCTCAAACATAAATCCACTTAAAAAATACTTTTTTTTAATTTTTTTTTTATGTTTTAAAAAGAGATCAAAGCCACATTTATAAAATAGTAAGGCATATAAAAAATTAAATCCTTGCCTTTGACAGTAGATTAAGTAGGCAATATGTCATTCTCCTGGCCGTCCCTAGGTACAGTTTCAGTTGTTTCACCATTAGAATACCTACATTTATAATATTGTTAACACTGATACTGCATGTAATTGTTAACAATACATTGTTTTATCAATTTAAATATAGATTAATTACCTAGTGGTTTTTACCTAGTAGATAACCCCCTTAGAAGTCTGTCCCTGGGGTTTTGAACCATTCTCCAGGCATGTGGTAAATTATTGTATAGTGGTGTTACCTATGAGATGTTTTCAAAAGTGAAGTGAGGTTGCTTATAAGTAGGGATGTCAAACGATTAAATTATTATAATCGATAATCGAATTCACTTTCACCTCCATAATCGATTATTAATCGATTTTAATCGTTTTGTTAAATGCCGGTATAGTAGCAAGTTTCTTCCAAACTTCGGTCTGGTTTCGGTTCGTTTGAATTGCCCGCGCAAGCCACGAGTTCGCAATTCGACTTCTTTTCGACTATCGATATATTTTACGTCACGGAGTATTTTTGTTATGTTCTGTCCAAGATTTCGACGGTAAATTCTGTCCTAGCTAGGCCTGAAGGGCTATAGTTATTCACTTCCCATTTTTTTGGAACCAATAAGTAATTAAGTATGCTGAATATGTGTCGTAATATTATTATTTTCATGTGCAGCGTAATTAAAATTTACGTGATGTGAACTAAAAATCGTAGCGACTTTTCTAACCTTACTTCTCTTGTTATTTGTGAACAAACATAACAACTCGTATTTTTATGGATCGTAGGCGTCGAATGCTGGGTCTAGGGTAGGCGACTAGACACAGCTATTCAAAATATGACTGGAAATTCGGCTCAAATTATGACGCAAAGTTATGCTGTTGCTGTTCTTAGGCCTAGCCCTAGGCCTACTGTAAATGAAACTGAGTAATAGCGATGCTAGCGCTCGAATAGGCGGCAGATCTTGAGAACTAAATTTAAAAAAGCGCGAAAATTTAAAATCGATTTTTTTTTAAAATAATCGATTAATCGTTTTCGATTAATAATCGATTAATCGAATCAATTTAATCGTAATCGTTGACATCCCTACTTATAAGTAACAGTCTACTTTACCTCTCTAATGGAGGTGAAGCTCTTTGTGACATTTATGCTCCTGGGAATACCATGAAGTTCTAGTGATTGTGTGTTAGTATGTTTATTATCCATCCATCATTACACTGGCTCTAATATTTTATTAGCCTTGTGAAGTTGTGATGTATTTTTCTACAAATCTACTTTAGGCTTCAGTTTAGTGTTACACTTGAATATGAAGCACCTTCATATCCTCTTTACTTAGAAGCATGGTGGGTACAAGCCATTATTTCCATTTTCATCATTCTCCTAGCAGTCATTCTCCTGGCATTTGGAGACTCAATCTAACACATAGATAGCGCTGCTAAGCAACACCCTTATCTGCGCCATTGATGATTTAACAATAAATCAACAATGAACAATTGACAGATAAACTCATCCTTATAGTAATTAATTTTCTTGCCACCAGAATGCGTCTAGTCTATTTTGAGGGGCCATTAGTGCCTGGAGAATGACTTGCACACCAGGAGAATGATCAAGTAGTGGGAAATAGTGCTATGACATATTTTGAAAATAAAATTAGCTGAATTTTTGAAAAAAATCACTACCAGTAGTAAATATTTACTCATAAGCTATCCATTAGTTAGCTGATTTTTTTTCAGAATTTTCTTATCATTTTTTTTTGGTGGCAGGTTAAACTATGAAAATGCCCAATTATTGTAGAATCACCCATATGTAAAATTAAAAACATGTCGGGTTAATACGCCACGTCGGTCACACTCACCTTAAACCATGTTGACGCGTTTCGAGACCGCTCTGGGTCCCCTCGTCAGAACGACTGTATCACATGTGTGAGGAGCTGACGGGACTGGCGACGAAAATAAGCACGCTTCGGGATGATGTTGAATGAATGTGTATTTTCCTTAAATGAACTTATTAATTACTGAATACAGAACTAGAGCTTGCACTTACATAGGCTCCTGTTTACTAACTGATCTAGCCCAAAAACAAAAACCTACCGAGAGGGAATGATCTTGACCCCTTTCTCCCCTCAGTCGCTCACCGCTTTCTTGACAGGCGTACTTTTACTAGACATATAATAATAACGTAAACAATAATCGAAATACTAAATAATACTAAAGAAATAAAGATGAACGTTTGGACGTTTGGATGGATGCAATAAGGCTACGTTTCCTTTTGCTTTGAAATCTCGACCGGACAGTGTCCTTAAGAGAAGTAAGATAAGATTACAGAGGTGATCGATGTGTTGCTGAAGGCAGAACGTTTTGAAAAAGAATGAAATGGCCCGTAGGCAGAATGAATTTAAGTAATATTAGTATGAATTAATAGAAGAGGTTGGATTAGCAACTACTAGGAATAGAAAAGGTAAGTTCGGGAAGAGTCCTGGGTATGGCTAGATTTACACCTGCACCCGTCTCTTCTTCGCAAAGAGGGGAGGGCGAATGTTGCGGTGGCGTTTACATGCCTTTGGGTTGGGAGGCCTGAATTTAAGGGTATTGATGCTAGCGACTGGACGAAGAAATCTGTCGCGAAGGTCGGGCATAAAGTCATACTGTGACCTCACGAGAGGGTTTGGGTGCTGTGTTAAGGATTTGAAAAATTTAAGAGACCGATCCTGAACCAATGTGTCTACCAGAGGTAGATCTAGAGAAGTGTGGAGCGTAACGATGGGGGTGTATTTGGGCAGGTGCATCACCACGCGGAGGACAGTATTTTGAAGGCGCTGCAATTTGAGGAAATTGGAATGTGTTGTGGTGCCCCATATGGGAGCAGCATATAAAAATGTGGGTCGGATAACGGACGTGTAGATCCGAAGACGGTCTTTCTCAGCAAATGTATGTACATGTATGGTTATTCACAACACATGTATGTGTGTGAGAGGGAAAGAAGGATAGGAGCCAACAGCTTACCTGAAACCATTTGGCAGGCCCCACGTAGCGTAGAAAACACAAAACAAGAAACACAACACAAAAACTTCTGTTCGAAGCTTTGGTCTTGGTCCCCAGACCAATATGTATATATATATACATATTTTTGTTCACCATATTTTCTGGGTTTCGTCACATGATATAAAATGAGTAGGTGGTCAAAAAAAAAATATAACATGCGGTATAAGGAATGTATTAACCATTTGTCATCGGAATCACTGTCGGTGATATAGCCAGCGACGCCATATTTGATGAAGATTTGAAAACGCATGATGACGAAATAGGTCAATTGTTGGCGTAACAAGAAGAAAAGAAGAGATATTTTATGAAGTTAACAACTTGAGCCAGTGCTAGAATTTAGCCGGGGCATCGACAAGCGGCCAGTTAATTTAGGCCGAGGCTAACATGTGGATCACCGCTAAGTTCTAGCCGACCAGCTGTTGTAATACCCATTGTTCAACTTTAGCCCAGTGCTAACCGTGTAGCCGGGCGTTATAAGATCGGGCCTTAGTCGCTTTAAAATTAAAGTCCCTCACTGAAAATCAGTGATGTGACTAAGTGGGTAGACTCTAAGTATTAGGACTGCACAACAATATCGATAATTCGATACGATATCGATAGTAGAAAAATAATTCGATATCGATATAGAATTAATATATCGTACGTTTCGCGATCTCGATCAAGTGTCAACTATCGTTAAATAATTCACATAAAATTGTTTACAATGAATGGCCTCTGGCTGCTTTGGAAAAAAAAAAAAACGATATCGGCGATATTGATACCGAATTTAAAAAATTCGATATCGCAATACGATATCAATAATTACATCCGCGATATCGATATGAATGTTTTTATCGTTGGGCAGCCCTACTAAATATTTAAAAAAAAAAGTATTTGTTTATTTTTTACCTTACACTTAAAATCTTGGAAACCATTAGAACAGCAGCCGGAGTTTTGCAAAGACTACCAGTGAATAGGAGTTCGAAATTGGACATATTAATAGGACAATGCAACAAAAGAGCCGAAGGGATGGACCTGCTAGGCGCGTGTCGGCCTTTCACGGCCATAAACATCCAGCGTTGCAACGGTTATTGTTGTTGTTATATAAAAATATATCCACTAATGCATTTCCGATGGGGGTAAATGCAGACCCAACCCAAATACTACGAAACTGGCAACGTCGGCCGGCCAAATTGTGAGAGGGTCGAGCAAAGCATTTGCTCACACGAAGAAATAACATCCACTTAGTTTTTATTGGTTGTCACCTAGTTCCCATTCAACGTAAGTCCTTTATTTAGCCGGCTGTAGCTCTGATGATTTCCACTACTACAGTAAACCCTCGGTAAAACGAACTCGGTTAGTGCGAATTCTCAGATAATACGAATAGTAAGCAAGACCCAGCCCGCGTAAATAGGACACTCAATGTTAAATAAAACGGATATAACGAATTTCGCATAATACGTAATACGAACTAATTATTTATCCCCTGGGTGGTACTAATGCATAATGTTCGTTGTTTAATACGAACTAATAATTTTGAACCCGCACAAACAAAATAATGTGTCCGAGAGTTCAACTCGCAGAGTAGGCGCAGGTATCAAGATTTTTGTCCGCCGAGCGTACGTCGTCGCAGGCAGCTACTTGTTTTGTTGCTGCTTGGTTTTCCCTTCCCCCTCCACCGCCCGCAGGCGCGATCGGATGCGCGCGCAAGCCCTTACAGCTGTTGAGGGGCGTGGCATGCTCACTGCAACGTGCCCGCTCAGTCCGCCTACTATGCACGCACAAAACATCATACCTGCGCGCTACTATCCATTGGAAAACATTGATTGTTTGTAGATACGTTTATTTTGGCTGGTACTATTGAATTTCGACGTTTTTGCGATATTGCGAATTTTTATATTACGAACTGACGATTTTTGGGTCCCTTGATGTTCGTATTAACGAGGGTTTACTGTATATTTATTTTTGTCTCCAGGTGGCGACACAGTGGCTACAAGGAGTTGTATGGGGGCGGGGGCGGGGGCACCGGCTCCCCCCAGGGTTCCCGGGACGGCCACAAGAGGTCTCGTAGCAGGTCGAGACTTAACCGGGGGCGACGTTCCCCCCCGCCCCAGCCTCGCCAGCGTTCCAGACGGCCCCACACGCCCCCCACCAACAACGCTCGGGTTCGTTACCCCGCTTAACACCATCTTATATGTATAGAGATGCAAGAAAATGGTTTTATTTTTCTTCACTTTTCGTTTGAGAAATTGAGAATAGGCAACACGCGTACGATTTTTTTTGTTAAACCAAACACTTAGTTTAATAGTATCAGATACAAAAAGTATATTAATGCAAGTCCTAAGTAAAAAAAAATTTTAAATGGGTTTAATGTGGTCGCATTTATTGAAGTTTAAACTCGGGGATCTGAAACGCGTACAGGTGGCTGTGACGCAATGATTCTGTAGATGTGGCGTGACAGACCAATCGCCGAGGCGGTGAGTGTACAAAGAACAAAACCATGACGTCAAATCCACTCTACATGGCGGCGGCTCGTTTTTCGCGCCCTTTTATTTATCGTTACTAAACCAATTATTTTGAGGCATAGACTGATCCGTTTTTCAAAATTCAAAGACACAAAATTATGAAATGAGAGGCAAGGTATTTAAAAATCGATTAAGATTTTCATACACGTGTTCCCTATTATGGTGTTTTGTGGTGTTATTGTTTTTGTAATCGGAAATCATGTTTTTATATAAAATCATTGATAAAACTAAAAAGGTTACATTTTCTAGACTATTATATGTGTATGGCCCTTAATGTATATACATAGTGATGGGCGTCAATAATTAGATTAGACTGCAGAGAAGTAAGTGGTGATGATGCGGACTGCTTATTTTCGCTTTTTATCTCGTAATTCTTGTGAAGATTTTAACGGAAGGGAATACAAAATTACGAGTTACTGTTAATAATGGTGTTATTTTGCTAGAAAGTGGCAATTATGGTGTTATATATTTTTTTTTTTTTTTTTTTTAGCACGCTTTATTCATCTTCAACTTATACAAAGTACATTGCATAGGAAAAAATAAAACATTGGTTATATATGAAGGTGAATGCCCACATGAGCGAGGCTTGTGTGTGGGCGCATAATATTTTGTAGTGATTCATGAAAGATGGCAGTGACGATTCAATGATACAGTGGTATAAATGGTACAACTAAAGTGGGTATCATGTAAAACTTATAGAACAGTTTCTTAATACTATTACATTTTGACAATATAAACAACTTGCTTATCTAGGAACATTGTACAGCTTGTGCTTTAAATAACTTATTATAGGTATATTTTATTATCCATGAAGTAGTGTCCTTAGCCTAGTTGGCTTAGGCGTATGATATTGTTGTGAATATGATTTTGTAAGATATAGAACATTCTTGGTTTATCAAAAAATTATCAACTAACATTATACTAATTTAACATTAAACTTAGGAATAGTAGTAATAATACTATTAGCTAACTAATTTAATTTAACATTTCCATAAGGCTTGATACTTGTTATGTTGTTAATGTTAATGTTAATATCGCGAGTAAACTCATAATTCGTTTTATAAGCATTTTATGGTGTTATTTCGCAATTTGAATCTGAATCCCAGTGACGCATAACGTAAAGAAATGTTGCAACCAGCACTCTAGAGTGTTTTGTTACACTTTTCGTTTTATCGCGCATTGCGAAAAACTTGCATCTCTATATACAATGACATACAATGACTTCAAGGCCTATACGACCTTATGATGTAATATTAAACTCATCTTGACAATGTACATACAATCTTGTATTGTGGTTATACAGCTAAGAAATGATATGAAATGGAAAGTAGGACATTACAACATGGACAACACGGTGAAAACTGTTTCAAATAATTATTTCATACATTATAAGTAAATTTGTAATTGTATAAATATTATGTGTCCTAATAAATAAATAAATAAATAAATATGTATTATTAGGGCCGGCCGCAGTCTGACTGGCCAAACGGTCGGGTCTTGGCCCCAGTCTGACCGGCCAAACGGTCTGGCCACAGTAGTCTGAAGCTAACTCTGCCGTGCCGTGTGTGTTACAGCCTGGCAGCCGCAGATCGCCTAAAGCTGCCTCGCTGTCTCCCAGCTCTCGGTCCCTCAGCAGTTGTTCCGACGAGTCTTGCTCCGTGTGTTCCCCCAAGCCCAAGGGTCGTAAGATAGCCACGAGCCCTCCGCCTGTGCCCAGCCGCAAGCAGCAGCCATCGCCTCGCCCTAGGTAGGTGCACTCTATAGCAGCCATAGCCTCGCCCTAGGTAGGTGCACTCTATAGCAGCCATCGCCTCGCCCTAGGTGGGTGCACCCTATAGCAGCCATCGCCTCGCCCTAGGTAGGTGCAACCATTGCCTGGCCCTAGGTAGGTGCACCCAATAGCAGCCATCGCCTCGCCCTAGGGAGGTGCACCCAATAGCAGCCATCGCCTCGCCCTAGGTAGGTGCAACCATTGCCTGGCCCTAGGTAGGTGCACCCAATAGCAGCCATCACCTCGCCCTAGGGAGGTGCAACCATTGCCTGGCCCTAGGTAGGTGCACCCAATAGCAGCCATCACCTCGCCCTAGGGAGGTGCAACCATTGCCTGGCCCTAGGTAGGTGCACCCAATAGCAGCCATCACCTCGCCCTAGGGAGGTGCAACCATTGCCTGGCCCTAGGTAGGTGCACCCAATAGCAGCCATCGCCTCGCCCTAGGTAGGTGCAACCATTGCCTGGCCCTAGGTAGGTGCACCCAATAGCAGCCATCACCTCGCCCTAGGGAGGTGCAACCATTGCCTGGCCCTAGGTAGGTGCACCCAATAGCAGCCATCACCTCGCCCTAGGGAGGTGCAACCATTGCCTGGCCCTAGGTAGGTGCACCCAATAGCAGCCATCACCTCGCCCTAGGGAGGTGCAACCATTGCCTGGCCCTAGGTAGGTGCACCCAATAGCAGCCATCACCTCGCCCTAGGGAGGTGCAACCATTGCCTGGCCCTAGGTAGGTGCACCCAATAGCAGCCATCACCTCGCCCTAGGGAGGTGCACCCAATAGCAGCCATCGCCTCGCTCTAGGTAAGTGCACCCAATAGCAGCCATCACCTCGCCCTAGGTAAGTGCACCCAATAGCAGCCATCGCCTCGCCCTAGGTGGGTGCACCCAATAGCAGCCATCGCCTTTATACATTTGTAGTTTTATAACCTTGTAACTTAAGAATCTGAGAACCATGTTGTAAACTGTCTGTTAATGATTTGTTCTTCTCCCCACATAGGGAACGCAAGAAGGTACCCACCCCCCCGCTGCCCCCCGCAAGGAGGGGACCGTCCCCCAGATCCAGGTAGGTAATAACGGGGGAAGGTGACCAACTGTAGGGACCCTGAGAAATAGCAAATAAAATGCCCTATTTTGTTAGAAAGTACATAAATAATTTTGTATTTATAGTCGACCCACTCAGTATAACAAGACTAATTTTCAGTGGAGGACTTTAATTTAAAGCGACTAAACCAACCCTGTAGGCTCCGAACACTGTCGACGAGTGAGCGATAACCAATCAAAGATCTACATTTCAAATACATAACACACGTTTCAGTGATTGGACAGTGCGAACACCTGCGGACAGACGCCAGAATCAACAAGGCCGATACAGAACAACTTTGAATTTATTGAGTGCTTTGTTGCTAGGACGGCTCCAAAGTCGCCGTTTACTTATTCCTAAGCCAAGAAGTAATGAAATTGAATCCATATTAGAAGTTAAAAAACCTTATGCCTAAAGCGGGATTTGAACCCGGGACCTTCAGCATTGGAAGCAGGGATGCTAACCACTGGACCAACGAGCCAAAACATCTTTCATTTCAGTATATAAAATTTATTTATTTATTTAATGTCTATCCTAATTAGTAGAGGTGTTTGTTTTTCGCGGACCGCAAAATCGCGAAAAGTGTTGATAAAGAAGGGGGAGATAAACAAAGTGTATATCTGTTGGTAGGCACCTTAAAAACATCAAAATTTCACCGCGAAAATTCGCGAAATCCGTCAATTTCCAGTCATAACATCGAAATTTGTATTAAAGAGCGAAATAACACGAAATCTCGATTGTTTATAATTTATTATAACAAATTTTAAAAAATTTAAATTTATTATTACAGTCAAACGTCATTACAACACAACCGTGGGGACCTAATATTTGTTCATTAAATTGATGATTTCGTTAAGAAGATCAACGATTTATTTTTGCTGAAATTCGGCGTCAAGCAGAGCAAACGAGTACAATTCTGAAAGATTTTACATGACGGACATGAAGATTCCTATGTGTTGTGACTGCCGCCTTTAATTCGACCGTAAAGAAACACTAGACAAACACAGATAATGGAAATGTTAATACACTTCGTATTAACTAGTACTAGTTTGTACATACAATTCAAATACAGTAAAACCCCGATGGATCGTTCCCGCATCAGTCGTTTTCCCGCCATAATCGTTATATTTAGAAAGTTTTTGTAAAAGTCCCATTTAAACAATGTTAAATTTTCCCGCATCCACCGTTCCTCAATCGATCGTTTTCCTTGCTGTATCGTTCAAAATGTTGTCATTCTCAATGTTAAATTTACCCTAATGGATCGTTTTCGACCAACCGAGCGAGTATGTGTGGCCTGTGCTGTTCCACCACTGATATCTCCTTCCACCCGCTACTGAACTGGCAACAGCGGACTTGCTATAAATAGACCGCCAATGAATAGACCGGTTCCCCCCCCCCCTCCCACACTCCGGAGCGCGCCCAAGCATCGTCGCATCGTTGAGTCATTGTGTTTGTACATTGCTCGAGCCTTCACAAAAGCTAGCCAACCCCCTCCCCTCCCTCCACTTTCAACCTGTTGCAGCAGGCTTTGTTTGTTCAGTCCAGTTCAGTCTTTCCGAGATCACCGACTTGTCACCGACCGTGTTCAGTTAAAATGGCACCAATAAAAAAAACTGTTAGGACTTTAGACGAACGATTAAAAATAGTGAAGGAAGTGGAAAACAGCCCAGGCGAAACGCGAGTGAGCATTGCGAAACGATTAGGCATAGCTACGTCCACTTTAAATTCAATATTTAAAGAACGTGTCAAAATCCGCGAAGAAATTTCGAAATGTGGGTCTTCCTCTAAAATAAGGAAAACTAGCCGAACGTCACCATACCAAGAAATGGAAACCGTCTTAATCCAATGGTTCCGACAGGCAAGGGCCAACAACCTGGTGTTAAGTGGGCCTGTGATACGGGAGAAGGCCATTCAAATAGCAGACCGGCTGGGTGTTGAAAACTTCGTTGCATCCAATGGCTGGATCGATCGATTTCGACAACGCCATGACCTTGCTTATCGGCAAGTGTCTGGTGAAAGCGCCGCCGTAAATACCCAAAGTACCGAGTTTTGGAAAACTGAAACCTTGCCCGATCTCATCCGCGATTATGAATTGAGAGACATTTTTAATGCGGATGAGACCGGGCTGTTTTACAGCTTAATGCCCGACAAAACATGGACATTCCGGGGCGAAACATGTCACGGAGGCAAATGCTCGAAAGCACGATTAACCGTGTTGCTAACGTGCAATGCTGACGGCAGTGAAATGCTGCAACCTTATGTAATCGGCAAGTCAAAGAAGCCGCGCGGGTTTAAGGCTACAAAGAAACTTCCTGTGGAGTATAAAGCGAACAAGAAAGCGTGGATGACGGGAGCCCTATTCTCAGACTACTTGAAAGCTTTGGACGCCAAGATGGGCGCAAAGAAACGGAAGGTAAGAGATAATGCATATCTACTAATTATTATATTATTATCATGTAAATTGCGCCTATACCAATTAAAACTGTAACCCACATTACTTTAGTGTTAATAATATTGTTCT
The DNA here is from genome assembly GCA_945910005.1 of Isoperla grammatica. Taxonomy (NCBI): domain Eukaryota; kingdom Metazoa; phylum Arthropoda; class Insecta; order Plecoptera; family Perlodidae; genus Isoperla; species Isoperla grammatica. Next base: position 5,140,194 of record OX246749.1, on the reverse strand, counting down.
TTATTAAATAGGTGTTGCTGTTCATCGACAACTGCCCCGCGCACCCTCCAGATGTTGTGCTGAAAAATATCACACTGGCTTTTTTCCCTCCTAACTGCACAAGCCACCTGCAGCCGTTGGATATGGGAGTGATTAGATGTCTCAAGAGTCACTACCGAAAATTTCTAGTACGGAAGGCCTTGGCTCTAATGGAGGCAGGTAGTGACCCTTCCAAAATGAAAGTGGACGTTTTACACGCAATCCACTACATTTCGAATGCGTGGAAGAAAGTTGCGCCCGTCACAATCAGCAACTGCTTTCGCAAAGCTGGATTTGTGAAAGCAGGTGAGATATTGGATGACAACCCAGACGATGATGTGATTGAGATCGCCGATGAAAACGACGCAGCAGACTGGGCTACGATCACGGGCAACATCGACGCCGACCTTTCATTCGACAACTACATCGACATCGACGATGAAGTTGTGACGAGTGGCACGCTGACCGTCGATGAAATCGTCGATGCCAACCTCCCTGATAGCGAACCTGAAGAGGAGGAGGAGGAGGAGCCTACCCCAGCATTCAATGATGTTATAAAAGCATTCGAAACACTCAAGTTGTTCATGATCAGACAAGACATTGACGATGGAGAATCGGCCAGCATCGCCAATATTGAACATTCCCTTTGTCGATTCCGACACCAACGAAAACAGACGCAACAAGACATTACTAGCTACTTCACTCGCACTAAAAAATAAATTGCGCGATGTCCTAATGCCGTGCGATTGCATAATTCTTTTTTTTGTTGCCTGTTGGCCTATAAAACGTGTGTTTTATTTACGCGCGACGCGCGAGTGTTTTGCTAATAATATTGCGATGTTCTAGTGCCGTGTTTTCTAAGAGAGTGTATTTTTGTTTTATTGAGTTGAGGCATGAAGTCGAGTGCGCAGAGATATTGCGATGTTCTGGTGCCATGTTATTCTAAGAGATTGTATTTTTGTTTTATTGAGTTGAGGCATTTAAGTCGAGTGCGTCGAACCGTGGACTCGTGGAGATTAGTTATCTGTGCGTAGAGTGATTTGTTAGCTTTCTCAACTTCTTCAGCTGTTGGAGGGCGTGGCCTCCACTGTCGTCTGCACTGTGTGCGCGAGTGGCAGAGTAGGCGGGCCTGGCACATAGCGAATGTGGCGGCCAGCTGTATCTTATAGTTGCCTACAGTACAACGTACGGTAGGCTTAGCCGTCTGAATTAACTTACTTCACCTACATATTTTAACTTCATTGTGCATATGTAACTTACTTATTAACACCATTAAATAACTACATTGGTATATTCTTGTGTGACTTATTATTTCAAATGAAATACCCTAGAAAATTCATTTTTTTTTTTTTTTTTTTTTTTTATATACCTAACTAGGCCTAGGCTTAATACATCGTTTTATTGAATTTCCCGTTTTGACCGTTTTCCTCGATCCATCGTTTTTTTGTACTCTACCATGGAAAACGATCGATAGGGGTTTTACTGTAAATTAAATTACATTAACATTACTTTTTAATTTAAACATGTTTCTAGTTAAATTTACTGTAGAAAACCTCCCAAAAAGCATAACCCCGCCATAACATCGAAATTATTAAACCTATATAAACGATATTAATGAAAACATAACACCATTTACAAACACCTCTGCTAATTAGTTATATAAAAAGTGATTTACAAAGGAGGACAATAAATAGAACTAGGCTATGCAAACAATAATTTAATGAAATCTAGGGATGACATCGGGTAGTAAAATCTGGATTCGATTCCAGCCCCTCAAGGATTCGGGTTACCCCGAATCCTAGAAGTGTAAATCACGTCGCTCAACATGTTATTTGAAGGCCATTGACCGCCCGTGGCAGAAGCTGCCAGCGTGCGTTCTGTCAGCCAGTGATGACGGTCGGGAAGGGGTTGGGGTAGGCCGAGAGCCAGTGGGAGCACAGGCATACCAGAACTCGCCCTCAGCAATCACACCACATAAAATAGGCATGGGTACATAACGGAGCGGCAAAGTATTTTATGGAATGGAAACAAGTCATTTTGTTATCACCATTGTTGACGCATTGTTGAAGCATACAACAATTCAACTAAAAATGTATCAGAACAAGATTCGAATCCTTAGAACGGATTCGGGTAATTTTTGGATTCGGGTAACCCGGATACCCGGATACCCGATGTCATCCCTAATGAAATCATAAATACATAGTAAGAATAACAAAAACAAAAGAAACTACTGTACTATATAAAGAAAGTAGGGCTGTGCGAGTACTCGAAAAGTCGAGTTCGGTCGAGTAGTTACTACTCGACTCGAGGTGATCGAGTTTTTCATGAAAAACGAGTCGAGTTCGAGTTGTTTTGATCGACCTATTCAACTGGTTAAAAATACCGCCAATAGGTAGCGCTAGTATCCAAAAATAGCTTAAATATCGATTTTATAATCAACTTTGAAGAAAAAGTGACCTATCGATCATTATCGAGCAGATCGATACATGCAGACCGCGCAGACGACGCTTATTAGGCCTATACTTCTGCAAATTCGCAAAAAGTGTCTGCGTTTTTTGTGAACTAAGTGTGGATGATGTAGAAGTGGCAGCCAAACAAATGGAAGGGAATCTTCGAGAACCTAGGCCTACGAGATCGCTGACGCATAGGCCTACTATGTTCAAAGAGCCTAGGCCTAGACCCTGGTCGTAGGCCTGGCCTAGGCCTAGACCTAACAGTACCTAATCATCAAAGATATTATATTCCCCACTGATCATCATGCATTTGGAATCATTTTTAAAACGTTCCATACAACTTGAGTTCAAAATGTAATCTTTGCATTATTAACCTCAAAATGGGGAAACACTCGCCAACATGGTCTCACAAAAACAAAAGTGGCCATCTGACAACCCATCTGCAAAACAGATTACACTGTAGCTCTATTGTTTCTCTTAAAGTCTTTCTCCTGTGCCAGGTCCCCGTGTACAGTGTAGGCCTAGTCCTAGGCCTAGCATTTGGCCATGCTTCGAGCATAGCCCTAGCCTATCCCAAGACCCAAGACCTAGGCCAAGCCTTAGTACTTTCCTTGTCTACATCACGTAGGCCTAGACCCAGTTGGCAGAATTTAACATCTATTGAGCCTTAGGCCTAGGGAGACAATAATATTGAACAAATTACAGTATATGGTTTTAGACCTGGCCCCAGGGACAGCTTTTAGGC